>CM057170.1:16818088-16855152 GCA_029962745.1 Echinometra lucunter
AAAGATGGTAGATTTTGGTCATCAGATGGCAACAAAAGCCAAGCTACCCCTGTGGAACTTTTCTCTCCTTTCTTTCTCTCTCTTTTTTTATTTCTTGCCAATGCTCGCCTCGTCATCACTGAAGTCAAGAGCCTCCTCTGGGCATTCTCATCGTTCTTCCAGGATGCATCAGAGCCATGTTGTCTGGACAAAAACACAAGGGAGAAAACAAAAACAATATAAATAACCATAGACATATTATAAATTTACTAGACGAAAAACAGCACACACAGATATCATTACGCAAACGGCATTAGGCCCCATCTCTTTGATCATTTGAAGGGGCTGATAAGCACCCATTATCACCATAATATCGTTAACACTGTTGCATTATTCACATCTATTGCGCGTATCAGTTTTATTGTGACACTTTGATTTAATGCATGTTTGTTGCGCATTTGTTGTGCATTTGTTGTGCATCTATTGCGCATGCGATTAGCTGATGGGTGTAATGTTTCAAAACGTGTACAAATGCATGCTAGTTGTTGGAAGCATCTTACAAAATGAATTATTCGTTTTTTGATCATGAATATCAATGGTGCTTAGGTCGGCCTTCTAATGAATCTGGACAAAATGGCAGAGCTTTAGGGGCCTGTTCATAACCCATTCCTAAAAGAACAAGATGATTTCCTTATCAGATCTACTGAAATATCACAAATTCAGGAACTATCAACTTAAAAGTTTATTATAACTATCTGAATCTACAGCTTTGAAAGGTAAGGTTCATTATTACAATGCCGATGCTTTAAATGTAAATTAAAGAAAGTCAACATTGAAGAGGACATCTTACAAAATGCATTATCAAAAAGGGGCTCACCCTGCCTTTAACCCATTCATGACAGAGGTCCACATTTTGTGGTTTGACCTAATAACTTTTGATGCAAAGCCCTAAAAATCATACCAAATACATGAGCAGAAAGAGCAAAAAATTCTACACAAACTGTGCCCATTTTGGTTGCGTCAATATTCGTTGTTTGATGCTGAAAATTTTTAAAAGGAAAATAAGCAATAAAATCCTTAAATTGGCAATGTGATAGAAGGTTTAAAATCACCGTTTTCCCCTGCAAATTGGCAATTTTTTGACTTCTAATCATAATTTCTGTCAATTTATATTCATTTCAGATACATGACCTTTTATAAGAAAAAATAAGAAAAAAAAAATGTTGGTATTGCCAATTTGAAGAATAAAAGCTGATCAAATTAGGCTTTAAATAATTCCTGTCACGAATGGGTTAAATACAGACAGACAAAAATACACCATCTGGCCTCATTCATACATTATATGAAAAAGCATCCCCCAGAACCAGCAAACATAAGTACCATTCTTTATGTAAAGAAATGGAAAGTAAGGGGGAAGAGCAAAATTTGTGCACATAACTAACTCCTGTGCACGCAATTATGTATTGATGAAGAAAGGTGACATGCATGCACGGATGTAATTTCATTCTGACAGTTTTATTTAGAGGCAGATCGCCATTTTGAAAAATAAATACTCACTTTTTCAGCTGCTCTGTGAAGACATACTGTGTCACATCCACATTTTTCGGAGCAAAGAAAACCTCGGTTTTGAGCTTGATCTCATGTTGTTCAATATCAGCTGCTTTGTTGAAGCGCACGGAGTAGAAAGGAGACACAACAGGTCCAAATAATTCATACACCTGAAATAAAACCAGAGAAATATTTCTAAATTGGATACTTCACACTCTCTAAGTGTATCAGTGATGTTCACAGGCCAACTACATACACCCTGTACCATGTAGACAAGACATCCTATGTACACAGGGGAATGTGACAGAAATCATCACAGTATTACCATACAGTGTCAATTAGCACATCGCTTACAGCGACTTCAGTAGTCCTTTAAATGATAATGAACATATATTTAAAGGCATTGGCTAACTTTGTGAGTAGCTGATTTAAAAAATTCTCAAACTAAGATGAAACATATGTATGAGTACTTGCATTTGTACTCAAACACCCTGAAACCAACCATAATTTGGAATGAAAAAGTGTAAGACGCAAACGGCAATTTTATTATCCTTAGTCTCACGAGACAATCACTAAGAAGACCACTTTGCTTGAATTTGAAAATGCCGTTATGTGCCTCCCGCCGCATGATTCACCAATACACACAGTACGGTAAGGTGAGTCACACGCGCATACGCACTCCTTATGTCTATTCTGTGCAACCAACCCTCGTATATTTTTCAAACATTGGTTCAAATTTTTGATATTTAAAAATACTTCCTGTGGATATTATACTTTGAAACTTTCAGACTGGTATTTTTACACTATAACCCTTATGTTTATCCCATTTTCAAGTTACAAAACAAGATTTTTAAAAATCATAACAATGTTAACCAATGTCTTTCAGTGTGATGTAATGAAACTGTGATATCGATTATCCTTTCTCTTCAAATTGGTAACAATAATGCATCAGTTACGTATGTATACAATTGTTGATATCCAATTGTTTAAAGTCCTCCCCCCCCCCCCCACACACACACACAAAAGAAAGAAAGAAAAGAATGTGATGGAACTTCCTTTCGCACAAAAACCAACCAGCAAACAAACACACTCAAAAAACAAACGAACAAAAGACTCAACTGTGGCATTTTTTGGTCTGTTTCAGAAAGGTCACATAATGAACTTACCTGACCAAGAACAGATCTATCGGGTTTGAAGAGGACACTGTCTATGTTGAGGGCTGGGCTTCCTGGTTCCGCTTGGATGATCACTGCAAATACAAAAACATGCAAATTTTTATCATTAATGAGGATTATACCATTTTAGTCATAAAGTATGTTGGGAATGATGTAAGCCCAAAGGTCCCCAGACAGCTCCTTTTAAACATGTACATGTATTAAACACATTTCCTGCTAATACGTTTACCTAATCCACATCCAAGTCAAATGGTTAAATAAGAATCATGACAAGGTAAAATATTAATCATGTAAACATTAAAAGTAAAAGTCAATACCGTGCTCAGAACAATGAACCTTTTTGTAATATGCCATAAAGGTCATACAGGAAAAAATGTACGTAAAATGCCACAATTTACACGTTGAAGGAAATGTTTGTCATAAGGTGCTCCTCGCTTCTATTTCTGACTTGATTTGGTGGGATTTTCCAACCAAGGCCAATACTCTTAATGATGATCTCAGCTAGCACAAGTGACTAAATTTGGCTTTCAATTAAGCCTCATCTTCATGCTGTAACAGGCTGACAACATTCAGGAAATTCACAAATTGAATCTCACTTAAACACAAACGAAGAGGTAAAAATTAGTCATGTTGAACAAGTGCTTGTAGCTCCACCCCAGCATCTAAGCTGATAGGCACACAACGGTATATTTAACCCATTCATGACAGAGGTCCACATTTTGTGGTTTGGCCTAATATCTTTTGATGCAAAGCCCTAAAAATCATACCAAATACATGAGCAGAAAGAGCAAAAAAAAATTACACAAACTGTGCCCATTTTGGTTGCATCAATATTGGTTGTTTGATGCTGAAATTTTTTTAAAGGAAAATAAGCATTAAAATCCTTAAATTGGCAATGTGATAGAAAGTTTAAAATCACCGTTTTCCCCTTTTTGACTTTTTGACTTCTCATCATAATTTCTGTCAAGTTATATTCATTTCAGAAACATGACATTTTATAAGAAAAATGTAGCAATAAAATAAAAATGTTGGTGTTGCCAATTTGAAGAATAAAAGCTGATCAAATCAGGCTTTAAATAATTCCTGTCATGAAAGGGTTAAAGCAGAGCGGCAAATTCTTGTAAAAGACAAGTAAATCTTTGGTAGGAGACTTATCAGTTAATGGACTTCAGGCATTCAATTGCAGAGTATCGACCTTATTGTGAAATGATTTTGTTATTCCAAATGTGTAATATTTTGTTCTAGAATTTGTAATATTTTGTTTGTTTTAATCAGTTATTCAGAGCAGTAGTGAACCATTTGACTGGCTCGCCGGAGTGCTCAGTGATTCCAGAATTCCATAAATGTCTGGTGAGGCTATTGTACACTTTTGCATCCTATATTAAAATAAACAAAAAAAAAAAAAAAAAAAAACCCTAAAACAAACAGAAAAAACCCCCAAAACATACAAAATAACATTCATATGAAATAGAAGTAATGGGCTTAAAAAAAATATGCATCTCATTTGTCTCTATGCATCATGATAAGAGAGCAAAATACATGTATCTTAAGTGAAAGGGTAGGGTACCAGTATACATTGTACAGTACATGCAAGGAGTTTTAAGAGCTGGAGTCCCAACTGGCTACAAATTATTTCAAGCAGCCGTCCCTTTCTAAGGTTACACAATAGAATCTACAGGTGTGCTTTTGCCTTTGATGTCGAGGTTCGATGCCGCCAACATCATGGGAAAGCTTGATTAATGGTTTTGTCACAAATAGAATATTGTTAATATTCCACTTTTTATTTGAATTAACAGAGAGAAAATTGAAGAGATGATAAAATATGAATACAAAAGCCTATCTGTGTCCAGAAATTCGGGTATGTTGCAAGATAGCAGTTTTAATCTGTGAAAAAGAGTAAAAACTTACAATCCTAAAACCTGCAATGGACACTTTTCCGTTTACTTCCTACAAACGAAAATAAAAAGCGAATTTGTTGAAGTGCAGTTATTTATGATATTATATGTCAGATTAGCGCCCACACATGCGCAGTTGAGTAATTTTGATTCACATTTCAGGAAATTTTGCACCATTTCCTTTTGCTTGCCTCCTGTAAACATAAGCACTGTGTACTGCTCATATCATCAGATGAGTAGTAGCGAAAAGTAATTATCATTACAAAAACATATTTCCCATTGAAAATGGCCTGTAAGTTTGCAGCCAGGCAGAAAACTTTTGTCTACGTATCTGAAAGGAAGATCGAGTTAAGCACATGCCTGACATATTTTTTCCTGGCGGCATCAAACGTCACTTCAAAGGGAATGATTCAGATGTGACTCCAGCTCTTGAAACCCTTTGGTACATGTAAATGTATGTGGAATTGTCGAAGAACACTGGACAATAGACCTGTTTACTATATGTAATTGTTATTAAAATCTATGCACTTTTCTCTTCAGAACCCTTGGTTCCCACCCATTCAGTCCACCTGTTATGCATAACCAGCTTGCACAAAATTTGCATAAACTAGTTGTTGCTATGTTGGGCAAGCATCTGGCTGGCTTCTTAGATGTCATGGGAAACTTTTGTTCAACAATTAGTAAACAGGCTATTATTAGGTAAATTTTTATCCTTTTGCTAACCATTCTTTGTTTTGTTTTATTATCTTTTAAGTTCTGGGCTATGGAGAAGTAAAATAAATTTGGGGGGGGGGGGAGTGTCACAAAGCTGTTTGTAAAGTTACAAATGACTATGAATGACTTGAATATGACAAAGCAAATGGAATTCTCATTCTCAATCATTACAAATCACATAAGCTATAAAGGTGAAATATGCAGATGTAGATTAAGATTACTATTGTTAAACATTTTTATTGCAAAGCAAATATTTGCCCAATTAAACTGAGATTATAGGAAATTCAGTCACCCTTTGTTAAAACGTCAGGGAAAACTTTGGGCATCCCATTTGACATTTCATATTGAAGTCGTTTGTTAAGTAATGCGTAACTTTACGAACAGCTTATGCCTATCCCCCATATGCCTATCATCTAAATGAATGTTTTGTTTTGTTTTGTTTTTGTACAGATAACGACATATTAAGCCAAACACAAATTTTGTCACTTGTACCAATTCACTTTGTAAGAAAAGGAGTGGTACTGTCATAAAATACAAAGTATGAAATATTTTCCATGTAAACTCAAGTTTTTTTGTGAATGTGCATGTAACTAATTACAGTCAATACATGTTTGGAAGGGAGACCAACTCAACTGTCTGGCGCCTTCTGACAACAAAAGATGTGTCTTTTGTGGATATGCATGAAAGATGTGGTAGTCTCGACTCACTACAGTCAACACATGTTTGGTATGGAGACTATTAAAGTGTCGCGCGCCTTTGACGACAAAAGACGTGCTGTCCTTTCTTCCACAGGTCACGCAAGGAGGGCATGTATCCAAACAAAGGGAGCAAAAAATATTGGGGCAAGATATTAAGGTATATTTGTCATCAGGATGGATTTGTTGCCATGGCAACACTGATTAGTAATTAATATGAGGGGTGAGTACGCGGTGATGACTTATTCTCGGAAGGACAGAGTTTAGGGTGATAAAAGGGGATGTCCTGAATTTTCTTGATATCTTCCCCTACAGAATACTTCAAAAGAACAATTGCATGAAATATACTGCAAACAACAAATTCATCACACTATTGTATTATAATCATAATTTATTAAAAACAGCTAAAAAGATCATAATTAATCTTTCTTAAACCCTTGTACTATGGATTCTTTAGTGACCAAACAACTATTTTTTCATCTACCATGGAGTTGTCATGGTGTAGTGGTTCTGTCACTTAACTCTCAATGAAAGGAATGAGGGTTTGAATCCTGGCCTGGCACTAATGTCTTTTTGGCAAGACATTAATTCAAGTTTGCCACTCTCCACCCAGGTGTAAGAAGTGCTGCTTTAGTGCCTTATCATAACAGCTGTGCTATGGTAAAGTGTAATTATGCAGTTGATAGTTGTCCTAATGTCACCTATATGATATATAAGAAGTCATTATTTGACTGAATTGAGAGCGGAAGCAGCAACATTTGATGCTACAATGTACCTACACCATAAAAACTTGGTTCTTGTTCTTTTTTCTTAGCTCTCATTACATAACAGAAGTTAATTTGCAACACAATAACATAAA
Source organism: Echinometra lucunter (assembly GCA_029962745.1). Taxonomy (NCBI): domain Eukaryota; kingdom Metazoa; phylum Echinodermata; class Echinoidea; order Camarodonta; family Echinometridae; genus Echinometra; species Echinometra lucunter. The sequence continues at coordinate 16,824,954 of CM057170.1, forward strand.
CCTGAAATGTATTTATCTTAAAACAATAATGCACACTGTGCCACTTTTAACCCATTCGTGACAGAGGTCCACATTATGTGGTTTGGCCTAATATCTTTTGATGCAAAGCCCTAAAAATCATACCAAATACATGAGCAGAAAGAGCAAAAAATTCTACACAAACTGTACCCATTTTGGTTGCATTAATATTCGTTGTTTGATGCTGAAATTTTTTTAAAGGAAAATAAGCATTAAAATCCTTAAATTGGCAATGTGATAGAAAGTTTAAAATCAACGTTTTCCCCTGTAAATTGGCAACTTTTTGACTTTCCATCATAATTTCCGTCAATTTATATTCATTTCAGATACATGACATTTTATAAGAAAAATGTAGCAATAAAATGAAAATGTTGGTTTGCCAATTTGAAGAATAAAAGCTGATCAAATTAGGCTTTAAATAATTCCTGTCACGAATGGGTTAATGGATAAATATGACTGTGCGCAACAGCTCAGAATGCTACTGTACTTTGGAAAAGATGAACTTATGCTCCTAAAAGACACAATAAGTCTCATGAGGCTTATTTTGATCACATTCAGCACACAGTTCAAATCTGTGTGACATTTACAAGACACCTTGTAAAACCCTCATAGATACCATTACATTTATCCTTTTCTGATTCCATTACCATTTTCTTCTTCTTTCCCCCCTCTCATTCTGTGCCTCTCACTTTTCTTTCTCTCTTCCTAAATCTATCTCTCTCTCTCCCTCACTCTCTTCATCTCTTTGCCCCTCACCCATTCACTTCTCTCTCCCTCCATCTTCTAACCCTCTCTCTCTCTCTCCCCTCTCCTTATCTCTTTGCCTCTAACTATATATGCTTCTCTCTCTCCCTCGATCTCCTACCCCTCTCTCTCCCCTCTTTATCTCTGTGCCTCTAGCTGTATGCTTTTCTCTTCCTCAATCCCCTACCTCTCTCTTCATCTTGTAGCCTTTCACTCATCTGCTTCCCTCTTCCTCAATCTCCAATCTCCAACCCCTCTCTCTTTCCCCTAGCCCCTCTCTCCTCTCTTCATCTATCTGCCTCCTAACTAGGTTTATGCTTCTCTCTTCCTCAATCTCCTACCTCTCTCTCTTATCCCCTTCTCCCTTCCTCAATCTCCTACATCTCTTTCCCTCTCTCTCTTCATCTCACCCCTCTTTCACTCATCCCCTTCCCTATTCCTCAGTCTCCAACCTCTCTCTACCCATCCTCTAAGCCCCCCCCCCTTCGATTCCGTTGTTTCTCTATGAATTGTTTTCCCTCTTTTTTTTATGGGGGGGGGGGGGAGGGCACATTTCTCCATCATTCATGTAATAGTAATCTCAAATATAAAAAATGTGCATCTATATTTCAAAATCATTCAGGCATTTAAAATATATATATTCAAATACCCTTTCTGTGCCTAATTAAATTCAAAATATATACAAAACCCTAAATTCTGTTTGCCAGAACTTCAATAAAAGCAATAACATCAAATTCCTCCCCTTAATTTGGTGCCACAGTATGTCACTATTAGAGGTGATACGCCAAGGTCTGAACCAAAAGAGACTAAATCTCCTCACTTTAAACCATTTTCCCCCGGAAAAAATTGATGTGATCAATGAGAATGCTTTTAAAGTTGGACATCTAATGTGCGCTCAGACGATCAATCTATCGCAAAGCAGAATAACCTTTCAAAATGCCATCTTGGTTTTATCGGTAAGCCACTCTACAAGTTCAAGTTGTCTTTTTTCTCCTCTGCGTGAGTCAAAGTGAATCATTCACTATGAATTAATGATACTGCTTCTTCGATGCTGTTGGCAATATTTGGTTATCCCATGTTAACATTTGAACAACCATTGTTCGTTAAGCACATTATGATAACATCTTTCTTTGAAAAACAAACCATGCACATGTAGTCTAGATGTTGTGGAGAAAATTTGCTGTCATGAATCATTTTCTAGGCTGATCATCAATTTCTGCATCAAGCTATTTGTTTTCCATTTTCTACTTGAGGCAGATTTATATAGGATACTTCCTGAATCTATCTTTCTTTCTTATTTCAGTGAACTGTTTTTTTTTCTTCTTTTAGGTTTCGCTTTTTATTGTAGTCATACTGTTACACACAAAAAAATCACTTTATATTCCTTCTGTGCAGAGTGTAATGAATTCCAAGAAAGAACTGCAATACTTCTATAAAAACGTGAGCAATCCTGGTACATCTTTCTTTTCTGTATTCTTAATGCTGCCCTACAAGCAAGTGAAAAAAAGTGACATTTCCTGCAACAGAGCAAAATGGATCTGCCATTACACCGATGTCAATGCAATACCATAATGTCTTACATAACTTATCTTTTTAATAGAAGGATGAGTGTTCATGCATAAAATTTGGCCCGGAAGAAGAGCACACTTAGGTAAAATATGAAATTATCAATAACTCAAATGTGGTTGATACATTATGTAACTTGCTTCCTTTTTTTCAAAGTAGGGCAGAATGGAGTTCTGGGTATACTTACCTAGAAACTCCAGTAATAAGGCATAAACTAGAATCATTTATTTCATACAAATAAGAGAGAGGTTCATGGATATTGGTACCTACCTAGAGATCCAATAATGCTTGATACGTGGCCGACTTTTGTAAGCTCGACAGACGGCGGGAGAGAGATCTGAAGATAATCTACCTCTGGCAAACCCTGTAATATAGACAGCCATAATTGAAGTTGGAAGGTCAGCAGACATTATACAACAATAAGCTCATGGCATATCTCTCTCCACTTTTTTTAAAAGTAAGCTACTTCCTTGAAGCTACAGTGTAGTTCATCCCTTTTATCAGTGACTTAAACTTTCATCCCCCCAAAGGTGGAAAAAAGCAAACAAACAAACAAACAAAATGAAACAAAAAACATGAATAAACAAACAAAATTCAAGAAATTTCAAGAAATTTCACTATTTTTTCCAAGATAACATCATTGGAGCTAGTTCATCCATTTTCAATGACATTAAAATTTCATCCCCATTATATAAGGAAACAACAAGCAACCAAACCAAACAAAATAAAAACAAACATAAAAAACAAAAAAACAAAAATAAAAAAATTACTATAAAGAAGTGCTTTAACATACAGGATAGCTACATGTGCATGTAAATTCTTCAAGTTCTAAATTGCAAATGATGTGGATCATCATTAATCTTTACACAAAAATCTGTCATTTTTCTCCTATTTCAACAAACTAATACATTATTAAAAAAAAATTAAAAAAAAAAAAAAACTGCTGGTACAGTTGGTCCAGCATATTTTTACATGAACCATCCAAAGCAAGTTGACTAACCTTTTCAAGCCCTTCCTTTGAATTTTTTGAATTTTGTCTCCCTTTTAGCGGCTTTTGCTCCTCTTCTGCTTCATCATCTGATTCATCAGCACTAAATTTAATTCAAGGAAAAATTAATCAACACAGAATTTTTGTATAAAAAAGTAGTATGAGCACATGTAAACTCTACCTGAGAGACCGACATTGTACATGGATGTGGTGATACATGCTTGATTACATACATGTATTAACCCTCTGAATACTATACATGTACTTTGGCTAGGGTCTATGGAAGATGCGAAATATAAACTTATACTGAAGTAATATGCTCAACAGGTTAAGATCTGGACACTGTACTATCATTACACAGTGAACCTGGTCTGGGCTATTTTCCCCCCTTCCGTTAAAGACCACATTTAATAATTCAGCACATGTAATAATTTCAAGCCCTAGAAAGCTTAGATGATACAAATAAATACGGAGGGGGGGGGGGGGGGGGTCAACAAACCCTTTCATCAACTTTAATTTCACAGTATCATGACACTTGGTACCATGGTTCTTGCCAGTACATAACACCCATAGTTCCAATACCATGCGTAAAGGGTTTCAGACAAGGAAGAACCATGTGTGAAATTACTGCACCATGCGTGACAACAAGGGTAAAGAAATATTGGAGTATATATTCCTAACAATAATGATAAATGTCACAGATTGTTTTGCCTTTTGGCAATGTATTTTTACTTTTATGCCATTAGTAGACAACTCCTGCTTACCAAGAAGTATTTTTCATCCTTTTACTATAGCATATACTGCCGCCACACCTAGCTTTAGCTGTTATTCCGTAAAACTTCCGAAACTTCCATGCTTTGCGCAGAGTGGGAACCGTGTGTGGATTTTTTTCTAGTGAGAACCCTCCTTGGTACATTAAACATATGGGAAACCATCAAGTTGGACTTGCCTGTCTGTAAAGACCATAATATTATAATACTGAAGAATGCTTCTTATCAAAACCTCTACAGAAAATTGGAGGGGGGGGGGGGGGGTCTTGATCTGCCAAACTGACATACACTGTATCTACAAATTAAAGTTTGACCAGGGATTTGTCAAAGTTCACTATTGCGCTGTCTGACAAGAATAATTCGTTTCAACAATGGTTCTGTCAAAATGACCATCTAAACTTTAAACAAAAAAAAAATTATCTGCATCACGCACATGAAAATCAAATTGTTTGGAAATATCTGAACACAGAGTAAAATAGAAATTATTCAACCATAAATGTAATACATGTACATGTATCTCAAACAGACAAATTTCCGACCATAAGTGTATCCCCTAGCATAACTTTTGTGATTTGTTCTGTGTCAGGCATAAAAATAAAATACTTGGCTGTGGTTCTGTCAAAGTGCCAAGATAAAATCAGTTTGACCACGTTTGTGTCGGACTTGCAGGAATGATATTATTTGAATAAAGCTGTGTCATGATGGACGGAAAGGAAATAAACCCTTGCATACGCAATTACCATTCTTAATGATTAACCATTGTCACTGTCATGCCCCAAAATTGTCATCATTTCTTAAAGCCTCCATGTTCAGTTCTTAAAGGGTGTACCCAATGCTGAAACAATGTTCCTTCATTTAAAAGAGCATATTTTCATTAGCAGAAAATCATTTGCCTCGAGTTCCAAAATAGTAGTGTTGCCAAGCAATAACCAAAAATATGGTAAGATTTTCAGCCTATTTTCGGCACCCTCGCAGTGTCCCAGTTTCAACTGCTGTTGACCCAATGACGTCATTGTGGGTACCTTGTCGACTTGTCGTGCAATTCTAGCAAAATGCATGCTAGGTATATTACATTTTGTACAGTCTAGCGCACGCATCAACTACAGCGCGCGTTATCTGGTACCCACATTTTTTATGTCACTGCTGCTTATTTACTCAAATTCTGAGGTCAACCATGACCAAGCCACAAATAATTTGCCAAAATGCATTGATTTCGATTGAGAAGCATAAAAATTTTAATGTTTTTGTTGTTAGAGTTCTATTCTTGATCATACAGATCGGGATGTAGCTATCTTTCCGAAGCGAAGCTGAGGAAAGATAGTGTCTACATCTAGATCGCTGAGGAAGTGATACTTTGCCTCATTGCCTGAAACCAGAAGGGGATTATTTGCTTTATATTCCACATCTGAAACCATTTAATTGTAAAATAAAGAAAATAATGTTCTTTTCTATGAGAAACAACTGTTTTCTTATTAAAACATCAATTTTTCAAATATATTGGAAAGTTAACTGCATTCGTGCATTCCTGTTTTAGCGCGTATTTTGTGACAGCACACAGTACGCGCGCGACTTTCTTGGTCTCAGCCGCTAAACAAGTAGTAAGCTAATTGTGAGGTCACAAAAGAAGCGAAGAGCATGTGATGGCAAAAAATGTTGGCAAACTTTGATGGTAAAAAATCATCACAGGAGTCACATACTTTTATTTCGCACATACCCCAAAAGACTGACAACGCGTTGTGACTCTACTGACTGAAGTGATCAGCGAAAGACAAAAACTGCCAACACTGCAAGGTCACGCACTTTTCTTATCGGGTGATGATGATGGCGAAACTACTCTTTATCACGTGATTCACTTTTGACCAATCCTACTGCAACATTCTTAGTATGTGGAATATAATAGCAACTACATGTAGAAAGATAATGAGATACACATACTAACAATGTTTATTAAAGCTTGATACATTAACAAAATCTTTGCATTGCTTGTATGGATGTACATGTATCCATTCCAATTCTAAAGTGAACTCTTTTCAGTTATCACTGTTTCTGCAAGCTTTAATTTTTCAGGGGATAGTCAGAAGAGTTTGAACAGAGTTTACATATAATGTAATTTGTTTCAATAAATTTATGACACAAATGAATACAATAAAATGAAATCCACATTAAGTTATTTTAAAGGTTGAACAAACACGAGAGATCACAAAAATAATTTAGATCATGGCCAGAGGTGTAAATTTAGGCCTGCCACCAGTGTGGGTGAAACCAATTGAAAGCTTTGTTCATGTGAGCACTGTAGAGTCAGCAAACCTCTGTGAAGTTACAGTGAAATAAGTTTTATAGGCAGGGACCATTTGTGAGTACATTTAAATTGCATCAACCCCTACATCAGGACTCCACACTAATCTTTTTTTTTTTTTTTGTAGAGGGTCAGGATTGAAATTCCAAGCTATGTACATGTACATGTATGTATTGAGACCCGTGTTAAAACTATTCAATTTTGGGGATCCAAACCCAACGTTTAAGGGCCCACGTGTCCCAGGGGCCTGTTAGTATCGCGCCTTGCCCTTCATGTACAGGTACCATGCCACACACAATTTATTCTGTACATGCACACTGTCCCTTTGGCTGGCCATCTTTAATCCATACATGTAGCAGTAAAGAGATATCCTAAGGTGTAATTTGATCAGCTTTCCCATTTCAATCACTTGGGTAACATTCGCTATCGTTTTTCACTTCTACAGTCTGAAAAATAAAAATGCATATAACATGAACTTACATGAATGAAGATTGCGAACAATTATTCACAGAAAGAAGGGCAATTTGCACATGAAAACAGTGCTTATAAATTTTAAACAGCATTGCCTATTTAGAAAATGTAATGATTAGCTACATGTACAATCAAATCTCACTTATTCAAGAATATATTGCAGAGAAACTGACAAAAACTTTTTGGTAAATTTTAACTTTTGGGTGAATTTTCACTCTTTCTGCTCATGTTGAATGTATACAGGGTTCAATTCCCAACATTCTGGATACTGCAAAAACATCTCTAAAAGGAGCCACTGTACTGCAACATGTACCTGATGATTCCCTCAATTTTATCCAATTTCCCCTACATACTATTCCACAATTTCTGTACAAAATCTATATTCTCGCATACTTATAAATTCATCAAAATGAAATATATATTTTTCATCTGATATAAGCAAATACAAATGATTATAAAGTAAAGTTTCTTTTATAGGTCAAAACTTGTTTGGTGACAACAGCCACCCACGGCCAGCTGCATGGATCACATCCAGGTGGGAATATCTACCTAGTTAATATGGTGTTCCATTTAGATTGTTTAATATTGTGTTCCCTTACACTAAAACTGATTGGAAATCAAACATGGAAAATATCCAATTCTTACAAGAACAATGTAAAAATATAATCAACAATCTTTCCAATTTCTGTTTTGGTTCCATTACTAATTATCAACTATCCATTAACATAACTGGCTAATAAGAGGTTTATGAATGATATAACACAATTTTGCAAAAAAGCATTCCAGAAATTATTTTCTAAAAAATAATCTTATTGATGTACATGTACGAGAATGGAGGTGAGCCAACATTGTTTGGAAGTGATCTTTATCGATGGAACTGGCAGGGAGCCATCGTTTCTCATCACCTAAACAACTTTCACCCCAATATTTCATTTCCTTCCTCTCGTTCTTGTTGCCCGGCAACCGAGTTTAGAAGGAGAATGACAATTCATGTGACAGGAAAGTTCCGAAGCCCAAAAGAATTGGGAAAAGAAAGGGAATACTCATGTTTTAACCCATTCGTGACAGGAATTATTTAAAGCCTAATTTGATCAGCTTTTATTCTTCAAATTGGCAACACCAACATTCTTATTTTATTGCTACATTTTTCTTATAAAACGTCATGTATCTGAAATGAATATAAATTGACAGGAATTATGATGAGAAGTTGCCAATTTGCAGGGGAAAACAGTGATTTTAAACTTTCTATCACATTGCCAATTCAAGGATTTTAATGCTTATTTTCCTTCAAAAAATTTTCAGTATCAAACAATGAATATTGACGCAACCAAAATGGGCACAGTTTGTGTAGAATTTTTTGCTCTTTCTGCTCATGTATTTGGTATGATTTTTAGGGCTTTGCATCAAAAGCTTTTAGGCCAAACCACAAAATGTGGACCTCTGTCACGAATGGGTTAAGGGCTGGTTTCTTAATTTGAGCATAGGACAGTTCTCAATTTGGGAAAGCTTCTACATACATGTGCACGTGTACATGTATCTAGTTTGAAAGCCCCACTGCAAAAAAAATTTATACAAAGGAACATTTTCCCTATTCTACCTTGTTTTGAGCATAGTAAAAGCTTGGCAGTACTAAATAGCAAAACCTCAAATCTCCAAATTCACGTAATATGCAAGCCAATTATAGTATTACTGCCTTGTTTACAACTTACAACAATGACAAATCTCTTCATCATAATATCAAACAAGGTCATTTGTGGGTTTGGATTTCTAATTGAATTAACATAAAACAGTACAAGCTGCAACATTGTGAAAAGCAGCCGGAGGGTTGGATATTTAATTTACTAGCAAAATTCACTTCAATGCCTACTGCTGAATTAGATATAAAGAACAAAATTGATCTGTAACATGTGTACTTTAATGACTGCAATTTGTATCATAATTTGTTACCATGCCATGCCTCAAACAAACTTTAAGTGCAAACCGCGAAATCATGTTAGAAATAGCGCACAAGAGTTTGAGTAAATTTATGAAATTTTCTGTCACATTTACCTTGATAAATCAGATTCTGAGCTGTCATCAGAATCAGAGCTCTCGGCAGTGCTAGAATCACTGGAGTCTTCACTGGAGTCTTCGCTTGAATCCTCGCTTGAGACACAGTCACTAAGAAGATCATCCATACAGGCCATCTTCAATGCCTCACGCTCAATCAGTTTCTCTGAGTCTGGTTGGGCAGCATTGAACAGCACCTTGGCACTGTGAAGATCCTCAAGGATCATCTCCTTTTCTTCCTCTTCCTCGCTCTCGCTCTCTGAATCACTCTCGCTGCTGGAGTCGGTGGTCTGGCCCAGGTCCCTGGCTCGCGAGTAGATGCGCCGTTTTGAAACACGTGCAAGCTTGGCCTCCAGGCCCGACTTCTCGATCTCGGCCATTGAGTCACTAGCACTGCCGTCTTGGATGTCCACAGATACCTTTCTCAGTGGGCATTCATGTTCTGTGTCACAGACTCCCTCTGGTCTTGGTTCTGACTTAACTTCCTTTAAACTTGGGAAATTTTTCCTCCCAGCTTCCTCACATTGATCACCTCCGACCTCTTCATCATCCGACTTGGGTTCAATGTTCACTTTAATATCAGCTGCACATAAAACTTCACTCTTCTGCTTTAAACCACAATGATCATTGTCACGTTTATCGTCTGTTGACTGCATGCTCACACTCAACCCTTCTGTTTCTGATTCAGAATCTGAGCTGTAGCCTGTATGGAAAGCTTTACTGCTCTTCCTGACTTCACAGCTGGACCTAGATCTGATGTCCTCAGCCCCAATGTTACAATTAGCATCCTCAAACCTTCCACTGCTTGTCTTCCCGACAGCTCCTCCGTTTTCTAGAATAACCGCCGACTGTGATAGCAGACTTGTCCTCATGGCATAATATCCACTCACATCATCAGAGAGTTTATTTTCAATAACTGGTGATGTCACGTCACCTGTAATGCTCTCCAGCTCTAAAGTGGTATCTCTCTGGTTGTCCAACGGCAAAGACAAGGTATCACGACCTTGCTTCTGTTGCCTCTCCTGCGATGATAACTGGCTCTTTCCATTCCGAAGGAACCCCTCTTTAGGATCTCTCTCAGAATCCTCAGTGTCCATCTCCTCAGAACCTCCTCCGACTGAAACAACGTCAGAACCAACGGACCCAATGGACATGCTGTCACTGCGGGTCATGCAGACAGCTTCCTTCTGCTTGAGGATATTCCCTGGGGTCACTCCATCCTGCTCCATGGTGACCTCCTCCATCTTGGACTTGATGATAGTGATGCTGGTTGCTACAGAGTAGGTTACCAGTATCTAGGGTTCCATTATGCAAAAGGGTAGAACTTCTGGTCAGTCAAGACCTGCAAGATCAAAGAAACACAGAAGAATGTTATTGGGAAAGCTAGAAGACAATGAAAATTTCCTTGTGTTTTTACCTCCCATGCTTGAGAAGCTCAGAGGCAGAGCAATGGTCTTGTATTGAACCAAGAAGTGGAAACTTGATATAAAGAGCTCCAATATAAAAGAGATTCCTGATACAGGAAGGTAATTTTCAAGGTCCCAGGGTCCTTGGTAGAGGGAGTTTCCACTGCAAATGCTCATTACACGGTCACCTGAAGAGGACTCCAAGCTCTCTGCAGTCCATTGGCTGCATGTATTGCTCCCATAACAGTTAGTTTAAAAAGTCATCATCATCATCATCATCATCATCATCATCATCATCACCACCACCACCATCATAATCAAGAGACCACAAGGGAGAATTTTTTTTGAAGTAAAATGGTTTCAGGCAGTAGAAGTGTAAATAAAGAAATGCAAACTTGCCCCCCCCCCCAAGAAGGTACAGATATTTCAAAAAAGTGTCTCTCTGTCTCCCTGTCTGGTTGAACTGCTTCTTCATTGCAATGTTAATCTACATGTATAGTGTACAGCTAAATTGGATCAAAAACTAAAAGAAGAAGGAACACACTGTACTACAGACTGCAATATAATTTACACTGGTACATGTAAATCGCCAGAACATTGTCTACGTGTAGCTGAAAAGAACAAAAGCTGTGCAAGGACTAAAAATCCTATGTCATCATGTTTGTTGCATCCTAAAAGTAGAAACATACTATCAGACGCACATGTAGGAACAATGTACCGCAAGAAGTGAAAGGGCTTGCCATATTGGTTGAATTATCTGATTTCCTTTCCAGAATACAATGTCACGTTCAAGTGTCAAGTAAATGGGGCACGCAATCTTACAATGCATTCATCTCCAATAATCTAAATCGTATTTCTTCACTCTCTTTCCCTTTCTCTAGAAGTGCTGCAATTCCTTTGTGGATTGCGTGTATTCTTCACACATTTGCAGAGGCATTGAGGTACATGTATTTTGCCATCTCTTATTTTTAACAGCCCATGTATCATGTACTGAAAAACAAACAAAACCTGACAACCTTTACAACAAGAGGCATTGAGGTGTATGCACATGTATTTTGGTATCTCTTAATTTAAATTCTTAAAATATCCCATGTATCACATACTAAAAAAACAAACAAAAACAAACAAAAACAAACAAACAACTTCCCCCTCAATACTGTTCACCTCCTTGAGAATTACATTCTTCCAAAGACAAGATCACAGGACAAATACATGACTGTATCAATCAATGTGAATTGATAATATAATTTGAAAACTCTTTTCCATGATGGAAATCCTGAATTGATGTGACTAATTTTCCTTCACTTATTTCTGTTATTTCATAGCATTCCTATGAGGCAATGTGACTCTATTTCGGGCTGAACCCAATAAGAAGACACATTTCAGGGCACATTTAGAGTTGCAACCTCGTCTTGCTAATAAGGACACACAGTCATCAAATAAAATGTTCATTAAAGTGTGGGGCCCTCAAACCTTCATCCGTGCGAAACAGAGAGGATTCCACAGCCATAGGCTTTTTCGTTTACAATGTAAAGGTTGCTACAATTCTTTTATAGCACTATCAAGAGCCAAGAAAAGCAAAGAAAAAAGACCCCTCCCCCCACACAAAAAAGGCAAAATGGTAGACATACATGTATACATACAACAGTAGAGAAAGTGCGAGATATGAGAAACCGGTTTTAAAGAGGCTCTGTCGTGGGTTGGGATGGGAAGACAGGAAGGAGAGAAAAGTAGGAGACAATATCTTATATTGACATGAAGATAGAGAGAGAGAGAGGAAAGGAGAGAGAGAGGAAAGGAGAGAGAGAGAGAGGGGAGAGAAAGAAAGGGGGAGGGTGAGAAGAGAGAGGGAGGGAGAGAAAGACAAAGACTTTTTTTGGGGGGGGAAGACAAGACATTATTTGAGGGAGGCAGAGGGACTAAGAGAGAAGGTAAGAGGAAATAAGAAAAGGTGAATCAGAACAGAGTCAGAAAGAAATTGACAAACAGAAATGTACATGTACATGAAGCTGGCTGGAGGTGAACTTTAAATGGGGACATTTAACAAACATGAGAAAAACTTCAACATCATCTCATATTGTAAAAGATACATGGAGAACAAGTTTCAAATCAGAGTGCACTTCAATTATGTTGCCAGGAATCCCGCTCTTCGGGAGCGAAATGAATTCGTCAGCAGGCACTCGCTCTAATGAAATCTAGATGATCGAATTCCAGGAATCCCTTACATGAACATGAAGCAGACAGACATAAGTGCTGCTGGAAAGAGCATTCATTTTTCAGGTTGGCATGATTTTCTTCAACATGACTAAAGGTCATAAAATACATGTTCATCACAATCAAGTATTGTCTGAGCTATTAAGTAATTGTTCTTATGAGTAAGGATAGCTTTTTTTTTCAAACTTCAAATATTGTAGACTGTAGCCCTGTGAAGTTGCCATATAGCCTGTAAGAGCAGTAGGACACTTGTAAAATTTTAATTATAATGTAAGATACTTCTGCAACCAAATCTGTTTGGCTTGTAATTGTTTCTCCCAAAAGTATGAATAATATTTAGGCTTAGCACATCTTTAGCCCATCGTTAGGTACATCAACACAGCGTACATGTAAGTAATGACACAGGTTTTCAATTCCTGAATGTGTAATGTTTTCTTGACATTCAATACACTGTTTCAATAAAATACCGGTATTGTGATTTTTATCCTGAGGCAATGCATGTAAATTGAACATGTGAGCCTTGCAAGCTTCTTGTTCGATGTGTTTTTACAATAACAACAATTTCAATTTCAAATAAAATCAATTCTGCAAACTTACATGTAGGTAACCCTAAGGAACTATAAAATTTTGTCTTCTGCACTGTCAATCAATATCAGGATTAGAGCAGGTCCAGACAACCTCATATCTGCCATGATCACCAAAACAGAGTGAGTTCTAAGTTTCTATTGCAATAGAATGATTAGCAGTGCGACACTAAAAAGAAATCATAGTGGATCAGAAAGGGTTTACAGTGTATCAATGAGTGTTAATTTCAAAAATTGTTTTTGATGTTCTTTTTTTTTAAAGGTCAGAAAACACATGTATTTTATCCTGTAATAGTACATGTGCATCCTATCTTGACATACACAGTTTTGTATAGATCTCAAGAGGCATGAAGCCTGTGTAAATCTATCTTGACCACTCCCTAATACAGTGGAAACTGGGTATAAAGAGATGTGAAGTAACAATATCCCTGATATAACAAGGTATAATTCTGATCCCAGCTCTTTATATTTCATTGTTTTTCAATCCTGATGTAACGAGATTCCAGCTTTAACAAAGTAATTTTGATGGTCCTAAGGACCTTGTTATACTGAGTTTCCACTGTATATGCAAACATTTAATAAACACAGTCTGTTGTTTCAAACTACATAAAAGTACATTGTACTTTGCAAATGAATTATGTCTGCATAATATCCAGCAACATTTTGTATTCTAATTTTTTCGGAAAAAAATAGATTTTTAAAGATGTTGTAAACTGTCCATCCCCATCACCCAGTAATCAATGTGAAAAACAGAAATGGTGATATACCATACAAACAATTTAACGAGCAAGAGTACAATTTCACGATCCCTAAAAAGAGTATTTTTTACCTTGGGAATTCGAGCGAAGACAGGGGCACAGCAAGGACAAGAGAGCTATCTCGCGCGATACTGGATGCGGCTATTCCGTGTTTGACCTAGGTCACAAAGGTTTGACACGGCTTTCTATTTACACACGAAAAAATAGGCGAGTCTGACTCAACTCGCGGGTTGAAACCTACGATTCTGGTGGATCAAGAAAGCGGTGTTCAACATGGCTCGCGGATCACACTGATCACGTTTATACAACATAAAATTGCCGTGTTGAGCATGGGTCGCGTGTTGAACCCCCGAGCTGAGTCACTGTGTAAACACGGTATATTTGGCACTGATTTTAAAGCTGTACCATTATACATACAGGTGTACGTACTGGGAGCTAGAATCATGAGTGCCCGAATTAACAGACAATGACGCTACACAAGTCGTCATTCTTCTTTTTTTTTTCTCTTTATCATCATGTTTATCCTCCTCCTCCGCCTGCTCCTCCTCTCTGTTTCTTCTTTCTTCATTCTTTCTTCTTCTTTCTTCTTTTTTTCTTTCTTTCTTCTTTCTTTTTTTCTTCTTTCTTCATTCTTCTTTCTTCTTTCTTTTTTTCTTTCTTCTTCTTTCTTCTCTTATTTCTTTTTTCTTCTTTCTTCTTCTTCTTTCTTCTTTTTTCTTCTTTCTTCTTCTTTCTTCTTTCTTCTTTCTTCTTCTTCTTCTTTCATTATCATTAATCATTATTCATATTCTTTCTTCACCATCTTTACTTTATCATCATCATCATCATCATAGGTAATGAAAGGAAACAATTCAGTAAAGCACTCCTCAATAGTAAACATTTTATGTACAATAAGTTTCTGATCTTACAGTACGTTTTAAATGAAGAAGGTCAACATATGTATTTTGACACAACCTTTTTTCTTTTTTTTTTTAAAGCACAAACTGAATTCAGAATGGCAACACAAATCAATGATAATGGGAGGAATACTTCACACTTTACTTGAAGACAGACAGTTCTCAGTCAACTATCAGGTAATGAAAGGAAACACAGTTCATTAAATGAATCCCTCTTGTCTCAAATTGATTATCTTTTCTTCCTTCGCTAGCCACCTAAATGATCCCCTGTTCTTAACTTGAGATGAGAATATTTATGTGTAGTAGTCGATGGGTTAAGCATGCTTCATTTCAGATTTTTTTTTTATTGACTTTGTCTGTTCAAAATTACAAATTGATTTTGTTTGTTTGCTTGAGATTATTTATTGATTATACCTGTTTTCTTTAAATTATCTACTGACTTGTCTGGCCTGTGTTTGCTTATGGTAATTGAAATCAATTCTACATGTATATGAAGATCAATACAGATAAATGTATTTGCAATTCAAATGGGAACTTTTAATTAACTTCTTAACACCTCACATCTAGTTTTCCTCTAATGAAATAACATACTTTTCTTAATTTGAACACACTCCATGAAACACAGAAATGGCAAACTGTAAACTCAGAGGAAATGAGGTTGAAGCTTGAAATACAGTTCAAAAACTATAAATTTTCTATTTCATTAATAAACAGAGTAATACTCAAATGAAAAGTGAGAAGTACACACCTACACTCAAATTTTTACTGTTCCTCTAGTTAGCATGGGTTGCAAAAAATCTTTAACGAAGATCAAGTCAATAAAGTTGAATTTTTTCTTCATTAAATTGGGATTTTATTATATACTGTACATCAAGTAAAGGAAATTGATTACACTAATCAAAATTTTCATTTTTTTTTCTTTTTCGTAAAGCAACATTCAAAGCAAATTTCCTAAATTTGCAGAGATATTCATGTACCAATCTGTTGATACCACTGACACCAAGGTATTAATAACAATATTCTAAGTGACTTCTGTCAAAATGTTTCACTAAATAACTTGCAAGGGAGGGGTTTGTAGATGACTATGGATAGTCTGGTCATCTAGGATTATCTTGAAGGGCATCTTGGGATAGGAAGTTCAGGATTAGATTATTATACACCAGGCTTAAAAACTGACAGCTTTGTATCCTCTCCATCTACATGTACAATGTATTTTATTTATAGGAAGTAAAAACATTTTGATGTTTCTTGCCCGGGTTCTGGACCAACAGACTTTTTCCTACTCAGTGCAAATTAGTTCACCAATACCACTCTAGCCCTGGCTTCGTAGACCTTCCCATGTACAGTTCTGGTAGCAAAAACAAACTCGGAATGAAACTGATAACATGTCAATTCTCACATCATCTGCCTTGCATAAAAAGATACAAGGGTGAAATCATGTGATATTTCATTCATTTTATTTATTAAAACTAGAAAAATGTGTTGTCTCCATAGGACACGGATGCCCCCGTTTTATGTGATTAGTAAAGCATTTCTTAGTTCTTTGGTGTGAAAAAGAGATGTTAAGAGATGTTGATTTCATTATTCATCCTGCATTAAAAAAAAAAAAATGAATTCAAGTGAGATGCACATCTGTGTATTACAAAACCAATAAATCACCAAATCAGTCAGTTATTACAGTCAGCAACAGAAATTGGCAATACATACAGGCACAGACCCTAATTGACACTTTATTTGAATGTACTGCATCTTGAGAGAAGCCTAACAAGACTGCCTACTGGCTGTGTCCATGGTCTGGAGCAGCTATAGTACACAATCCCCATTGACCTCCTTTAGTCTTCTACTCAGACCTCTATAACGCATTTAAACAGACCAGGGTTTGTGCCTGCAAACTAGAGGGGGGCACCGACAAGTAACATGATAGCACATACAACACTGTCAAAAACTACCCACTCTTGAGGTGTAAATTTCCAAGCAGCCTCATACTATATTTACATGGATTAGGCGATGAATCAGAGACAACACTCTAGAGTTAGTCAGTTAAGGTCAAGAGCTGTCCTACTTTTCATCCAACTCCATCTGAATTTCAAATACTTTCATTTGCTGGGCACTCTTCAATTGTGGATACCACTTCAACCTGTGCACTTGGAATGGATGCAAGGTCTCACGAATTTCTAACCCCCTGTTCTGACTAGCAAGATTTATCGTAAATCATAAAGCTGATACCTCTGCAGAAAGAGTACCATGGGTAGTATTGGGTACCATGGTATTTTGATGAAATTACCAGAAAAACCATGAAAGTAGATATACAAAACAAGTACCATGCAAGTACCATCAAATTACCATGGTACCCACAGTACTTTTTACAAGGGACACATTAACAGTCCATCTCGTGTATTTCGAGCAATATCGGATACATGCATTGTAGGTTAAAATGATTGGTTTAATGGTTATTTTACCTGACTGCTAAGAAAGCATGTGTATGCTTGTTAGTAAGCAACCAGGGGACAGACGGCTTTAAGTCCCCTCAGAAGGACTTGGTAATGAGGATTAATACCTTACCAAAAGGCATTTGCGCATCCACTTGGCTTCGAACCCGGGTACTCCCGGTTACGAGACCACTGCTCTTCCACTGAGCCACAGTGTCTCCTCAGGCTGACGCTAAATTTACAGATTGGTATTTTCTAATTTCTAATTTTAATTTTAAAACCTGATGCAATGTCACAGTTAAAATTCATGTTTAATAACAGGGAAGGTTATACCTCCAGGGTCCAAACTACTCAGTTAAAAGCCTTAATTCTAGACTCGGGGATAAGTTCAGATATTAGCACAATATGGACTATGGTACATGTATCTGCTGAACGCTGGCACAAAGCTGGTTTCTTCATTTTATGTTTCTTTTAATTACAACACACATTTGCAAACATGTACTGCCCTTTCGCTCCATGATAATTCTTACATACATATGGATGTCGTATAACTTTTCCTTTGTCTGAACAGGCCACATGAATTCTACCGACAGATGCATGAGGGGGCAAGCAATGCATACCTTATGTGAATTACGTTGTCGAGAGGCGCTGGTGCATTGATCGAAATCCCAAATGCTGTGAAATGAGTAGAGAAAAGAAATAAATTCCTTGCATATATCTACAGGCAGCAAGAGATGAGTCTTCTCTATGTACCTGAGTTCTGAAGGAAGTCAAAAGTGTATAAACAGGCAAGTGCCATTAAGCCTTTAAATAAAATATATATCTCAAATGACACAGTGCAAACTTGTCTGTTTTGATGTGGAGGCAAGCAACAGATGAAAACAAGCATCAAATGAAATACCTTCCCTCCCCCCCCCACAACAATGAAAATGAATAACACAAACATGAAATAAATTTGTAGCTACAATGTAACTGGAGAACTCTATCTTTCCTCGTTAAAAAGAAAAAAACCCCAAACAACATTTTGGTTATAATATAAAATTCCAATATTATATATATCTCTCCTACTTTCTAAACTGATAAAAATGTTCTTACAAACTTAGATTTTACAAGAACAGTTTGAATACAATTTATGACTATCCCAGGATACATATACCAATTAAATCAAATCAAGGAATACTGACTAAGTATGAAGGTTGAAGGTGAAGGAGCCTGTGTGCAAAATATTATTTCTTCACTGTTACTTTTCATGAGGAACCGCTAGGCCATGCCAAAAGAAGAGTAAGTTACTGTTTACAGAGTGTCTTTATTTTTCCACTGTATCTTTAATGTCTTGAAGATGATGATGATGATGATCATGATGATGATGGTGGTGGTGGTGGTGGTGGTGGTGGTGGTGGTGGTGATGATGGTGATGATGATGATGATGAGGATGATGATGATGACGACCAATTGTATGATGATAATGTTCAAAATGAAAGTGATAATGATGAAGATGATGATGACGAAGGTGATGATGATAATGATGAGATGACGATGGTGATGATGAAGGTGATGATAGTGGTGATGATGATGATGAACATGGTTAATGATTTTGACTATGTTTATGTCTGCAATATACAAATCATCATCAACATCAATATCAACGAAATATAGAGACCCATTAATTTTGAAAGAGTAGAATAAAAGCAAATAAACGAGGTGCACTGCAATTTTGATGACAAGGACATCTGGATATCTCTTCACAAGGCTTATTACTCCATCTCTCATCATTTGAGTATCATTACTACGTACTTGTCGATGTAGCTCTTATTATAGTCTGCAATATACTGGAACAAATTAACACCACCCTGAAGTCTTTGCACATGCTCTGACAAAGTACAAGTCAATACAACATCTACATGCATGCCGGCTTATTATTATCGTATCCCTCTCGTTCATTACACATATGCACAAAGCTGCACTTTAAGGGCAACACTTTTAAACGCAGATGCGAACTGGGAAAGGCACTATTAAACTTGCAAGTAAAGCCCACTGCACACTTACAATTTGTCTGCAATCTGATTTTGGAAAAATTTGTTACAGCATTTGATATGAACATTCAAACATGTACAATCTTAATGATCAAAGTTCCGAATAGTCATATACTGTAGATTTTATACCACAATCGAAATTCCAGGCTACTGCCAGCCTCCCTGTAGGAATAAAAGCGATTTCAATTCTGAATCTTAGTCATGTCATAGCAATCTTGCGAACGGCTGTTATTTGAAGCTGATTTGGCCTTTACTTCGACCACAAGGCTTCCAGTTAACCAAAATCTCAATTTTAGTATTCCTATCATTATTCCAAACTCTAAATAAAAAAATTCTACTCTTTTAAACTTTCATAATTTAATGCAAAATGCCAGTAGTTAAAAAATCGGGTCATGTGGTGGGCCTAAGAATTTTACATGTAGTATGTTTTGTTCACGTTTTGTTTATGTTGGCATAACAATTTCTAGAACAATACAATTTTAAGATCATATACATGTACGTGTAGGATACATTACATTGTATACAGTGAAAAAATTGGCCTTTAGAAAATGGAAGAAAATATCAAAGTTTCAGAAAATTTGGACAAAAATGAAGCACATGCACATGTACTTTGGGCTGACCCTCTAATAAATTTTTTTCAAATCCTAAGTCTTTCTTTTACAGAAGGAAATATTTCATCACATCATATACATGTACACTGGCTTGGCCTTATTATCAATCCAGCGAGCTCTCTTATTATCAGTATGGACTTTTCTTTTATTAAAGCACACATAACATTGCAAAGAGCAAACCCTTTCAGTGGAGTTCAAAATTTTGATCCAAATACTGGAAAATAGCATTTCAGTTTTTCTACATATTTCTGCAATGCTGTGTGACTAGACAAATGATTTTGCAGAAGTTAAGATCTCTTTGTCTTCGTTGATTCAGGTGTGGTACATGGCAGGAAGTGTTTTGTCATGTTCCTTAAAGAAATTTTGCATTGACATGTTCTGTCAACACTATGA
The DNA here is from genome assembly GCA_029962745.1 of Echinometra lucunter. Lineage (NCBI taxonomy): Eukaryota > Metazoa > Echinodermata > Echinoidea > Camarodonta > Echinometridae > Echinometra > Echinometra lucunter. The sequence goes on from CM057170.1 coordinate 16,845,180, forward strand.
ACATGGCGGACAAAGAAAGCGGACAAAATAAACAACCTCTCATTCTACCCTTCACAATGGTTCTGGTAGTCAAAAGAACATCCCTTCACAGCTATTATATTTAATCATGTAGTTCCAGGTGAATATGCAAGTGACACCTGTTCCACATATTTTAGACAATAGCAGTGAAGGGATGTTCTTTTGACTACCAGAACCATTGTGAAGTGTAGAATAAGGGGTTGTTTATTTTGTCCGCTTTCTTTGTCCGTCATGTTCATAGTGCAAGGCTTATGTAATCAAGAGTTCTATCAATCCTGAAGTGAACTTGTGTATCACCAGTTCACTTTGGACAGTACAACATACTAATTTGCCAGAACAATCATCACCATGGCTGATTCATATTTTATTTAACCCACCGAACACTAAGCCTGAGAAAACTTGGGCTAGGGTCTATGGAAATCGCTTATACTGAAATCAAATCGTACTCAGAGGGTTAACACTGTTTATCTTCTTTGTGAGAGTGAATGCATCATCTGCAGATAACTGTCTTCACTCATTCTAGATGATCATTTCAGTATTGTTACTGAAAGTGTACTCTTTTAACATTTAATGATACCGGACTACTTTTGACACTCTCCTGAAGACTATCAGAGCTTCAGAGCATACTGATATTGATACATCAAAAACAACAGAGCTCTCAGGGTGCTCAGCAGCCTTTTCAGTGTTCTTATTCCTTAGACAAAAGACATGGTGTAACCATGGTTCTCACTAGAAAAAAAATCCACACACGGTTCCCACTCTGCGCAAAGCGTGGAAGTTTCGGAACTTTTACGGAATAACACCTAAAGTTAGGTATGGCGGAAGTATTTGAAATAGTAAAAGGATGAAAAATGCTTCTTGGTAAGCAGGAGTTGTCTACTAATGGCATAAAAGTAAAAATACATTGCCAAAAAGCAAAACAATCTGTGACATTTATCATTATTGTTAGGAAAATATACTCCAATATTTTTTTACCCTTGTTGTCACGCATGGTGCAGCAATTTCACACATGGTTCTTCCTTGTCTGAAACCCTTTACGCATGGTATTGGAACCATGGGTGTTATGTACTGTCGAGAACCATGGGTGTAACCATGAAAACTTTTCCCACAATGCTTTTGACATATTTGAATGAACTGAATTTGATCATCTATCACATTTCTGAGATTGACCGCTGACGACAGGATTGCCAACGGTTGTAATAATTATTTTCAAAGGGGGTACCCAATGCTGAAACAATGTTAGTTCCTTTATTCATCTGCCTAAATTTTTTTTAAAAGTCGTGTTGCCAAGGAAACCCCCAAATGTGGCAAGATTTCAGGATATTCTGCCACCCCCCCCCCAAGTTTCAACTGGGTACCCACTTTGACGTCAAAATGGTACCTTGTCGCGCAATTCTAGCAAAATGCACGCAAGGTAAAATACAAATTTTACAGTCTAGCGTGCAGCACAACTGCAATGCGCGAAGCTGGGTACCCACTTTTACGTCATACCTCATACTCAAATTTTTTGGTCAACTCTTGACTTTTTATGAGAAAAGTAGCCAAAATGCATTGATTTTGATTGAAAATCATCAAATTTTTAATGTTATTCTTCTTAGAATTCTATTCTTGATCATATATATAAAAAAAATTACCATTGTGTAATCACTTTCCATGTCAGAATTCAGAAGAGTAAAATCTTACAAAGCTTTTTAAAACCAATGTGCTACAGCATTTCTCTGGTTATAATAAACTCTTTTACGGAAGTGCAGGTATTACACAATATACATGTAGGTATGGAATATTGTCTAAGACTCGGGTTTTCAATATGTAATATACATGTACCTGTTTTGCAAAATGAAAGAGGGGTGCAATTTTGATGGAGAATCACAAATCCATAATCGTTCTAACTATATTCTGAAACATGACTTGAGAAGAATCAAATTTTTCTGTTCTAAATCACTGGTTACATCGTATTGCAAAATGGAATGGTCCTGGGTACAATTTGGTTGGAAAATGTCAATGAGTACAAGTATATTCTGAAATATGACTCAAGTTAGAAGATAAGAGGACAAGGCCCCCTCATGAAGTAGAGAGTAAACAGGATTTGGGGATCAGAGATGCATCAGGCGATATGCCTTGGGTGGCTTGGGCGCAATTCTTGTCGGGAAAGGGGGACAAAGTGAGGGGAAATACTTCATTTTCGTAAATAAATGAGGAAATGCTGAGAGAGGTTTCTGGTGAAGGGATTGATGCTAGGTTTGATGACTTATATCCTTATCCACAGCCATCACTCCAGAAACTTTGTGAAAATTAGTAGTGCGGGTGAAAATACTAGATTAATTCAATTCAGAAGTTTTACTTGTGGAGTACTGGGCTAAAGTTAACTCTGGAATCTGGACTGAACCATTTTGAAAGGGTCTAAGTGAAATTGTTTCCAAGTTGAAATTTGTGATTTTTTTTTCTCCTGAAAAAAAAAGAATGATGCAAGCACACAAATAAAATTTAATAAATGAACAAATACCTTCATGGACACTCACAAAGATATACATGCACATCAATTAAAACCAAATCCACAGGAATTAGATTGAAAGTGTATTATGACAACCCCCACCCCCCTCCCCCCAAATAATAATAATAATAATAATAATTAAATTTAAAAAATAATAAAAATGAAGAAAAAAAAAAAATAAAGGAGGCGAGTTGGCTCAGTCGTGTCTGCCTGTTCATGGTCATGGAATTGAATCTACATGTACCAAGGTGGATGACAGGAGCCTGCTTTGTGTGTTAAAGTAGATATATATGATGGCAATAAATGTCCATGAATTTGGTATCTACGCAAAGCATATGTCATTCATAAGTTGTTTATTCGCATGGCAAATCACAAAAATCTTCTGGCTCCTGGATATCCTCAACTGAAATGTCAATAAATAGCCTCCTCAGTCAGCCGGCAAAACCAGTCACGAAACTTGTCCACTATTCGTGACGTCACAAGGGGGTGAACATATATTTACGTACCCGGATGTTCCATACAAAACATGTGCAGAGAGACAGAGAGATTTCTGCTTTTTTTTTCCAAAGGCTGAAAAGTCAAATAATTCAGAACTCTGTGATCAATTCTTTTTCTTCTCCTTATAGTTCATAGTGTGAACATCAATTATCTGGTTTAGAATTATGACATATGCATGTTAAAAATGCGAAATTAGTTGATATTTTCACCATCATTTTGGGGAAAGTGTGTTGAATTTGGTGAGATTACGAGCTCTGGAAAGTGGATCCGGCCGCTCGTACCAAAGCGCAAGCGCAGCGTGTGTATATTTGTGAGTACCACGGTGTGTACGTACTGGTGTTTGCATGTATGCCAGCGCAATATCCATCAATCCACCGCCGGGTGTAGGCGGCTGGTCTTCCAGTGGAGAATCCGCACTCTGCAAGAACGTTCAGGCATGAGCCACATCACTCGCGGATGAATATCGTTCAACTACGACGTCGTCAGCTGCTGGAAATCTCTATATCAAATTTGATATTTTGCTGTTTTTATAGGTGTACTGCATCCTTTTGAGGCATTCACACATATGAATGATAAGTATGATCAAAGTTCTAGGAATTACCGATTCACATACTAAGTAATTGATCCTGCACACCAACGAAACCCGTCTGACATTTACTATTCGTATGTGCAGGACGTTCAATACAATGGTGATTGAACCTCGTTTTCCGAGACAGTAAACTCGCCTTAAAACACTACAAAAAGGAAACTGTGATGATATAAAAAAGAAATCAGCTCATTTTTTTTTTTTTTTTTTTTGGCAATACTATTACAACTTTGTCCAAGTTTGTTTGAAGGTGAAACTGAGTTTCCATAATTATTACAAATTTACCAGCAGTACATTCTCCAAGAATCTAACAATTTATTCTGAAAATATCTAAACTTTGCCAAGCTGTCCATCAAAATTTTAAAGAACATCTCAAAGGCTCAAAAGGAAAACAAATCACTATTAACTATCAACTATCAAGATACATGTACAATGTAAATTCTTCATAAAAGTTCTGCTTTCTCTTTGGCAGTACTTTGGTAGATCAAAATACAATGTACATTCTCTTCCATCTGACCATCATGTCCACTTTCACTCTTCTAAACCGCTACATGTAAATGACATAAGTCTATTCACCTTCCACTATTGCAGCTCTGCTAATCAAATGAAACAAACATCAATGCAAGAAATTTAATTTCTCAGTCTCCATATCATGTGACATCATGTAATAATATGTATCCTCAGGCAAAGCCAACAAAGCCTCTTTCAGCTCTTGTTATCAACAACAGATCTTTACCCTTTAACCATATTTGCTCAACATTTGGGGAGCATTACATGTATACATGTACATGTATGTACATCTAATGTTACCACACAGATTTCGAGTTGATCAATCTATCAATGTTAGTACATGTACCAATTTGATTGACTCCTATATTTTCTCATTCTTTGACCAGTGCTGTGTGACTCGAGTCCAATTTTTGATGACTCGGACTCGAGTCCAGTTTTTCTCACTTGGACTCGGTCCCGGAAATCGTGACTCGTGACTCGGCGCCGAGTCACGCAGGAGTCCAAGCAGTAGCGGCCGTGCTGTGTTGCGCCTTTTCTAAAGTATTTACATTCAATACATTTTTGTTTGTATTTTGTTGCTTGATGAATTGCTTGATGAATTGCTTGATGAATTGAAATATGTATAGGACTACTGTACTGTACTCCACTACTCTTTATTCAGTGTGTTTTACATTCAGCGGCCTACTAGTGTTGCACTAGCTGTGAGCTGAGCATGCATAATTTATGCTCACTAGTGTGCAGCAGCTAGCTCGCAGCAGCATCACTGATCGGTATGCATGAGCTGCGCTGCTTTTTACACCAGTTGCAAAACGATCATGATGTAATGAATGGCCGCCAATAGACATTAGACAATTACCGGGTAACTCACCCTCGGCCTTGAATGTTTTGTTATATCTGAACTCTCTATTATGAGGTTTCACTGTAAATGTGTTTTGTTTTCATGTTTAGGAAGATGTCCAATGTAATGTGAACTTAACTTGTAACTCGGACTCAATTTTTTTTTTGGACTTTGACTCTGAGGTGATGACTCAGACTCGGACTCGGACTTCGAGGCTATGACTTGAACTCGGACTCGGACTCTGACTCTGACTCATGGGCGCGTTTCTCGAAATCGTCATTACTACAAGATCAGCAACATCTCGGCGCTGTCGCTAAGCCATCACAAAGCCATCTTTTGTCAAGACCAGCAACAACTTCCCTGACAAATGACTTGTCGCTGTCATATCTTTTTAGCAAGCCATCACAAGTCCACTTTTTGTCAGGCTATGAGCAGCGAAAACAATAAAGAATGCTTTTACTAAAACAATTATTTCTTGATTTACAAGTAACAATTTCACTGAACAGCTGTTACTGATGCTGTCTTGCTGATATAAAAGTACAACAAAAATGCACTAGGTATATTTTCTTACATTTTAACTCTCCAGTATTAGTAAATGAGATTGTCCTCACATCTATCTGCCATAGAAGATGGAGCAGTTGGCATTTACAGATCCGTAAGTATGATGACAATTTGTAATGTATTTCCTCTAGGCCTATATTTTCCTTTTTAAGTGAAATAGTTATTGAATTAAAAGGAATACTGTACATGCACCAGATACCGGCCCCTTCCACTGCCTTAAGCAGTTTTAATTTCAAGAGATACGACTGTCATGGACTGATGGAGTTGGTTTGATCATCAAAACCCCCCCAAAGGCAAAGTTAGTTCTTCCTCAAATGTCAGTCAGTCTCGGTCCCACTCTTTGAAATATGCTATTTCAAGGTCATGGAATAAAATAATAGAGAATTAAAACAGAGTTACAACCCTCTTCATTTCCAGTTTTGACGACCTTACTTAATTTGAACTACATCATGTACATGTAGATTTAGATCTACATCATCATGATCATACATGTAAAAACAAGGTCATCAAATGCTCCTAAAATTTAGTTACATTATAAGTAAAAAATTGTGACATCATGATTCATCAAATCATGTTCAGAGATGAAAGAGTCAGACAAAATGTAAAAAAAAAAAGAGAGAGAAAAAGAAAGAAAGAAAAGGGATGAAAAACATTGAAACTTTGCAAGACAATCAGACAATCATGTCATCATGACTTAACTTGAAGTTCAGGAGTCGAAACGAGGAAAAGGGGTGTAGACTTACCCAAATATATTGTCATTCGTTTTCACCATGAAAAATTCCAGATTTGTTATGAAAACGTCGCACTTAACGTTAGAATGAGTTTGCTAGATGTACTGCACTGCTGGGCCGTATACGTACGTATGCATTAGTTTCCACGCCTGGAGTTCGGGCGAGTAACGACTTCAATGCACTGCAACTTCTTCGTCGACTGAGCTGACTAACAGGCTAGGCAGGCTAACAGTCATTGCACCGGTACCAAATTGTGCATGTTGCAGGTCAATGAGTAAAGCACGTGTGCATAAACAACGCACGTGCATCGTGCAGTAGGTGAAGTAAGCGACTATCTTTTACCCGGGATAAATTACGGCAAATAGTCTGATATATCCAGACGCAATTACACTTAATTACCATCTGTTTTAGTTTTTTTTTTTTTTTTTTTTTTTTTCTAATTGCATGTCGCCTGCCTAAACAACAATTTGTCCTATAAAAATTCTTGCCAGTGTTATGTTTTGGAAGTTCGAGCTGGAGGGAATACAAGGTGTAGGGGTGGGGGCAATGATGATGAACTTGAACTTGAACTTGAACTTGAATTGAGAATGGTATACTAGTAATCAACTATGATGTAACTTCAACATTTCATTTCCATTGAGAGTGTGTGTGTGTGTTTTTTTAAATTGCACTTATTTGTATATCTTGAGGTGCCATAGTCGAGTGACTGGAGACGTGAAGGTCCGGGGTTCGATCCCCAGCACGGCACTCTGCCCTTGAGCAAGGCATTTTTATCTACATTGCTGTTTTATCGTCTATCAAATAAAGTGATGTACTATATACATATTGAAACCAACGTGTGCATATGTTGTTTAAAACAAATCTATGAAAGAGGCTATGATAATCCAAAGTTTTAGATTTCGAAATGTAATACATCTGATTTACAATAACAATAACAATTACATTTACAATAACTTCATTGGTTTTTGATAGACTGGCACCTGGAAAATAGCTTTACTTTTTGATGGGACACGCAGAGAAAGTTTCTATAATTATAGCCAGATATGAGGTGCAAGTAACGGTCATCCCCCGTAAATTCAATGTTATATGTTTATGGTCACGGCCAAGGGCGTCGATAGAGGGGGGTGTTGGGGTGTGACCACACAGAGATACGATGCATACACAGTATGCCTTCCGAAGGAAGGCTAGAGAGGCAACTAAAATTTGACCTTTGACATGCCATAGGCTTTTGCATTGGGCCAAAATGGCGGCCGCGGCAAAATTGAAGACGACTTCGGAGGGTCAATTATTATTCATGAGATAAAACTGTCAAATACCGTTCGATGATTGGGTAATTGCCTTCATGTTTAATGCATAACTCATACATAAAACATTTTTGCCTTCCCACAATTCCCTACGATTTGAGGCAGCAATTCGGATAAATGGCGGCTGGCAGAGGAGTGCAACTTTTTGACCATTTCAGCACAAACCGCTCAAGAAATTTGTTTCAGGAAATCTGCGTGTTGTGAAAAGAATTCAGAGTAAACCCCAAGGAAGCAGACATTCTTAAAAGGAGCATTCAGAATGGAATGAGATTATAAGATGACCTGAAAAGTAAGTAAAGCGACATTTTGTTAACCAGTCTTCATCGTAGTTGTTAATCGTCCGTCAAGCAGTGCGTAGGCTACCTGTACAAAGTGCATGGGACATCACCTCCAAAGCCCAAAATTAGGAAACTATTCTTGTATACAATTGAACTCTAAATCATGAGAGAAAAATAATGTAATGGCGATATTTTTCAAAGAGATTAAACTTTTTCCGTAGAGAACTGTTTGTAGAATTTTCTCCGGTGGATAAAGTACTGAAGCTAGCTAAATCAGCGATAATCAGCGGTAGATGTTGACCTGTTAGAAACTGGAGTCGAGGCTGAGTGCACTGCAAGACGGACGGCTACGATATTCCCAAGCGTAATGTTAATTCTGATTAAGCCCTTACTGGCCGGCTGGAGTGAGTGTCCCTGTGCCCCTGGGGCCGGGCCTAGCTGGGAACATTGATCCGGACTAACTCTAGACTCTAAGTAAAACTTTAGCCATGATTGTTCATGTTAAGCTGTTTGAATTCATGATACTCCTATATTGGACCTTCCTTTGACTAGTTGAACTTGATGTTTTCTTTGTCATGAAAATCACCCATCATCGGACTAGGTCTAGTAGACGGTAGACCTAGATCTAGATCTAAGCCTGGCACAGTTAGACCAAGCCTGGCTATGTATGGGCTAGACATTTTTCATAGACCTTTTATCACCACAATGCTTTTAAATAATCATGATATAAACCTCTTTCTCTTTTTAATTTTTAAAGGGGACCTGAACCTGATGTAGTCTGCAGATGGTACAATAAAGGCAGATTTGGTTATCAAGTCAACTCCACTTGATCTAGAAAAATCTACTACTGGCAAGGTATGAAGTAAGCCCATTATGATTTGTAGCTTTGAAAAGTGTAGATTTTTAAAGTTTTTCATTTATGTAGTACGTTATTTAAGCTAAATTCTAGACAGAAATATCCATGTGCCGTGGATGTTTAAAAAAAAAAAACCCCAACGTATTTTACTACAGAGTAGCCATACAAAGTAAAGACTAACGAGTCTTAGCCTAATAACAACAACCAGTATTTTTATTATCACAGACTGAAGCTTGCAGTCTTAGTTATGTGCAGACCTCCTAGTATAATGTACTGAACTACTTAGAATAAAGTTTCAGGCAGGTTCATCACGTCATTTATCATGTACTTAGAGAGGAGCCTTTCTTTCTTTCTCTCTCTCTCTCTCTCTCTCTCTCTCTCTCTCGATTCTGCAGCATGTTTACAAATTTTTCTCTTTTCTTTTGTTTTCTACTTGCAGGTTGTCTAATAAGTTCAAGTACAAGGCTTTTAGAGTATCCAGCTGCTTGAAGACTAAGGAATTGCACCCTTCCCCAAGCCCTTATTTTGAAACTTCATTTGCATTTTGCATAAAGATGTAAACCTAGATTAAAATTTGAGCCTGATTTCATGACAGGCTAATAAAATGTATAAATCTGTGAATTCAATTGAAACATGGACCAAAACCATTTTAACAACTATTAAAAAGAAATAAAAAAATCAGGGAACACAAAAATTGTATATAGAAGTTGTGCCTTCAAAATCAACAGTTCTAGGACTATTATTCCTCGGGTAATTACCTCCAATGTACTGTTCCCCCCCCCCCCAAGAAATAATCCTGAGGTCAATTACAGTAAGTAACATTTCCAAGTTAGGGGATGGGATGGGCATTGTAATTGGCTTGGGTTGATTGTCCAGGGTAGACACTGGGGGGGGGGGGGGGGTGATTGTTTGGAGGGTAGTTCTGGAGCAAGTCTAGTCAATCATTAGGGATAGGTTGCTTCACGCTGTTACCTGAATTTACAAAACTACCTATGCTGGTAGGTGGGGAACCATATGAACCAATATCTAAGTTTTTGGCTGAATTGTTTCAGAAATTTGTCAAACTTATCATTATTCTTTTTTACATTTTTATTATTATTATCATTATCATTGTTGTTATTATTATGTAATTACATCGATAGGCTATATGGATTCACACTGCAAGAATGTTTAAATAGTAGGCCTATTATAAGTATTCCCACAAGAGCTTTCTGCCTCCAGAAATGTTTGCTGATCTCTTGCTGCATTGAAATTAGAGTTACACTTTTTTGCTAATAAAATAATTTTCTTCTCTCTATATTC
>CM057170.1:16855652-16886974 GCA_029962745.1 Echinometra lucunter
AAAATGGCAAACTATCAACTCAGAGGAAATGAGGTTGAAGCTTGAAATACAGTTCAAAAACTATAAATTTTCCATTTTTATTAATAAACAGAGTAATACTCCAATGGAAAGTGAGAAGTACACACCTACACTCAATTTTTTTACTGTTCCTCTACTTAGCATGGGTTGCAAAAAATCTTTAACGAAGATCAAGTCAATGAAGTTGAATTTTTTCTTCATTAAATTGGGATTTTATTATACCGGTACATCAAGTAAAGGAAATTGATTACACTCATCAAAATTTTCATTTTTTTTTTTTTTCGTAAAGCAACATTCAAAGTAAATTTCCTAAATTTGCAGAGATATTCATGTACCAATCTGTTGATACAACTGACACCAAGGTATTAATAACAATATTCTAAGTGACTTCTGTCAAAATATTTCACTTAATAACTTGCAAGGGAGGGGTTTGTAGATGACTATGGATAGTCTGGTCATCTAGGATTATCTTGAAGGGCATCTTGGGATAGGAAGTTCAGGATTAGATTATTACACACCAGGCTTAAAAACTGACAGCTTCGTATCCTCTCCATCTAACATGTACAATGTATTTTATATATTTATAGGAAGTAAAAACATTTGGATGTTTCTTGCCTGGGTTTTAGACCAACAGACTCTTTCATACTCAGTGCAAATTAGTTCACCAATACCACTCCAACCCTGGCTTCGTAGACCTTCCCCTGTACAGTTCTGGTAGCAAAAACAAACTCGGAATGAAACTGATAACATGCATGGGTGTCGATTTGTGTTCGTGGTTGGGGGGATGATTTGATGCCGAATATCCTCGATGAGGGAGCAAAGCGACCAAGCGGGAAAGGGTGTAGGGTTCAAACGTGATGGAACGACTAAGCAAAGTCTATTTCTCATACCACCGTCCCTCCAATTAACCACACAAGAAATTATTTTCAAACTATATCGCAAGGTAGATCCTCATTTTTTGAATGGAATATTAAGTGAGATCATTTCTCTTCTTCTTTTTTCTTTTTTGTTGGCTCTTTTTGTTAGTTTATGAGCCAGCCTGTTTCTTATTTTGTGAGCGAGCGAAGCGAGCGAGCCAAAATTCCAAGCTCTTGCTACAGAAATATTATTTTGCTATCAAAATACACTCTAGGCCTATGAGATTTATTTGAATGGTATATTTGGCAACCTTGCTGCCAAATATGACTATTTTATCACCTGGCTGTTGCACTTGTTTACTGTGAAAACCATCCTGTTTCTGCACATTAATATGAGCGAGCGAAGCGAGCGAGGAAAACACACTCTTTGGGTGATAAAATATTATTTCTTCATCAAAATATGCTAAAAGCCTCTAAGATATTTCACGTCACGGCCAAATATGACTCTTATTCTAGCACCTAGCTGGTCCAATCTGTTGCTGTTCAAAAACCGCCCTGTTTAAAAATATTAAAAGCGAAGCAAGAGAGGAAAAACACACTCTTTTGAAGATAAAATACTACTGCATCATCAAATAAACTACAGGCCTATAAGATATGTAAATTACATATTCGGCCAATTCGCTTGCATGCCCAATTCGATTTCCTTCGAGGATACTTTGACACCTAGCTGTAAAAATAGTGTGATATTCGGGCAAGTGGCTCAGGGAATAAAAGTGCTCGCTGCTCGAAAATATCATGTTTCCAGATTTTATGAGCGAGCGTAGTGAGCGAGTGAGAAAAAATGGCTATTTAAAATGCTGAGGACAGGTTCTAGTGTTTTTTTTACTCCATTCTCATGATTTTAGTAATACATGTATACATGGTTCTCGCCAGTACATAACACCCATGGTTCCAATACCATGCGTAAAGGGTAAAGGAAGAACCATGTGTGAAATTGCTGCACCATGCGTGGCGACAAGTGTAAAAAAATATTGGGAGTATATATTCCTAACAATAATGATAAATGTCACAGATTGTTTTGCTTTTTGGCAATGTATTTTTACTTTTATGCCATTAGTAGACAACTCCTGCTTTACCAAGAAGTATTCTTCATCCTTTTACTATAGCATATACTGCCGCCACACCTAACTTTAGGTGTTATTCCGTAAAACTTCCGAAACTTCCACGCTTTGCGCAGAGTGGGAACTGTGTGTGGATTTTTTTCTAGTGAGAACCCGGCATGTATACATTTTACGGCATCTTCCTTTCTCATGATTGGTATGATAGGAATAGGCTTTTGGTAACAGGCCATGATGTTCTAGATTTTTTTCTATTTTAGGTCTTCTTGCCGTTCGACTCCTGGCAGTTATATTACTAACATTTTGTGACTAGAAGAGTAGTTAGAAGAGTAGTATAACATTAGATAGAAAAACGAGATGCAAACAAGGTTTCTTTCGTAAGAATAGTATAACCAACATTGGTTAAGATACTTTAAATTGTGAGTAGAATAATAGTAAAACATTAGATGGAGAGACAAGATGCACACCTATTTCCTATTATAAAGATAGTACTGTAACTGGCATTGGTTGAGATACTCAAGGCGAGCGAGCGAAGCGAGTGAGAGCTTCAAGTTTTATTTTTCTTGTTTATGCTTTCTCTACTCCTTTTTCCTTTGTTATTTCTTTATTTTACTTTGTTTTTAGGGTATTAATAGGGGGTCATGTTTTTTGTGGTTTTTTTTTAATGGTGAATTATTGGGGGGGGGGATGATAATACAGGCCATCCCCCCCTCCCCCCATTCCGTGCAATATTTTTCAAGTTATTGCTCAGAAACCAATTTGCATATATAATGAGCTGTGATCTTTGACCTGCGGACTTTGAATTCAAACTTGACCTGACTTGTAGTGTCATCTACTTACATGTACATACATGTACATGTACCAAAAATTATTAAAATCCGTGCAATATTTTTCAAGTTATCGCGCGGAACCAATTTGGGATGGACGGATAGGTGCAACACTTAATGCCCCCTCCAGACTTTGTCTGTGGGGGCATAAAAAATATTTTATAAATTTATTGAGTCTTTAATACTGAGGGTGGCTTCATCAGTGGTTAACACACTGTTTTACATGAAAGGCCCTGCAAATTTAACATACGGGGTACAATGCATTATAAAACAAGGTACATTAATCTACATGTACAAACATAACAAACAACACATGAAAAAATCACAAGTTTGATCCATTCATGGTTTGTGGTGAATTTCAGTATGAAAATTTCTCCAATACAGTGTATACCTTTAACTCTTCAGTAAATTTCATATCAATGCAACTTCTACATGTATCAATCTGATTTCATCCGTTTCCTTGAAATCATTTCCATGTACAAATAATGCTCATGAATTCATTATTCAATCTTCTCCAACTGTTCCTGTTTTTATTGTAAATATGACAGTATCAGTCCTGGGACTTCTGTCATAAGATTTTTAACCTACAGGTGTAACAAACCAAATTGAATTGACGATGCACTTTCATTGACCCACTAAATACGATTTGATTTTAATATAACACACATTTTCTATAGACCCTAGCCCGAATTATCTCGGGCTAAGTGTTCAATGAATTAACGGCCTACACTGCAGATATACCAGAATATTCCGTTGTGAAGTTTGCACTCTTGAAGCAAGGTGGGAGGCTACATGAAGTCTGCAGGCACAGACCCTAGAAGCATGGTGAGAGGCTACATGCACAGGTAGTTTGCAGGCACAGACCCCAATTGACACTTTATTTGAATGTACTGCATCTTGAGAGAAGCCTAGCAAGACTGCCTACTGGCTGTGTCCATGGTCTGGAGCAGCTATAGTACATTATCCCCATTGACCTCCTTTAGTCTTCTACTCAGACCTCTATGAACGTGTTTCGACAGACCAGGGTTTGTGCCCGCAAACTAGGGGGAGGCACTGACAAGTAACATGATAACACATACATTGTCAAAAGCTACTTACTCCAGAGGTGTAAATTTCCAGGCAGCCTCATACTATATTTACATGGATTAGGCAATGAATCAGAGACAACACTCTAGAGTTAGTCAGTTAAGGTCAAGAGCTGTCCTACTTTTCATCCAACTCCATCTGAATTGCAAATACTTTCATTTGCTGGGCACTCTTCAATTGTGGATACCACTTCAACCTGTGCACTTGGAATGGATGCAAGGTCTCACGAATTTCTAACCCCCTGTTCTGACTAGCAAGATTTATCATAAATCATAATCATAAAGTTGATACAGGTACCTCTGCAGAAAGAATACCATGGGTAGTACTGGGTACCATGGTATTTTGATGATATTACCAGAAAACCATGAAAGTACTGTATAAGCTAATATTTTGGTGTACAGATATTTTAGCAATTTGAGACAAGTTTGACATATCAGCCAGTTATTATTTTCACGTTTTAAAAGATATTTATACACTAGTATAAAGGCATTTTATTGAGTGGAAATTTTGGCGAGGACATTGCGAAATTAGCGAAAATTAAACCACTGCGAAAATTTCGGGTACTCCTGGTTACGAGACCACTGCTCTTCCACTGCGCCACAGCGTCTCCTCAGGCTGACACTAAATTTACATACTGGTATTTTCTAATTTTAATTTTAAAACCTGATGCAATGTCACAGTTAAAATTCATGTTTAATAACAGGGAAGGTTAGACCTCAAGAGTCCAAACTACTCAGTTAAAAGCCTTAATTCTAGACCCAGGGATAAGTTCAGATATTAGCACAATATGGACTATGGCATCTGCTGAACGTTGGCACAAAGCTAGTTTCTTCATTTTATGTTTCTTTTAATTACAACACACTTTCGCAAACATGTACTACCCTTTCGCTCCATGATAATTCTTACATACATAGGGATGTCGTATAACTTTTCCGTTGTCTGAACAGGCCGCATGAATTCTACCGACAGATGCATGAGGGGGCAAGCAATGCATACCTTATGTGAATTACGTTGTCAAGAGCCGCTGGTGCATTGATCGAAATCCCAAATGCTGTGAACTGAGTAGAGAAAAGAAATAAATTCCTTGCATATAGCAGGTCTACAGGCAGCAAGAGATGAGTCTTCTCTACCCGAGTTCTGAAGGTAGTCAAAAGTGTATAAACAGGCAAGTGCCGTTAAGCCTTTAAATAAAATATATATCTCAAATGACACAGTGCAAACTTATCTGTTTTGATGTGGAGGCAAGCAATAGATGAAAACAAGCATCAAATGAAATACCCTCCCCCCCCCCCCCCCCTACAACAATGAAAATGAATAACACAAAACATGAAATAAATTTGTAGCTACAATGTAACTGGAGAACTCTATCTTTCCTCATTAAAAAAAAAAAAAAAAAACACCTTTTGGTTATTATATAAAATGCCAATATTACATATATCTCTCCTACTTTCTAAACTTAGATTTTACAAGAACAGTTTGAATACAATTTATAACTATCCCAGGATACATATACCAATTAAATAAAATCCAGAAATACTAAGTATGAAGGTTGAATGTGAAGGAGCCTGTGTGCAAAATATTGTTTCTTCACTGTTACTTTTCATGAGGAACCGCTAGGCCATGCCAAAAGAAGAGTAAGTTACTGTTTACAGAGTGTCTTTATTTTTCCACTGTATCTTTACTGTCTTGAAGATGATGATGATGATGATGATGATGATGATGATGATGACGATGATGACGATGATGATGACGACCAATTGTATGATGATAATGTTCAAAACGAAAGTGATGATGATGAAGATGATGATGATGGTGATGATGATAATGATGAGATGATGATGGTGATGATGAAGGTGATGACAGTGGTGATGATGATGATGAACATGGTCAATGATTCTGACCATGTTTATGTCTACAATGTACAAGTCATCATCAACATCAATATCAATATCAACGAAATACAGAGACCCATTAATTTTGAAAGAGTAGAATAAAAGCAAATAAACGAGGTGCACTGCAATTTTGATGACAAGGACATCTGGATATCTCTTCACAAGGCTTATTACTCCATCACTCATCATTTGAGTATCATTACTACATACTTGTCGATGTAGCTCTTATTATGGTCTGCAATATACTGGAACAAATTAACACCACCCTGAAGTCTTTGCACCTGCTCCAACAAAGTACAAGTCAATACAACATCTACATGTATGCCGGCTTATTATTATCGTATCCCTCTCGTTCATTACACATATGCACAAAGCTGCACTTTAAGGGCAACACTTTTAAACACAGATGCAAACTGAAAAAGGCACTATTAAACTTGCAAGTAAAGCCCACTGCAGGAATAAAAGCGATTTCAATTCTGAATCTTAGTGATGTCATAGCAATCTTGCGAACAGCTATGATTTGAAGCTGATTTGGCCTTTACTTCGACCACAAGGCTTCCAGTTAACCAAAATCTCGATTTTAGTATTGGGTCATGTGGTGGGCCTAAGAATTTTACATGTAGTATGTTTTGTTCACATTTTGTTCATGTTGGCATAACGATTTCTAGAACAATACAATTTTAAGATCGTATATGTGTAGGATACATTACATTGTATACAGTGAAAAAATTGGCCTTTAGAAAATGGAACAAAATATCAAAGTTTCAAAAAATTTGGAAAAAAATGAAGCACTTTGGGGTGACCCTCCAATAAATTTTTTTCAAATCCTAAGTCTTTCTTTTGCAGAAGGAAATATTTCATCACATCATATACATGTACATGTACACTGGCTTGGCCTTATTATCAATCAAGCGAGCCATCTTATTATCAGTATGGACTTTTCTTTTATTAAAGCACACATAACATTGCAAAGAGCAAACCCTTTCAGTGGAGTTCAAAATTTTGATCCAAATACTGGAAAATAGCATTTCAGTTTTTCTACATATTTCTGCAATGCTGTGTGACTAGACAAATGATTTCTGCAGAAGTTAAGATCTCTTTGTCTTCGTTGATTCAGGTGTGGTACATGGCAGGAAGTGTTTTGTCAAGTTCCTTAAAGAAATTTTGCATTGACATGTTCTGTCAACACTATGAACATGGCGGACAAAGAAAGTGGACAAAATAAACAACCTCTCATTCTACCCTTCACAATGGTTCTGGTAGTCAAAAGAACATCCCTTCACAGCTATTATGTTTAATCATGTAGTTCCAGGTGAATATGCAAGTGACACCTGTTCCACATATTTTAGACAATAGCAGTGAAGGGATGTTCTTTTGACTACCAGAACCATTGTGAAGGGTAGAATAAGGGGTTGTTTATTTTGTCCGCTTTCTTTGTCCGTCATGTTCATAGTGTAAGGCTTATGTAATCAAGAGTTCTATCAATCCTGAAGTGAACTTGTGTATCACCAGTTCACTTTGGACAGTACAACATACTAATTTGCCAGAACAATCATCACCATGGCTGATTCATATTTTATTTAACCCACTGAACACTAAGCCTGAGAAAACTTGGGCTAGGGTCTATGGAAATTGCTTATACTGAAATCAAATCGTACTCAGAGGGTTAACACCGTTAACCTTCTTTGTGAGAGTGAACGCATCATCTGCAGATAATTGTCTTCACTCTTGAAAGTGATCCTCATTCCAGATGATCATTTCAGTATTGTTACTGAAAGTGTACTCTTTTAACATTTAATGATACCCTGTCCAAGAGCTGCCGACTACTTTTGACACTCTCCTGAAGACTATCAGAGCTTCAGAGCATACTGATATCGATACATCAAAAACAACAGAGCTCTCAGGGGTGCTCAGCAGCCTTTTCAGTGTTCTTATTCCTTAGACAAAAAACATGGTGTAACCATGAAAACTTTTTTTCAGGATATTCTGACCCCCCCCCCCCCCCCCTGTGACCAAGTTTCAACTGGGTACCCACTTTGACGTCAAAGTGGGTATCTTGTCGCGCAATTCTAGCAAAATGCACGCAAGGTATAATACAAATTTTACAGTCTAGCGTGTAGCACAACTGCAATGCGCGAAGCTGGGTACCCACTTTTACGTCATACCTCATACTCAAATTTTTTGGTCAACTCTTGACTTTTTATGAGAAAAGTAGCCAAAATGCATTGATTTCGATTGAAAATCATCAAATTTTTAAAGGTTATTCTTCTCAGAATTCTATTCTTGATCATATATAAAAAAAAATTTACCATTGTATAATCACTTTCCATGTCAGAATTCAGAAGAGTAAAATCTTACAAAGCTTTTTAAAACCGATGTGCTACAGCATTTCTCTGGTTATAATAAACTCTTTTTTCGGAAGTGCAGGTATTACACAACATACATGTAGGTATGGAATATTGTCTAAGACTCGGGTTTTCAATATGTAATATACATGTACATGTACCTGTTTTGCAAAATGAAAGAGGGGTGCAATTTTTATGGAGAATCACAAATCCATAATCATTCTAACTATATTCTGAAACATGACTTGAGAAGAATCAAATTTTTCTGTTCTAAATCACTGGTTACATCGTATTGCAAAATGGAAAGGTCCTGGGTACAATTTGGTTGGAAAATGTCAATGAGTACATGTATATTTTGAAATATGACTCAAGTTAGAAGATAAGAGGACAAGGCCCCCTCATGAAGTAGAGAGTAAACAGGATTTGGGGATCAGAGATGCATCAGGCGATATGCCTTGGGTGGCTTGGGCGCAATTCTTGTCGGGGAAAGGGGGACAAAGCGAGGGGAAATACTTCATTTTCGTAAATAAATGAGGAAATGCTGAGAGAGGTTTCTGGTGAAGGGATTGATGCTAGGTTTGATGACTTATATCCTTATCCACAGCCATCACTCCAGAAACTTTGTGAAAATTAGTAGTGCGGGTGAAAATACTAGATTAATTCAATTCAGAAGTTTTTACTTGTGGAGTACTGGGCTAAAGTTTACTCTGGAATCTGGACTGAACCATTTTGAAAGGGTCTTATTGGAAGTGAAATTGTTTCCAAGTTGAAATTTGTGATTTTTTTTCTCCTGAAAAAATAAAAATGATGCAAGCACACAAATAAAGTTTAATAAATGAACAAATACCTTCATGGACATTCACAAGGATGTACATGCACATCAATTAAAACCAAATCCACACGAATTAGATTGAAAGTGTATTATGACAACCCCCACCCCCCCTCCCCCCAAATAATAATAATAATAATTAAATTTAAAAAATAATAAAAATGAAAAAAAAAAAATAATAAAGGAGGTGAGTTGGCTCAGTCATGTCTGCCTGTTCATGGTCATGGAATTGAATCTTCATGTACCAAGGTGGATGACAGGAGCGAAGGCAATAAATGTCCATGAATTTGGTATCTACGCAAAGCACATGTCATTCATAAGTTGTTTATTTGCATGGCAAATCACAAAAATCTTCTGGCTCCTGGATATCCTCAACTGAAATGTCAATAAATAGCCTCCTCAGTCAGCCGGCAAAACTAGTCCACTATTCGTGACGTCATAAGGGGGTGAACGTATATTTACGTACCCGGATGTTCCATACAAAACATGTGCAGAGAGACAGAGAGATTTCTGCTTTTTTTTCTTCCACAGGCTGAAAAGTCAAATAATTCAGAACTCTGTGATCAATTCTTTTCCTTCTCCTTATAGTTCATAGTGTGAACATCAATTATCTGGTTTAGAATTATGACATATGCATGCTAAAAATGTGAAATTAGTTGATATTTTCACCATTATTTTGGGGGGAGTGTGTTGAATTTGGTGAGATTACGAGCTCTGGAAAGTGGATCCGGCCGCTCGTACCAAAGCGCAAGCACAGCGTGTGTATATTTGTGTGTGTACCACGGTGTGTAATGTACTGACGTTTGCATGTATGCCAGCGCAATATCCATCAATCCACTGCCGGGTGTAGGCGGCTGGTCTTCCAGTGGAGAATCCGCACTCTGCAAGAACGTTCAGGCATGAGCCGCATCACTCGCGGATGAATATTTTTCAACTACGACGTCGTCAGCTGCTGGAAATCTCTATATCAAATTTGATATTTTGCTGTTTTTATAGGTGTACTGCATCCTTTTGAGGCATTCACACATATGAATGATAAGTATGATCACAGTTCTAGGAATTACCGATTCACATACTAAGTAATTGATCCTGCACACCAACGAAACCTGTCTGACATTTACTTTTCTTACGTGCAGGACGTTCAATACAATGGTGATTGAACCTTGTTTTCCGAGACAGTTAACTCACCTTAAAACACTACAGAAAGGAAATTGTGACGATATAAAAAAGAAATCTGCTACTGGATTACGTTGTTTCTTGTTCCTTCATCCAAATAAAAACAGAAAATCCTTCACTTTATCCCGTTTACGAATTTACAATGGCAATCTAAGCCCTGACAAGAATGCACTTTTACATAGGCACATCATTGCCACTTTCTTCCACCAGCGCATGCAATCCCCCTCGTGACGTCATGACCAAGCACCTAGGTTTCTGCATGCGACCCGGCGTTTCTGACTTCGAGATTTTGGTGAAGTTTAGTCGCTTAAATTCACCATTCTGAACTTGTTCTGTGGTTGAACGCCACTCATTGTTATTTTAAGGGTTGAAAGCTTCCACTGATGTCATTATTTCAATATTTGTGATCGTTTTCTTATATCAACTTTAACATACCCCTCCGCTTTCATCTAGATAAAGTCAAACCTGCCCTAGCACCCACCTGACCAGTAAGACCACCTGTCTATAAAGACTACAATCATTGTTTCCCTTGAAGAGTGCTTCTAATTGAAATGGTTATTAAAGGAACCTGTCTATAAAGACCATCTGCTCATTTTTTTTTTTTTTTGGCAATACTATTACAACTTTGTCCAAGTTTGTTTGAAGGTGAAACTGAGTTTTCATAATTATTACAAATTTACCAGCAGTACATTCTCCAAGAATCTAACAATTTATTCTGAAAATATCTAAACTTTGCCAAGCTGTCCATCAAAATTTTAAAGAACATCTCTAAGGCTCAAAAGGAAAACAAATCACTATTAACTATCAACTATCAAGATACATGTACAATATAAATTCTTCATAAAAGTTCTGCTTTCTCTTTGGCAGTACTTTGGTAGATCAACATACAATGTACATTCTCTTCCATCTGACCATCATGTCCACTTTCACTCTTCTAAACCGCTACATGTAATGACATAAGTCTATTCACCTTCCACTATTGCAGCTCTGCTAATCAAATGAAACAAACATCAATGCAAGAAGTTTAATTTCTCAGTCTCCATACCATGTAACATCATGTAAATGTAATAATATGTATCCTCAGGCAAAGCCAACAAAGCCTCTTTCAGCTCTTGTTATCAACCATATTTGCTCAACTTTTGGGGAGCATTACATGTATACATGTTACTTACATCCAATGTTAACACACCGATTTCTAGTTGATCAATCTATCAATGTTAGTACATGTACCAATTTTATTGACTCCTATATTCTCTCATTCTGACCTTGGTTGGTCGACCACTCGTCCTCTGGGTTGGGGGGTTGGATGTACAGGTTGTACCTGAGGTCGGACAGCTCGCCCCTACTGAGCTGAGGGCATTAATAGTTCCATGTACATTGTAACTCTATGACCGAGGGTAAATTGTCTCATGAAAGGGGGGGGGGGGGGGGGGGGAGGGGTTGTTTCAAACGATCATGATGTAATGAATGGCTGCCAATAGACATTGGACAATTAACGGGTAACTCACCCTCGGCCTTGAATGTTTTGTTATATCTGAACTCTCTATTATGAGGTTCCATTGTAGATGTATTTTGTTTTCATGTTTAGGAAGATGTCCAATGTAATGTGAACTTAACTTGTAACTCGGACTCGATTTCTTTTTTGGACTTGGACTCGTGGACTTGGACTCTGACTCTGACTCTGAGGTGATGACTCAGACTCGGACTCGGACTTTGAGGCTATGACTTGAACTCGGACTCGGACTCGGGTTTTACAACTCAGACTCTGACTCAGACTCATGGGCGCGTTTCTCGAAATCGTCATTACTACAAGATCAGCAAAATCTCGGCGCTGTCGCTAAGCCATTACAAAGCCATCTTTTGTCAAGACCAGCAACAACTTCCCTGACAAATGACTTGTCGCTGTCATATCTTTTTAGCAAGCCATCACAAGTCTACTTTTTGTCAGGCTATGGGCATCGAAAACAATAAAGAATGCTTTTACTAAAACAATTATTTCTTGATTTACAAGTAACAATTTCACTGAACAGTTGTTACTGATGCTGTCTTGCTGATATATAAGTACAACAAAATTGCACTAGGTATATTTTCTTACATTTTAACTCTCCAGTAAATAAATGAGATTGTCCTCACATCTATCTGCCATAGAAGATGGAGCAGTTGGCATTTACAGACCCGTAAGTATGATGACAATTTGTAATGTATTTCCTCAGGGCCTATATTTTCCTTTTTAAGTGAAATACATTGTAGTTATTGAAATTATAAGGAATACTGTACATGCACCAGATACCAGCCCCTTAAGCATGTTAAGCAGTTTTAATTTCAAGAGATACGACTGTCATGGAGTTGATTTGATCATCAAACCCCCCCCCCCCCAAAGTTAGTTTGTCTTCCTCAAATGTCAGTCAGTCTCGGTTCCACTCTTTGAAATATGCTATTTCAAGGTCATGGAATAAAATAATAGAGAATTAAAACAGAGTTACAAACCTCTTCATTTCCAGTTTTGACGACCTTACTTAATTTGAACAACATGTAGAGTCTAGCAGTGTCTAGATTTAGATCTACATCATCATATACATGTAAAAACAAGGTCATCAAATGCTCCTAAAATTTAGTAACATTATAAGTAAAAAAAATTGTGACATCATGATTCATCAAATCATGTTCAGAGATGAAAGAGTCAGACAAAATGGAAAAAAAAAGAGAGAAAAAGAAAGAAAGAAAAGGGATGAAAAACATGAAACTTTGCAAGACAATCATGTCATCATGACTTAACTTGAAGTTCAGGAGTCGAAACGAGGACAAGGGGTGTAGACTTACCCAAATATTATATTGTCATTCGTTTTCACCATGAAAAATTCCAGATTTGTTATGAAAACGTCGCACTTAACGTTAGAATGAGTTTGCTAGATGTACTGCACTGCAGGGCCGTATACGTACGTATGCATTAGTTTCCACGCCTGGAGTTCGGGCGAATGACGACTTCTATGCACGGCAACTTCTTCGTCGACTGAGCTGACTAACAGGCTAGGCAGGCTAACAGTACACACATTGCAAATTGTGCATGTTGCAGGTCAATGTGTAAAGCACGTGTGCATAAACAACGCACGTGCATCGTGCAGTAGGTGAAGTAAGCGACTATCTTTTACCCGGGATAAATTACGGAAAATAGTCTGATATATCCAGACGCAATTACACTTAATTACCATCTGTTTCAGTTTTTTTTTTCTAATTGCATGTCGCCTGCCTAAACAACAATTTGTCCTATAAAAATTCTTGCCAGTGTTATGTTTTGGAAGTTGGAGCTGGAGGGAATACGAGGTGTAGGGGTGGGGGCGATGATGATGATGAACTTGAACTTGAACTTGAACTTGAATTGAGAATGGTATACTAATATATGATGTAACTTCAACATTTCATTTTAATTGAGAGTGTGTGTGTGTGTGTGTGTGTGTGTGTGTGTGTGTGTGTTTTAAATTGCACTTATTTGTATATCTTGAGGTGCCATAGTCGAGTGACTGGAGACGTGAAGGTCCGGGGTTCGATCCCCAGCACGGCATTCTGCCCTTGAGCAAGGCATTTTTATCTACATTGCTGTTTTATCGTCTATCAAATAAAGTGATGTGCTATATACATATTGAAACCAACGTGTGCATGTTGTTAAAAAAAAAAATCTATGAAAGAGGCTATGATAATCCAAAGTTTTAGATTTCGAAATGTAATACATCTGATTTACAATAACAATAACAATTACAATTACAATAACTTCATTGGTTTTTGATAGACTGGCACCTGGAAAATAGCTTTACTTTTTGATGGGACACGCAGAGAAAGTTTCTATAATTATAGCCAGATATGAGGTGCAAGTAACGGTCATCCCCCGTAAATTCAATGTTATATGTTTATGGTCATGGCCAGGGGCGTCTATAGAGGGGGGTGTGTGGGGTGTGACACCCCCCCCCCCCATTAAAAAAAGTCTAGCGACGCTCCTGGTCACTGCACAACAAACAAACAAACAAACAACAAAAACAACAACTTAATTACAACAACAACCAAAGGCACCCACAAAAATGACACCAAACAAATGCATTAAATAAAAACAACAACAATAACAAAAAACCAAACAAAATCAAAACAGCCGAGATTTAAATAAAATCAGTAACACCCTTATTCAATATGCATAACTTTCCATTTGATAATGATCTGTTTTATTCTGTCTCAGCTTTGATTTAAAAACTACTTGCATGGTTTCCTATAATTACCTATAATTAAGTCTTTTCTCATAACTGTAACAACTATCTATCCGATAAGGGATAACCTCCTGTTCCCTGCATCAGTATGTCTAAATAGGTAGGGACTAATGGTGCCAGTGGCTTTAAAAAAAGGGGGGGGGGATGGAAGTTGCCCTTTATTGGTAGCCGCGTTCCGTCTTTCAGCTCGACATCAGAAACAACAACAAGCCCCCCCCCCCAAAAAAAAAAAAACAAAACAAAACAAAACAAAACAAAACAAAACAAAAACAAAACACCAAAACAAAAAAAAACAAACTTACTGGTATAAGATATTTGGAGGAGTCGAATTTGTTGATTTTTTTATTATTATTATTTTTTTTTGGGGGGGGGGGGAAACTTCATGCATAAAAATTGTATGAAATCTAAGACTATCCACTATGCTGGTACGAGTACTCGCAGGTGGTGCTAATTTCAGCTGAAAACTGAATTGACGAACTATAATAGTATTGGGCAGGTTATTTCTTCCGTTGCTAATTTTAAGTATGCAACATTAAGGTAAAAAAGGTAAACGCGTTTTTTATAGTCATAAGTATTATAACCATTATACTCTTTATTGTGCAACTTGTTATAATTATAAATGGAATCTCTCTTTTGTGAATTTCCATTGCAGTCATACTGGAAAAAAAAGACTTACAGACTGACCATGGATAAAAAGTGTGCGGGGGGGGGGGGGGGGGTCCTGTCTACCCAGCTTTCTTCTCTTTGCATATTCAAATTCAAATTCAAATTCCAATTTATTGCTATGAAATCCTGACATTTAAGGATTATCATAAAAATCAACACAAAACAAAACAAAAATTTAACGGAAACATATTGAATAACAAAATATAACAAAACAAAGACAGATCACATCAAAACAGAATTGTACATAAACAAGACATGACTGAAGCATATTGAATACATGACAGAAAAATAATGACATTTTACTTATTACGAAGGCAAAACAGAAACAACTGCAAAAAGGAAATCTACAAAATGTAAGACATAGCCAAATTGTGTATCTTACACTGTAGAAAAAAAAGTGTTTTTTTCTTCAAAATCTTGAAACTGTCAAATGCATTATAGAGGGTTTTTTGTCCTAACATGAAACCAAACTATCACATACGTACCAACCCTGACATGCAAGAAATAGGAATAAATAATTAAGAAATTTTCAAAAACAGGAACATTCCTAATTTTCCTATTCAATACAAATTTATACAATTTTCATACAGATTTGTATAGAAAAAAAAAAGAAAAAAAAAGAGAAAAAGAAAAAAAAAAGAAAGACTATAGTCATTGGGTAGGCCACCACTATGAACCGACCAACTGTTGGTTAAAAGAAATTACACGTAAAACATAGGGGATTTTTTTTTAAGCCAACAGTCGGTCTGCCCACACTGCACCAACCCAATGATCATTACCAACTCACTTTACAGTGTAAGGCAATAGTACATATTAAATGAAATTCGATGATAGTAATAATAAAGCTATAGGTATCAAATCAGTTACTGGATTGTTTCTTCATTTTTCTTGTATGATTTTTGGAAAATAATTATTTCAGTTATTATTGATTAATTTTGGTTTTACATTCATTTATTTACCATTCTTATTATTTTTCATCTGTTCATTTATTTATTTCCCAAGCCATGACTCAGTCTTTCTATGTACATAATACTTAGTCCGATTACACAAAGTTTATATCCATATCATTACTACCTAATATCAAGTGGAATTTGTTTTCATCAGTCAAAGTTTAAAAATCACAAATTAGATTTAGATCTGATTAGGCACTTACTGGTTACTCCGGGTTGTTACTCTGTCCATTAATATGTTTTATTATTAATCGTGTGGATGTATCTATAGCTCATCTAAATCGGTTTTTCATGAATAAGACTGGATTAACTTCCATGCAGGCTAGGAAAGTCAACTGAAACTTTTTTGAGGGTGAATTAAAAATAATGAAAGGCTATCAAATTTATTGTTAGAAGTCATATTAAAGTTATTAGCCAAATGGGTGCTGAAATACTTAAATTTTGGAAAAGAATGTTTTTTCTAGTTTATAAACTCCTTTGGGCCCCTCTCTGTAAACGCCCCTAGGCCTGCCCATTAACGGTAATTCCAAGCAAATCATACTCATGGTATACTCAAAGTACAATAAGAGGACATAAAACGCTCTCATCACTGGCTTGTCAAGCACCTAAAAAATGAAATAAGGACCCTTAGCACTAAAAAATAAAATGGTTTAGAATACATACACATGTACAAGATCTAAGCGAGATCTTCTACAGGTGTACGTTGTTACCTCCTCCCCCGCCTTGAACCCTCCCCCCCCCCCCCCCTTATTTCATCTATTGTAGGGATTTAGTCGTAGTTCCTGTTTAAAAAAATTATCTGTTGACTATTGAATTCTCCCATTCCCATGGAATCTATGCAGGGGTCAGCGGTTCAAGCAACCAAAGGGTTAAAAATAAACACTTAACCAAGCGAACTTCAAATTGGCAATCAATATCCTTCACTAGCTAGCTGTCGAATACTTCAATCGGAACATTTTACGTAATTAGTAAATCATCATCCAAAATTGCGTCACAGTCTTTGCGAAAAGCAGGGCATATTTTACCAAAAATGGACCAAAATTCGTTTCCACCATCTGGTCTGTTTGGTTCATATGGAGCTTATGGGGCAGGTGATCCATCTCTCAACATACCTGGTAAGTTTATTTTCTGAATTTGCCTTATATTCTACAAGACATGCAGTAGCCGGCATGTTAAGCTTTGCATGTCACGATCACGTCACATGCAGCAGTCCACCGGCCACCCGGACCGGCAGTGGAGACCTTGTGCCCACTCATCCTGTGTTCTCGGTTATGATTAACCTCGTCCAGAATTATCACAATCACTTCAGGTATGGTGAAACTGTGGGGATGAAACCCTGTACTAACATCATTGTACCACAACTGCACACATCTGCGGGATACTTGTTCACTTATTTTGCAATTTTTGAAATTGAATTAGAAATAGGGCCTGGCCTGGGGCTGGGCGAGGGGGACGATCGCGATCTGCACAAGATTCATGGATGAAACATTTGTGAGTATGAGAACATTTCTGGCAAAAATCAAAATGATTTTCACCACATAATCACACATTTGAAAGCCGAGAGGACAATGTAATATATTAGGACATAATTACTTGATTAAAACATATTTTAATTTAAAGTCATTTTGAACTTGATCATGGACTTGTCACATACCCTGACTTTCGGCTCATGCTGCCGATCTCTGCACAGTACAAATGGCACGCGCGTGCGTTCCGGTCCCCTATTCTCCGGGTTTGCCAAGGGCCCCACTCATCCTGTGTACTCGGTCAATGAATTGACCTCGTCCCGAAAATGTGACAAGTCTGTACGGAAACTACATAGCATGCTTTTCTTAGTTTTCTATTGGTTACTCAACGACATGCTGTTGACCTACGAGTACTCTGATAAGCGCCAGTTTTCTTCTTAAAATTCAGCACGTTCAGTTCATTCATCAGATATGAAGCAGAAAGGGGAAAATTGACAGCGTCAGGAACATTGCTGGTAAGTAAAATCAAAACTTCTCTTTTATAGAAGATCTACATGTAAATCAATGTATTTCACGTTCCCATCGGCAATTTGTTTCGCTGGTCAAAACAGCGTTTTGAATAGCAATTTGTTTTGCTATTCAAAATGCCGTTTTGACCTACGGGTGGCCCTAGCTGGCCTAGGCTAGGCATCTAGGCAAATAAACTTCCATCAAAGATCATGTAAAACATGAAAAAGAAGACAATAACTCGCCAATTTTCACAGGCTCAGCTTTCCTTCGCAATTGTGCACTTTTGTAGTTTTATAAGCGCACACACACATTGCATATTGAGCATTGGTACTAGCACCTCCATGCAGAGGACTTGCCGTACATGTAGCTACGCCATAGGCATTAAATGTGCATTGGCACAAAAATTGTCAGCAGACGTCAGACTGAGTTCATTTATGATTTAGGCCTAGTATAGCCAGACCCGATGCCGTGCGGAGCATGGCGTCGGACAAGGACACACACAAAATTTTGGCGAACCCATTCGGTATCCCGGAAGGTAATCAGCATTCGCGTACATAGACTTTACATGTGAATGTGTGAGAGGTTGATTTTCCGGTTGACCCTCGGCGGAGAGAACAAAATTTCTGAGTGCAGATGAAGCAATAAATCATCGTTTTTTTGTAAGTACTAAGTTGTCAAAATAAATATGAGAAGTTAAAAAACATCAATCAAACATTCAATTTTAAGGTAATGTCACTTTTATAACTGAGAGAATTCAGCTTCATCACAAACGCGATGTTGTCGCAATTTTTGCAGCGGGTTCGCAATGATTTCCTATTCCTAAGTCTATACATGTACTTTTGATCTTACATGTATGTCTATGAGATGCAAAGCCAATTTTGATCTTTTACGTCTTACCATCATGATTAAATAGAACCCTCTCACCATGTCCATGGTTTCATGACTGTCTTAAATTTAAGAATACATGTAGATCTATTGTCTGAGGTTACTTGAACAAAAGCTAAGCTTTTCACCCAATCTTTTGTGTGTTTTTTTTTTCAACAGTCACATCAGGAGCCAGCAGTTCTCTCTCACCGTACCTAAATGTTGATCCCATTTATCTAAATCAGGTTTGTATGTTACGAGTTTACTTTTCCTGTAATTCTTTTCTGTTTATGCATTCTTATGTTGACATTGCGTAATTTGTTATGTGGCCACGACCGTGGTATATAACGCCGTTATATTTCGCGCTTATTTGTATACAAAACCCCATAGGCAAAGGTATCGATAACTTATGAATTATCGATAATACGGAGTTCTCTGCACTTTGTCAATGTACAATGTATGTTGCAATGTATAGTTTGGTGAGCTCTGATCCCAAGAGCAGTTTCCCATCTTATATAATGCATAGTACATGCTCATTTTCGTCAAATATACCATAAAATGTGCATCCATAGATAAAGAATTTCTCTCATGCACTATATCTCAACTAGGCCTACTGCCTTGGTGACATATAATGCACTTGAGAAATTCTAAAGCTATGGATGCACATACATGTATTATGGTATATTCAACTCCAGAGCATGCACTATATGTATAATATAACACTTGTTTTTTATGTACTCCAGTCTGAGGTATATTTGACTGAGTATTCAATGGGTTAATACTACATTTTATAGTTAGACTTGAAATACATGTATCTGCAAAAACCTGTAAAGGGCTAAGCCAAATATATGAATAATTTAACCTGTTACATGTACATCATAATGATTGAAATGATTAGGAGAATGTGTATGCAAGTGAAGGTGTCATGGTGTAGTGGTTCATGCACATGACTCTCAATCAGAGGGTTGAGGGTTCATATCCCAGCCCGACGGTACATGTATTACGTCTTTTGGCAAGACATATCCATGTTTGCCACTTTCTACCCAGGTGTAAATGGTGATCTGATATGCTAGAGCCCTACATATTTGGCTGATAAGCTATGACCAGGGTAATAATGTTGGAGTGCCATTAGCGTCATGGCATGACGGACTTCGGCGCTATACCAGAAGCCATCATGATTGATAGTAGTACTATCAAAAGGCTCATAGTAATAAAATCTGAATGAAAAATTAAAATAACATTACAGCAAAGTGCCACACTAACCTCTTCTGCAGAAACCAGCTGATAGATTGAAAGAAGGTAAAGTCTGAAGAGTTAGAATTATCTGAGTAACCACTATATTGTAAAATCCCATTATTGTTCTTATTTCAGGGCGAATCACAATTCATCATCCCCAATGGGCAGGCTAGGACGAGAGGAAGATTTGAGTTAGCCTTCTCTCAGATCGGCGGTTCATGTCTTGCTGGTGAGTACATGTGGGCTGACAATGTTGGCTGCGAGCAGAAAGAGATATTATAATTTATTCAATAAAGGGAGTTTGTAACCCATCTAGAAGATAATTAACATCTTTTTATCTCTCAGTAGTCTTGAAGTGTTGTAGCCAAATGAGTATTGTTTACAGCCATCTTTAAAGCTGAGCCAAATTTGTTTAATGTCTTGGATTTGATGAAAGTATTGTTCTCTTAGTGCAGATTTAGCTAAAGTGAATTTTCTTCAGAATAATCAAGACTATATACCAGCATTAGCCGTAAATCCAGCTTAACCCATTCGTGACAGGAATTATTTAAAGCCTAATTTGATCAGCTTTTATTCTTCAAATTGGCAACACCAACATTTTTATTTTATTGCTACATTTTTCTTATAAAACTTCATGTAACTGAAATGAATATAAATTGACAGAAATTATGATGAGAAGTCAAAAAGTTGCCAATTTGCAGGGGAAAACGGTGATTTCAGACTTTCTATCACATTGCCAATTTAAGGATTTTAATGCTTATTTTCCTTTAAAAAATTTTCAGCATCAAAAAACGAATATTGACGCAACCAAAATGGGCACAGTTTGTGTAGAATTTTTTGCTCTTTCTGCTCATGTATTTTGTATGATTTTCAGGGCTTTGCATCAAAAGATATTAGGCCAAACCACAAAATGTGGACCTCTGTCACGAATGGGTTAATAGGGCTCTATTTTCTTCTTTCACTCCAGTCAATTAATCAGTCAATCCACGGATCATTCATTTCATCCACCAGTCATGCAATCAATTGATCAATCAATAAATCAGTCGAACAGCCTACCAACCAATGAAATCGATCAACAACCAAACATTTATGCAATCAGTCCTTCATTCAAATGAATATGTAATTTCTTTCCCCTCACAGGTGCCGTTTATGGAGCGGTAAACGGTCTTCGTATATCAGGTGCTGAAACAAAGGAGCTTGCCGGCAGGGTCCGCATGTCACAGTGAGACATTCTTATATTACATTTATCTCTTTAAGGTTGAAATTTTTGAGCTTTCTTTGAAATGCTGTCAGGATCAGCTAGAGTATTTTGTGGTTAAAGACATTATCAAGCTTTTTAAATAAAAATCAACACATCATGATGAACAATAGATACAAGTAGTCCTTCCTTATGTTCAGGACTTTTCTATTGATTTTTTCCTTAATTTGGAACAAGTTGGTCAGGATGTGTGATTTTTTTAACACGCAAGCCTAGCCAATGTTCTTGTAAAGCCTGTGGCCGAAATGTTGAAAACATATCTGAGAAGTAAGACTAGCAATGAATGCTGGGTATAAATTTCTTAGAGCACTCTCTGCAGTGTCAACTGCTAGTAGCACAGTTGTCATGGTGACTGGTAGAACTCTGAGAGTTATGGGTTTGAATCCTCATGCTGATCATATTTTTGCCATAATAAAATTGGTATCAATGGCATTTATTTCATTGATGAAATAGTTAAAGTATTTATTTTTTTTTAATAAAGAAAATTTTTTCATCAGCTTAGAATAAGGCACAAGTGTCTTTTTGAATAGATAGATGATTGTTGAACCATTTTTTCTCCAGAATTATGAGCACCCTCTCCCCCCCAAAAGTATGGATCGTGATGGAGCCCTTGAAGATGAAACACATTTAAAGCATGAATTCTTCCGCCAGTGCATGTTTTCACTTGTTTGATTGTATCATTTGTTTTATATCTTTTTTTTTTTTCCTGTACTCCCCCTAAATTTGCAGAATGTTAACTCTGGTCACAAAGCAAGGAGCTTCATCAGCAAATGCAATAGGAGTAGTAGGTAAGTACATGTTGACTTTGAACTCATTCAGTGATTGTTGGATAGGTTTGAAATCAGACCTGTTGTTTTTCCACATAGATGTATCAGTACTGCAGTTTCAGCAGCATTGTATTATTGATAGAAACATGAATTTGTTACTCAACACATTTTCTGTTGGGTTTTATCCCAAGTTTTATTCCACATCTTGCTGTAGGATTGGTCAAAATTCTAATTACATGATAGAGCGTAGTTTTTCTCATCAATCACCCGAGAAGAAAAGTTTGTTGCACTCAAAGATGATAGTACTTACATGTTTCGCTGATCTCGTCAGGTCCATAGAGTCACAGTGCGTTATCAGTGTTTTGAGTATGCTCGAAATGAAAGTGCGTTGCACGACACAAATTCAGACCATCAATGCGAATTGTACAATGCCTACAACTTGTTCTACACAAGTCTACAGGAGCTGAACGCGCTTTATTCATACAATTGCACGCGTACCATCCAAAATATAACAATTGGCGGCTAGCTTGACGTCACAATTAGCTTGCGCAGTATACGCGTATTCACATGTAATTTCTTTTCACAGCGCTTATGTACACCATCTTTGGTATTGGCCTTTCGTGGAGCAGAGGAACAGACGATGAGATTAACACGTTAGGTGCAGCTACCTTGACTGGATTACTCTATAAATCTTCAGGTAGGTATTTATTAATCTGAAGCTCTTTCATCTTTCTTCTTCTCCTCTTATGCTGCTCCCCTACATCTACAGGACCCTACCTTTATGTATTCCCCCCCCCTCATGCCTGCATCATCACTCTCTTTTCTTCCTCTTTGTCCTTTCTCTCTCTCTCTCTCTCTCTCTCTCTCTCTCTCTCTCTCTCTCTCTTTCTCTCTATCATTCGCTTTTTTTCTCTATCACAGACTTAGTTCCTCCCTATCTTTCTCCCTCTCTTTCTCCCTCTCTCTATCCCCCACCATCTCTTCTATCTATGTGCCTCACTTTGTCTACATCACATAGTCTACTTTATGTACCTGGGGCTGTATCTCTATGCATTCCTCTCATCTCCTTTGAGTATCGCTTTTCTTTCTTAATGTGCTGCCAATTTCTTCATATTTGAATGATGCTGTAGTGTATTCTGATTTTGTGAGCATCATTTACCTGTGGTCGTGATGTAGAGTATGATCTAGAAATATTTGAAATTATGAGAATTACGTACACAAAGTGAATCATGCATACATGGATTAAAAGATTTCCGGGACCCACAGGCAGAATGGTAGAGCTTTAGGCAATTGGATTTGTCGTAACAACTAATAATTCTAAGGATTACTGGTATAATGAAGTTTCAGCTTTATGTTGCTCTTTGCTGAGTGAGAAAGGAGTTTTATAACTTTGATTTCTGGGGGTGTTTCACAAAGCTGTGCACAAAGTTATGCATAACTTAAAGAATGACTTGAATATGGAAAGCCAAATGGGATTCTTAATCATACGTAATTGCAGAAGCTTAAGCTGAAAACATCTTTAATGTGATGTGTAGTTTCTGCCAACAATTTAATTGAGATTATGGAAAATACAGTCACACTTTGTTAAAACAAGAGGAAAAACTTTGGGCATTCCATGTGGATGTTCATAGTTAAGTTGTTCTTAAAGTCATGCATAACTTTACGTACAGCTTTGTGGAACATCCCCCTGATTGTCTCTTTGCTGAGAGCTTTATTTTCTGTGTTTGCCATCACTTCATCTTTACAGAATTCGGATTAGAAAGAAAAGGATTTTGGAGTTGCATTCTTGTTTGATTAAGGACTTGCATAAGATTGAAGAACATTTGTTCATGAAATAGTGAGATAGAGAAATTATAATGTTCAGATATGGACTCAAATGAAAAAAGATAAATTTACATGCTAGGTGTACTTTATTCTTGGCTATGGAGTTGTTTAGGTGATCCAGCTTTACCCCCAGCATCATTTTGCTTTAGGTTTAATTTGTCAAAGGTGCACAGTATATTTAGGGCTTAAGTCACTATGGACATGGCGGACAAAGAAAGCGGACAAAATAAACAACCTCTCATTCTACCCTTCACAATGGTTCTGGTAGTCAAAAGCACATCCCTTCACAGCTATTATGTTTAATCATGTAGTTCCAGGTGAATATGCATGTGACACCTGTTTCACATATTTTAGACAATAGCAGTGAAGAGATGTTCTTTTGACTTCTAGAACCATTGTGAAGGGTAGAATGAGGGGTTGTTTATTTTGTCCGCTTTCTTTGTCCGTCATGTTCATAGTGAGTGTTTGGTTTGGGGGCTGGATTTAGAGTGAGGGTTATGTTTAGTGTTCATTACAAGTTTAAAGTTGGGAAGTTAGTTAGTGTAGACTATGGACTTGTTTAGGTGATCTGACTTTAGCTATACCATCATTTTGCTCTAGATTATTTGGTCAAATATGTACAAAATATTTAGAGTTAGGGATAGAGAGAGGGTTACAGTACATGTATGTCTAGTGTTTGTTTGTACAAGTTTGAAATTAAGAAGTTCATGTTAGTTAGTGTAGACTATGGACGTATTGAGGTGATCAACATGTACCTTAACCCATTCGTGACAGAGGTCTACATTTTGTGGTTTGGCCTAATATCTTTTGATGCAAAGCCCTAAAAATCATACCAAATACATGAGCAGAAAGAGCAAAAAATTCTACACAAACTGTGCCCATTTCGGTTGCGTCAATATTTGTTGTTTGATGCTGAAAATTTTTAAAAGGAAAATAAGCATTAAAATCCTTAAATTGGCAATGTGATAGAAAGTTTAAAATCACCGTTTTCCCTCCAAATTGGCTACTTTTTCACTTCTCATCACAATTTCTGTCAATTTATATTTTTTTTTCAGATACATGACATTTTATACGAAAAATGTAGCAAAAAAATAAAAATGTTGGTGTTGCCAATTTGAAGAATAAAAGCTGATCAAATTAGGCTTTAAATAATTCCTGTCACGAATGGGTTAAGCTTCAACATCATTTGCTCTAGGATTATTTGGTCAAATGTGTACAGTATGTTAAGGATTTGGTTGTTTGGTTTGGGGGCTGGGTTTAGAATGAGGGTTATTACTAGTAATAACTAGGAAGTTGGTTGGAGAGCCATGTGTCATAAAAACCTTATTAAACACTCCCAGTAAAATGAACCTTGTGCAAGACAGAAAACAATAGTTTGTCCGTCTTTAGGTCATCATTTTCTATATTTTCCCTTCATATTTTTTCAGCTGGGGTGCCTAAAATGCTGCGCGGAGGAGCCGTGGGACTGACCCTGGCTTCAGCATACTGTTTGTACCAGAACAGGGATAAGCTCAAGTCCATGATGTCAGGAGATAATGCACAGTACTAGATCATCATCAAAAGATGGTCAGATTGAACTGTATTTATGGAAAAAAAGACTCATAATCTGCACATGAGATTGCTGCAAGTGGATATCATTGGTTGGTGAATGCAGGAGAGGGATGTATCACCTAGCTGTTATCTGTGTGACAAAATTTGATCTTGGAGAACTGTTATGATGTCTTGCAACACATCTGAAAGAGTATTCATCAGGTTTTGTCTTCAGCAGGCCTTCGAAATCACCTACCTTCAGTTTTTGCTTGGAGAAATTTTTTTTTCTGCTGTGCAGACAGCCACCTAGTTCTGTAAAATGGAGATCTGCTACTGAATGATTAACATACCCATTCTGCATGATGTCAATTTACTGTTATGACCACCTCACACTATACGATCCGCCTGCACCCAGATTTTGGAGCAAATGGCGTTTTGAAACTAATTATGAAGGGTCAAACAATTAAAATTATCTTATTTGAGGTTTGGAATAAATAGTTTGGTTAACTGCAAGCCTTTAGGTCAGAGTAAAAGCCAAGTGGGCTTCAAATCATAGCCAATCACAAGATTGCTATAATGTCACTACGATTTGGAATTGACTTCACTTTTATACCTACAAGGAGGTTCGCAGTGGCCTGGAGTTTCAACTTACGTATTCATATGACTATTTAGAACTTTGGATAGTATGATTTTCATGTTTGAATGTTTATATCAAATACTAATAACAGGTTTTTTTTTTCCCAAAATCGGGTCACAGAAAGATCATGTAGTGTGCTGGGGGCTCTAAGCATTCTGAAAACAGTGTTTTTCACATTATACTTAACCCACCGACTACTGAATTCTCATGTGCCAATAGATTTTATACAGGGGCTACTGGGTCAAGTAGGCAATGGGTTAAGTTCTCATGCTTTGATCATCTTTATACTGAAAGCACTATAGATGTTCTCAATACTTGAGTCACAACCAATACTAGAAGAAATGTGTGTGCTGCCATCTGCTGTTAGGTTATGCACAGGGAAAATTATACATTTTTTTGTTCATGCTTGGATGTATTTGGTTGTCACTTCTGTCTGCCTTCAAGAATGAAGTAACCTAAATTCCTCTTTTTAAAAATTACACGTAGGTATTGATACTCCCGTGTCTGAGCTAGGAGAGCTTAAACTTAATCACCATAATTCAGTGGACTCTCCTGGTATAACTGACTGAAAGAAATATTTTATACCTTTACACCTAGTTTAGTCTGTTTGGAGCTAGAAGGAAGTCTGTATAAAATGATATGAGTTAATTCCTTCTAGCTCCAAACTGATGGTTTTTCCTGTATGTTAAGGGGTCAGTGTCACTGTACTATATGTAAGTTGAATATGGGCTTAAGATACTACATATATGAAAAAATATTGTGAGTTCATATACACTCTCAATTGAAATAGTTGACAGACACGCATGCATGAGCATGAATTGAGGCATTTGCGGAATCTAATTGCCATTCTTTAATTTGTTCCAATTCCTGAACCATTAATCCCTGGAATGATGGGTAAAGAGTTTTGGGATTATTTCACGTGTTCTATTACATGTAGCTGTATGGTCGGGGGGTTCTAAAGTTACGTGAGTCCTAAAGCCACGCACCATACAAATCACATACAGGTGCAATGTGATGCGTTCAAATCAGGGTAAAATACACGCCGATACACACAGTCAGTTTCAATTTCAAGATTTGCATTCATTTATTGCATGTGCGTAGCTCTAGGACCCCTTCATTTTTCCGAACAAAGTTTGACACCGGCATCAGTATCGACCTGAAAATGTGTTATTGACATTCACCCGTCATTATTTTCTCCACAAATCAACTTTTGAAAATGGAGAATCAAGATATAGAGATGAAACTTGCACAAACCAATGATTTTTAGGACTTGTTAGCTGCTGAAAACAGAGTGCATAGCTTTAGGCCCCCCCCCCCCCCCATCATACAAACTTTTATTATTTTGTAAGGTGATTGGTACACTGTAAGCTATCCTGGGCCCCATTTCATAAAACTTGTTATCAATAGCAAGTTCATTAACTTTTATAAGCTCATGGTTCTCGCCAGTACATAACACCCATGGTTCCAATACCATGCGTAAAGGGTTTCAGACAAGGAAGAACCATGTGTGAAATTGCTGCACCATGCGTAGCAACAAGGGTAAAAATATATTGGAGTATATATTCCTAACAATAATGATAAATGTCACAGATTGTTTTGCCTTTTGGCAATATATTTTTACTTTTATGCCATTAGTAGACAACTCCTGCTTACCAAGAAGTATTTTTCATCCTTTTACTATAGCATATACTGCCGCCACACCTAACTTTAGGTGTTATTCTGAAAAACTTCCGAAACTTCCATGCTTTGCGCAGAGTGGGAACCGTGTGTGGATTTTTTTCTAGTGAGAACCCTGTATAAGCTACTGAAATCCTTGCATCTGATTGGCTGAGAGCAGATTTGTCATAGAAATGTGGCAGTTGTTACTACACTGTAATGAAAATTTGTATGAAATGTGGGCCCAGATTCAGTGTGTGCATGCTAATGGAAGATAATAAGCTTACAGAACATTTTCCAATTTATGAAAGAGATAAACCTGAAGCTGACTGGGAAAAAAGGGTTACCTCAGATGTGTTGATAAATTTCATGAGTTATTTCCCAGCCATTTTCTCAGATAGCTTAGGGGTTGACCCCAAAAATGGGCTCATGGACTTGTGGAAATCATATTTGTGGGAAAAACTATTCTTACATCTGTGAATGTTCTGATACCTGTGTGTGCATTAAAGGGGATGAATAATTAGAAAATGTATTGCTCTGAATGTTTTAGGTTTCTTGCCGGTATACTTAGTCACATTTCCAGCTTCAGATATAACTTCTGTAAAGAGAAGCTCCAACCTTGCAAGTTTGAATACTGTCTAGATGGATATTAAAAGGGATTTGTTAGTAAACCATGCAATGCATCTGCGCCCAAATGCACATGCTTACAACCCAAATCTCACTTGGTGCCATGTGTCAGGTTTTTGTGTTTTCTCTTTTTACTTCATACTCCTTAACCATACAAGCACAGAATGCTGATTTTTATTTTTAAAAAATTGTGCTTATTTTTTAGGCATCTATACATTCATAAAAAAATGCATGCGATTTCCTTTTTTATAAAGGCAATTGATAGCTGAAGTTACCTGCTTTTGAGTCAAGTTATACCCTTTGCACTTCCCGCTTCCCTGTCTGAGAGAATCCATGACACTTGCTCTGGTGACAACTGATCTGCTTCAATGACATACAGTTTTCGAATTTAACCCTGGACCATACGCTAAGGATTACCCTAACCCTCGGCCTGATCTAAATTTTCACTGCAACCTAAACTCTCACCGTGTATCATTGAGGAAATGAATCCTTAGCAATTGTCGCCAGGGCATTACCCGATGGGTTACCATCTTGGATGGGATTTATAGTTGCAGTAATTGATTACAACATCTTCATTCTGAGGTTTCAGAGTATAGAAAATAATGTTTGATGATGTGCAGGAGTTATTATTGAAAATATATGAATTAATTATTATAAAAATGAGATCTTTATCACGGCCTGTTCTTTTGGAAATACGTGTGTTCGTAGGCCTGTATGTGTAGGTTTTTGTGGAGGCTTATCAGACCTAGACTTCTAATGATTCCTGTAAAAGAAGATAGAGAGAGAGAAAGAGAGAGAGACAGAGGGAGAAAGAGCAATAGAGAAAGAGATAGAGGGATGGAGATGGAGAAGAAGGACCCTGAGATCAGAGGAAGAGAGACAAGGAGGACAGGGCTGCGTTTCATGAAACCGTCATAACTCTAAGTTCATGGACATCCCATTGAAACGTGTGTTAACTCTACAATACACGTTCCAATGGGATGTACAAGAAGTTGGACTTATGACGGTTTCATGAAACCGCCCGCTGATGGAAGGGAACTTGTGAGCAAAATAAAATCAGAACAGAGAGAGGTAGAGAAGGCGAGAAAAAGAAAGAGAGAGAGAGAGAGAGAGAGGGGGGGGGGGCGGGGGGGGGGGGGGGGGACAGGGACAGACAAGACAGACTGAGACAGGAGAGAGCTGGATGAACAGGAGAGGGCGTGGTGGTTTTGGGATTGAGTGCTCTAGATCCTTATGGAGAGGGGAAATGGAGTGCTCATGCATTGTCGGATCGGAAACAAATGTAGGCATGTTTTATTGATCGAAGCGAAGCTTTCTGGTCTGTTAGGAAGGTGAAAGAAAGCTCTGGGAAATGAAATGGTACGTGTATTGTACACGACAGTCGATTGGCACAAATTAAATGAATGTACCGGGTTCATTCGTGCTGATAGCGAAGATGGTAATTCATGTGTAGGCTGTCCACATCCTTATTAAATGGAAAGCATGGGTAGAAAGTTCAAAAGGTAAGATCAAATTTCCTAGATGTATTCTCATGGCATCTCCAAAGTGGCTAAAAAATGAGGTTCAGCATCGTATAGCGTATATTACACTTTTAAAACTACAAAACAATCGCCTTAGAGAAGAAGAACGAAGAAGAAAGAGGAAGAAAGAGAAAAAGGATGAGGAGTCGAGTTGGTTCAATCGTTAAAGCCTATGCCTGTCGAATCAAAGATGGTGGGTTTGGGTCCACCTTGGGAGGATGAATAAAGAATACGTTGTATTAACGTGTCCTTCCCCTGCAGAGGCAGGCTATGTTGCAGGGGGGGGGGGAGGGGGAATTCCGTCCCTAGGATAGGACGTTAAATGGATGCCCGGTGTAGAGGTGCATCATTACTTTTCCGAACGAACTGCAATTTTCGAAGAAGAGTAGGGGGCCGGGAACCGTGATGTAGTAGTATACCTGCACATCCATATCTGACATGCCGACAGGAGAAATCCTAGGGCCTGGGTTCTTAATTAACTTGTCTTGTAGGCCAAAAATACTTTTTGGAATACACCGCGGGCCATTGAGTACAATACATGTAATATTATACACATTAACGCAACTGCCTGACATCTCGTGCCCAAATATTATCATCCACTGGGTTTCTAAATTGTGCTAGCTAGTAAAAATTCTGACAATGCGTCGGTTGCCGGGCAGAAGGGACGCGCGCACCCTTGACCGGCAAAAGGGAACAAAAAGGCATGCGGTCAAATACTGAGATATTTATTAGAAATCTATGAATAATTACTGCAAGAAATTTATACCAGATCTATTCTTGAGTGTTCTTGCAGTAATTATTCATAGATGTCTTTAAATACCTCAATATTTGACCGCATGTGTCTTCGTTCCCCTTGCCGGTCAAGGGCGCTCGTTCCCTTCTGCCGGGCAACCGACGAATTATCGTCATCAAAATTATCATGACAAGACAGAAAAAAAATACTAGTGTTAAAAATCATTTGACACTTTTGATCGTTAATAACTTATAGGTTGAAACTTGTAAAAGGTAAAAGACAGAGGTTTCCTGGGTGTCACGTTGAAGGATGTCAAATTTATTTGGACTATAGGTTTTGTGAATTTCCCCATCATATATTCTCAAAATAATCTCTGAATATTAATTAGATTTTCACTTAACCCACTAAGCACGATTTGATTTCCATATTTTCCAAATTTCCTTAGACCCCCAGCCCGAGTTATCATGTGCTTATGGATTAAAAAACATGAGGCCCCAATTCTGTGTGTGTCGGTAATTAACTCAGACACAACAGTACCATTGTGCATTGCACCTGCCATTCCGATAAGCTTTGCTCTGTATAGTGTCATTAATGATTCATGACCCTTGGTTGAAAGAGGTATATACCGTACAGTTGAATTTCAGCTGCAATTGTCGGGCTCTGAATTCACTACTGACATG
>CM057170.1:16887474-17098659 GCA_029962745.1 Echinometra lucunter
CCTAGCTCGCTGCGCTCGCTCGTATTATATTCAGATACAGGAGTTTTCGGAAAGCAAACACATTCGGTAGTGAGATGAACACTATATAATCTAGATATTTTAGGCCCATCATGTATTTTGATGAAGAATTATCACTTCTACCATAAAAAGAGTATGTATATTTTCCCTCGCTCGCTGCGCTCGCTCGTGTAATATTTAGATATAGGATGGTCTTAAAAAGCAAATAGATTGGGTAGGAGATGTGACCAAATATATTAAAATAGGTACCTTAAAGGCCAATCGTGTATTTTGACGAAGAACTTTCACTTCTACCATGAAAAGGATATGAATTTTCCTCGCTCGCTACGCTCGCTCGTATAATATTCAGATACAAGATGGATTGGGGAAAGCAAACAAATTTTGCAAGCTATAGGCCCATCGTGTATATTGATGAAGAATTATCACCTACCATAAAATAGAGTATATATATTTCTCCTCGCTCGCTGCGCTCGCTCGTATAATATTTAGATACCGGATAGTCTTTGAAAGCAAATGAATTAGATAAGAGAGGTGACCAAAATCAAGATATCCAAAAGGCCCATCATGCCATTTTTTAATGAAGAACTTAACTTCTATCATGCAAAGGAGTAAATATGTATTTTTTCTCGCTCGCTACGCTCGCTCGTACAATATTCAGATACAAGATGGATTTGGGAAAGCAAACGAATTCGACAAGTGAGGTGACAAATGTGCCTGTATAAGTTAGATATCTTATAGTTAATACCATCGTGTATTTTGATAAAGAATTGTCACTTCTACTACCATGAAAAAAGATTTTTTTCCTCGCTCGCTGCGCTATCTCGTATAATATTCAGATTTAGGATGGTCTTTTGAAACGACTGAATCAGGCCAGAGAGGTGACCAAATATTAATTAATTTAAGATATCTTTAAGCCCACCATGTAATTTGATGAAGACACTATCACTTAAGTACGTAAGAGAGTGTATATTTTTACTCGCTCGCTGCGCTCGCTTGTATTATATTTAGATTACAGGATGTTTCGGAAAACAAACACATTCGGCAAGGTGAGCGTGAACAAATATAGTTCAAAAGGAAATAGATAGAGGTGCACCATTTGAACATGCCTCAATGGTCTTTTATTACGGTTGAATTTATCGACGTTGGTTCGTCGTCAATCGGGTGATGGCATATATTGTCGGCGCAATCTTCTCAGGCCTACTACCCGCCCCCATTCAAAATAGATCTAGCGACGCCCCTTGTATGCATTAAGTTAAAAAAAAGGTAAACGCGTTTTTTATAGTCATAAGTAAATGTAATAACAATTATACCTCTTATATGCAACTTATAATAATTATAAATGAATCTCTTTTGTGAATTTCCATTGCAGTCATACTGAAAAAGGTTTTTTAAAGACTGACCCTGGATAAAAAGTGTGTGCGCCCCCCCCGGGGGGGGGGGGTTCCTGTCTACCCAGCTTTCATCTCTATGCAATTTAAATTTCAAATTCCAAATTCGAATAAAAATCAACACAAAACAAAACAAAATTTAACGGAAACATATTGAATAACAAAATATAACAAAACAAAGACAGATTATATCAAAACAGAATTGTACATAAACAAGACATGATTGAAGCATATTGAATACATGACAGAAAAAATAATGACATTTTACTTAATACGAAGGCAAAACAGAAACAATTGCAAAAAAGAATCTACAAAACGTAAGACATAGCCAAATTGTGTATTTAACTGTGGAAAAAAAAAGTTTTTTTTTCTTCAAAATCTTGAAACTGTCAAATGCATTATAGAGGGGTTTTTTGTCCTAACATGAAACCAAACTATCACATACCTGCCAACCCCCTGACAGGCAAGAAATAGGAACAAATAATTAAGAAATTTTCAAAAACAGGAACATTCCTAATTTTCCTATTCAATACAAATTTATACAATATTCATACAGATTGTACAGAAAAAAGAAAAAAAAAGAGAAAAAGAAAAAAGAAAGACTTATAGTCATGGGGCAGGGCCACCACTATGAACCGACCAACTGTTACACATAAAAACATATGGGGATTTTTTTTTTTAAACCAACAGTCGGTCTGCCCACACTGCAACCAACCCAATGATCATTACCAACTCACTTTACAGTGTAAGGCACCGTACATATTAAAGGAGAATGCAACCTAGACATCAGTGTGCTCTTAGTGAATAAAGATGACCAAGAGGAGTAAACAGTGAAAATTTGAGCAAAATCAGACAATCTGTTCAAGAGTTATGAATTTTGAAAGTTTAAGTAAATCCCTATTATGGATCATTGAGTTGGCAACTCTGCCAGCATCTGTGATGTCACCGTGGACAACTTCAATTCATTTTGTACATAATTTTTCAAAAAATTTGATTTATATTGAAATTTCAAGTCAGGAATCAACATAATTCTTCCCAAAATGCTTGCAGAATTGATATAGCCCATATCATACTCAAACAATAATCAAAAGAATTTTTATTTTTCTTGAAAATGAAGAAAATATTCAATTCTGTGTACAAAATGAATGGAGAGTTGTCCACGATGACATCACAGATACTGGCAATGTTGCCAATTCAAGGATCC
This sequence comes from Echinometra lucunter, assembly GCA_029962745.1. Taxonomy (NCBI): domain Eukaryota; kingdom Metazoa; phylum Echinodermata; class Echinoidea; order Camarodonta; family Echinometridae; genus Echinometra; species Echinometra lucunter. Next base: position 16,890,085 of record CM057170.1, read on the forward strand.
TCACATAAGGATTTACTGAATCTTTCAAAGTTCTAACTCTTGAACAGATTGTCCGATTTTCCTAAACTTTCACTGTTTACTCTGCTTGTTCTTCTTCATTCACTGGAAGCACACTGATGTCTGGGTTGCATTCTCCTTTAAATAAAATTCGATGATAGTAATATAAAGCTGCAGGTACCAAATCAGTTACTGGATTGTTTCTTCTTCTTTTTCTTGTATGATGTTTGGGAAAATAATTATTTTAGTTATTATTGATTAATTTTGGTTTTACATTCATTTATTTATCATTGTTATTATTTTTCATCTGTTCATTTATTTATTTCCCAAGCCATGACTCAGTCTTTTTATGTACATAATGCTAAGTCCGATTACACAAAGTTTATATCCATATCATTACTACCTAATATCAAGTGGAATTTGTTTTCATCAGTCAAAGTTTAAAAATCACAAATTAGATTTAGATCTGATTAGGGGCTTACTAGTAACTCCGGGTTGTTACTCTGTCCATTAATATGTTTTATTATTAATCTGTGGATGTATCTATAGGCTACTCATCTAAATCGGTTTTTCATGAATAAGACTGGATTAACTTCCATGCAGGCTAGGAAGTCAACTGAAACTTTTTTGAAGGTGAATTAAAATAATGATTTTATTGTTAGAAAGTCATATTAAAGTTATTAGCCCAAATTGGTGCTGAAATACTTAAATTTTGGAAAAGAATATTTTTTCTAGTTTATAAGCTCCTTTGGGCCCCTCTCGGTAAACGCCCCTAGGCCCCGGCCCTAGGCCTGCCCATTAACGGTAATTCCAAGCAAATCATACTCATGGTATACTCAAAGTACAATAAGAGGACATAAAACGCTCTCATCACACTGGCTTGTCAGCGCCTAAAAAAATGAAATAAGGACCCTTAGCACTAAAAAATAACATGGTTTAGAATATGTAAGATCTAAGCAAGATCTTATTTATTATTTGTTTATTTCTTTATTTGGTTTTATTTATGTTATACTGCAGGGTAGGCCTGTTCAGTTCTTAAAACTGCTTTACATTCGCCCTGCAGTTTGAATGTACATGTCAAGATAACTATAAAATATCATCAAAAAACAATCACGTCAAAATACAAAATACAAATATTTAACATCAGAAACAATTAACACCAAATATAGAGTGGGAAGTGACAATTTTAAACATACAAGTACATAGCATTTGTAAATCAATGGTATATTATTCCGCTCTTTATCAATTCGTATGAAAGGCTTTGCATAATTTTTAAAAACTAGCAAGGAGGTACAAGCTTGTAAATTTGAAGGAAGTGCTTAAATAATTTGGGTCCGACATATGCGAACGATTTTCTTTTATATTCAATTCTAGCTTTGGGAAGCTGAAGGGGGCATCGCAAAGAAAACCGTGTCCTGTATTTCACGGGCCGTTTACATACTATTACTAAGGTTTTAATAATTTGGAACTAAATTATTCATTATTTTATGTACAAGAACACAATACTGATATTTTATACGCTGATCTACTGATTGCCACTTCAGTGACTGCAACAAAGAAATTTGTGATGTATTATAATCTTTTTTTCGAAAGCAATTCTGGCATATTTATTTTGAAGTTTTTGTATCTTATCTAAATGTATTTTTGCACTGCTTCCCCAAGATGTACTACAGTAATCCATGTAAGGTAAAATCATAGAAAAGTACAGCATCTTCATGATATCTTCTACGTTGTTACCCCTCCCCCGCCTTTGAACCCCCCCCCCCCCCCCACCCTAATTTCATCTATTGTAGGGATTTAGTCGTAGTTCCTGTTTTAAAAATTTATCTGTTGACTACTGAATTCTCCCATTCCCATGGAATCTATGCAGGGGTCAGCGGTTCAAGCAAACCAAAGGGTTAAAAATAAACACTTATAACTAAGCGAACTTCAAATTGGCAATCAATATCCTTCACTAGCTAGCTGTCGAATACTTCAATCGGAACATTTTACGTAATTAGGAAATCATCATCCAAAATTGCGTCACAGTCTTTGCGAAAAGCAGGGCATATTTTACTAAAAATGGACCAAAATTCGTTTCCATCATCTGGTCTGTTCGGTTCATATGGAGCTTATGGGGCAGGTGATCCATCTCTCAACATACCTGGTAAGTTTATTTTCTGAATTTGCCTTATATTCTACAAGACATGCAGTAGCCGGCATGTTATAAGCAGTGCATGTCACGATCACGTCACATGCAGCAGTCCACCGGCCACCCGGACGCGGACCGGCCCCGGGCGCGCAGTGGAGACCTTGTGCCCACTCATCCTGTGTTCTCGCCTGATTAACCTCGTCCAGAATTATCACAATCACTGCAGGTATGGTGAAACTTTGGGGATGAAACCCTGTCCTAACATCATTGTACCACAAATGTACACATCTTCGGGATACTTGTTCACTTATTTTGCAATTTTTGAAATTGAATTAGATCTAGGCCTAGTAGTCATGGTAGTACTAGAGTAAAGTACCCGTCATGCCCGTGATTCGACATGTTCGACCTGTGCCGTGATTCGACCTATTATCAATATATCACAAGCCAGCACATATTATTGTCACAACACACACTAATCACTTCATTACACACAGAGATATTGTCACTCACCACAAGAAAGTCCCTTAGTCACCTCCAAAAATCCATCTGAAAAGCCAAATTCCGGCGTCAAAAATGCAAAACTGGCGCCATATTTCCAAAGCACGTGAAGGCTTAAGTCCACTGCTAAGAAACAGGGTCGCAGAAAAAAGCGCTAAAAATAAGAAATTTTCATTTATCGCAAGCTCCGAGTGTGATGGTGCAGTGCCGATGCAGTGACTTCATGTACAAAGTTGAATGCAAGTCCCCGCTGGCCTTCATTCGACCGCAACGGGAGCACCGACGGGTGCTGCAATTTCCGCGATAGACACCGTGTGTGGTGCGGCGCATTTCAGTGGCCCTCATACACGTTGACATTGAACGTGCAGTGCGCCCAGTCGAATGATTGCTGGGGGATATTGAATTAAGGGCATGAAACATATAGCGATATATTTTCATATTTTCTAAAAAATTGTGGTGCATTCGAAAAAATAAACATTGTGATAAAAATAGTTTAATATATTTGACATGAATTTATGTAGATATGATTTTGTGAAAAGTAAGTTTAGCAGAATAAATATTGCAGAAAAGCTTAAGCGGTCGAATCTCGGGCAGTTTACTCTAGATCTAGACTAGCATGACTAGACTAGAAATAGATCTAATGTATGAGGTTAGAGCCTGGCCTGGGGCTGGGCCCTAGCCCACTCATCCTGTGTACTCGGTCAATGAATTGACCTCGTCCCGAAAATGTGACAAGTCTGTACCAAAACTATGTACATTTGTACATAGCATGATTTTCTTAGTTTTCTATTGGTTACTCAATGACATGCTGTCGACCTAAGAGTCTGATAAGCGCCAGTTTTCTTCTTAAAATTCAGCATTTTCAGTTCATTCATCAGATATGAAGCAGAAAAAGGGAAAATCGAGAGCCTCAGGAACATTGCTGGTAAGTAAAATCAAAACTTCTCTTTTATAGAAGATCTAAGTCAATGTATTTGCGTTCGCGTCGGCAATTTGTTCGCTGGTCAAAACAGCGTTTTGAACAGGGGCGTAACAGGTACCTGTTATCAGGGGGGGCAGAGCCCAAAAATTTCCCGGTAACTATGTTTTAAAATCTGTGGCGTAGCTACGACTGCATTTTAGGAGGACGGTAGTGCTCCACCGGCGTAAATCCAATTTGAGGAGTGGGTAAAAAACTTTTTAAACGATTTTTTTTCCCTCTCAACGCACATTTTGATATCTATTTTGCGAGCGAGCAGAAAATAACCACTTTTCCAGTTTTTAATCGCATTTTCGAATAAGAATTCTAAAATATGATGAAATAGCGAAGCGAGCGAGCCAAAAATAACCAATTTTCTCGACTATAATCGCATTTTCGGATGGAAATCCTAAGATTTTTACGAGCGAGCGAGGCGAGCGAGCCAAAAATAACAATTTTTTTTGTTTTCAGTAGCATTTTTAAATATAAATTCTAAAATATGATGGTTGTTTATGATAGATATTCAAAATTTTTACTAACTGATTAATCAAATAATATTTTCTTCCTTAAAAAGTGTGTCTACATGGGGGTAAATTTGTTCACACCATCACCTCTCTTCCCGGGGGGGGGGGGGGTGTGATAGATCCCTCACCCCCGCAATTTACGCCAATTTAATGCTCCCTAGAGGGGAGGGTGCAGGGAGGGGGAGTTTCCCCCCTCCCGCGCGAAGCGCGGAAGCTCCGCAAAGCCAAAAATTTCCCGGTAATTAAGTCTAGAATCAGTGGTGTAGCTAGGATTTCATTTTAGGACGATAGTGCAAAGCGCGCTCCCAAGGCATGCTAGGGGGAGGGTGCAGTGATGGTGATTTTCCCTTCGCGCGCGAAGCGCGGAAGCTTTGACGGTTCTTTGAATAATAATTGTTCGTTGACTGTTCCTGGCCTCTTACATTTTCTGCCTTTTATCGGTGGGGGGGGGGGGGGGGGAGAGCCGAAAATTTCCCGGTATTTGAGTCTAGAAATAGAATATGCGGAGGTTAGCCCGCACCGCGATTTGCTTGTTGCGAAGCCCTTAGCGGGTGGGGCCCAGGGTTCTGGCTTAGGGCCCCTGATGGGGGTATACAGGGAAAGCCACTGCGGGGGTCCAGGGAGTGGAGCACCCGGAAACTACGGCGTTTGGGTACTAAATTTTCCCTCATTTCTTTTGTTTCCCTTTGCTTTTTTCTTTTTTCCCTTTCCTTTTTTTTCCTCTCTTCTTCTTCTGCCCTTTTTCCCATTTTCTTTCCCGTTCTCCTTCTTCCTTCCCTTTCTCCTTCTTTCTTTCCCTTTCTCCTTCTTTCTTTTCCTTTCTTCTTCTTTCTTTTCCTTTCTTCTTCTTTCTTTCCCGTTCTCCCTTCCTTTTTCTTCCTTTCTCTCCCTTTTATTTTTTCCCGGTGGTGTGGTGGATTTTCCCGCTGAAATCCTTCAGGGGGGGCACTCTGCCCCCCTGCCCCCCCGGCTGTTACGCCACTGGTTTTGAATAGCAATTTGTTTTGCTATTCAAAATGCCGTTTTGACCTACGGGTTGCCCTAGCCCTAGCTGGCCTAGGCTAGGTGTCTAGGCAAATAAACTTCCACCAAAGATCATGAAAAACATGAAAAAGAAGACAATAACTCGCCAATTTTCACAGGCTCAGCTCCCCATCACAATTGTGCACTTTTGTAGTTTTATAAGCACACACACATTGCATATTGAGCATTGGTACTAGCACCTCCATGCAGAGGACTTACCATAGCTACGCTGTAGGCATTAAATATGCATTGGCACAAAAATTGTCAGCAGACGTCAGACTGAGTTCATTTATGATTTAGGCTTAGTATAGCCAATCGGCATTCGCGTACATAGACTTTACATGTGTATGTGTGAGAGGTTGAACTTCCGGTTGACCCTCGGAGGAGAGAACAAAATTTCCGAGTGCAGATGAAGCAATAAATCATCGTTTTTTGGTAAGTTCTAAGTTGTCAAAATAAATATGAGAAGTTAAAAAACATCAATCAAACATTCAATTTTAAGGTAATGTCACTTTTGTAGCTGAGAGAATTCAGCTTCATCACAAACGCGATGTTGTGGCAATTTTTGCAGCGGGTTCGCAATGATTTCTTATGCCCGCTTGTACAAAAGCGACACCGCTGTGTATAGTTAGGCCTAGTAGCACTCAGGGAGCCATTGGTATGGTGAGCTGTGCAAATTTATGTGAAATGCTGCCCTCTATAGTTGGAGATAGAAATCACTAAAATAATCAACAAATTCTTGGAAAATGTTTGCTTTTTACATCCAGTATGATAACATATCCTATTTTCATTCCATTCCTTCAATTGGATCTAAATTATCTTCATCAAATGAATTTTTAGAAATCTTTTTCTGATCACTGCTCTTGTTCCTCTATCCCAGAAATGTGACAGAGAACACTACTTTCCTATTGTCAGCAATTTCCACTGTACAGGCCTAATTCAGTGCAAGTTTATCTGATGATAACCTGGCATTCGTGCAAGTGGCCTAGTAGAAACTATGCACATACAGTACATGACATAGATCTAGGTCTACATGTATGTTTGACAATTTTTATGCTTATGAATTTGCATTAACAATAACAGTACCATTGCAATTAAAATGATCGCACAGAGGATCATTTAGGAAATGAGCCCTCTATGCTCTAATTGAAGTATTGCTTATCGATTCGGCCGTCAATGCGCCTGTACCGCTGATCTGCATGAAAAGATTCTTTTCATACAGATCAGTGGCCTGTACGTAAAATATGTAATGGCCACAGACCGCGAGCACAAGAGGGCAGCAAAATAAGTTACTATTCCAAAATAACCAATTTGTCTATGAGCTGATCACGACAGATAAAAATTTCATACTCACATGCAAATGGAGCATATTAATTAATGCCAAATTTCTTTTAACCATTTTCTAGTGTTTTTAAGGAACTGTCATATTTTGCTCACTTTTCATCATGTTGTGCATTTACATAGAGTGCTTGTAGTTACTTGTACATGTAAGTCTATACTTTAGATCTTACATGTATGTCTATGAGATGCAAAGCCAATTTTGATCTTTTACGTCTTACCATCATGACTAAATAGAACCCTCTCACCATGTCCATGGTTTCATGACTGTCTTAAATTTAAGAATACATGTACATGTAGATCTATTGTCTGAGGTTACTTGAACAAAAGCTAAGCTTTTCACCCAATCTTTTGTGTGTTTTTTTTTCAACAGTCACATCAGGAGCCAGCGGTTCTCTCTCACCGTACCTAAATGTTGATCCCATTTATTTAAATCAGGTTTGTATGTTAAGAGTTTACTTTTCCTGTAATTCTTCTCTGTTCATGCATTCTTATGTTGAAGGTACATGTAAGTGTAGTTGAAAAGCACATGCTTTCTAAAATCTGGAAAAAGACTTGTATGTTCTGTATTCTGTTTTTTGTGTCTTTTTTTCACAGTAAGAGAACTAACTCCTTTCTTGGACTTTTCCAATTCCTAACTGTTTAGAAATATTGTGGATTCTTATCAATGGGAATAGCTATAGGTAATAGTCACTGAAAATTTCATTTAGGAACCTACATTAATACCATTAGGACAGGTTTTTAAATTTGTTACTCTAGAACCAGTTATACTAATATTTTCATACCACAAGTGGGAATTTTACAGTGGGATTTGTCAGATATCTCAAGTACATGTATGCTAACCCATTGGGTATGATTCACTTGGATATTATATAAGATGGGTTACATAAAACAAGGTTTCTGATTGGTCAGATTCGCTCTTCTTGCCGTTGCGTAATTCGTTATATGGCCACGACCGTGGTATATAACGCCGTTATATTGCACGCTTATTTGTGTACAAAATCCCATAGGCAAAGATATCGATAACTTATGAATTATCGATAATACGGAGTTCTCTGCACTTTGTCAATGTATGTTGCAATGTATAGTTTGGTGAGCTCTGATCCCAAGAGCAGTTTCCCATCTTATATAACGCATAGTACATGCTCATTTTCGTCAAATATACCATAAAATGTGCATCCATAGATAAAGAATTTCTCTCGTGCACTATATCTCAACTAGGCCTACGGCCTCGGTGACATATAATGCACTTGAGAAATTCTGAAGCTATGGATGCACATATTATGGTATATTCAACTCCAGAGGCAGAGCATAACACTTGTTTTTTTATATACTCCAGTCTGAGGTATATTTGACTAAGTATTCAATGGGCTAATACTACATTTTATAGTTAGACTTGAAATACATGTACATGTATCTGCAAAAACCTGTAAAGGGCTAAGCCAAATATATGAATAATTTAACCTGTTACATGTACATCATTATGATTGAAATGATTAGGAGAATGTGTATGCAAGTGAAGGTGTCATGGTGTAGTGGTTCATGCACATGACTCTCAATCAGAGGGTTGAGAGTTCATATCCCAGCCCGACGGTACATGTATTACGTCTTTTGGCAAGACATATCCATGTTTGCCACTTTCCACCCAGGTGTAAATGGTGCCCTGATATGCTAGAGCCCTACATATTTGGCTGATAAGCTATGACCAGGGTAATAATGTTGGAGCACCATTAGCATAATGGCATGACGGACCTCGGCGCTATACAAGAAGCCATCATGATTGATAGTAGTACTATCAAAAGGCTCATAGTAGTAAAATCTGAATGAAAAATTAAAATAACATTACAGCAAAGTGCCACACTAACCTCTTCTGCAGAAACCAGCTGATAGATTGAAAGAAGGTAAAGTCTGAAGAGTTAGAATTATCTGAGTAACCACTATATTGTAAAATCCCATTATTGTTCTTATTTCAGGGCGAATCACAATTCATCATCCCCAATGGGCAGGCTAGGACGAGAGGAAGATTTGAGTTAGCCTTCTCTCAGATTGGCGGTTCATGTCTTGCTGGTGAGTACATGTGGGCCGACAATGTTGGCTGCGAGCAGAAAGAGATTTTATGATTTATTCAATAAAGGGAGTTTGTAACCCATCTAGAAGATAATTAACATCTTTTTATCTCTCAGTAGTCTTGAAGTGTTGTAACCAACTGAGTATTGTTTACAGCAATCTTTAAAGCTGAGCCAAATTTGTTTAATGTCTTGGATTTGATGAAAGTATTGTTCTCTTAGTGCAGATTTAGCTAAAGTGAATTTTCTTCAGAATAATCAAGACTATATACCAGCATTAGCCGTAAATCCAGCTTAACCCATTCGTGACAGGAATTATTTAAAGCCTAATTTGATCAGCTTTTATTCTTCAAATTGGCAACACCAACATTTTTGTCTCGCCTGCGTAGCGGAGCGAGACATAGGTATCACTATTTCCGGTGTCGTCGTCGGCGTCGTCGTCGGCGTCGTCGGCGTCGTCGTCGGCGTCGTCAACAATTGTGTTGTACACCCAATAACTTTCTATAGCTTTAAGGTGGGATCACCAAATTCATACCAGAGGTCCATCTCTTGAAGGCGCAGGTCAAGTTCGAATATGAGTCGAATTGGAATAAGGTCAAAGGTCAAAGGTCAATGAACTTTCCATGACTGGCACTGTGCTATATTGTACACACAATAACTTTTTATACCTTCAAGGTAGGATTGCCAAATTCATACAAGAGGTCCATCTCTTGAAGGTGCAGGTCAAGTTCGAATGTGAGTTGAATTTGATTAAGGTCAAAGGTCAAAGGTCAATGAACTTTCCATGACTGGCACTGTGCTGTGTTGTACACACAATAACTTTCTATAGCTTCGAGGTGGGATCACCAAATTTATACCAGAGGTACATCTCTTGAAGGCACAGGTCAAGTTTGAGTATGAGTTGAATTTGAATAAGGTCAGAGGTCAAAGGTCAATGAACTTTCCATGACTGGCACTGTGCTATGTTGTACACACAATAACTTTCTATACCTTCGAGGTAGGATTGCCAAATTCATATGAGAGGTCCATCTCTTGAAGGTGCAGGTCAAGTTCGAATGTGAGTTGAATTTGATTAAGGTCAAAGGTCAAAGGTCAATGAACTTTTCATAACTGGCACTGTGCTATGTTGTACACCTAATAACTTTCTATAGCTTTGACGTGGAATCACCAAATTCATACCAGAGGTCCATCTCTTGAAGGCGCAGGTCAAGTTCGAATATGAGTCGAATTGGAATAAGGTCAAAGGTCAAAGGTCAATGAACTTTCCATGACTGGCACTGTGCTATATTGTACACACAATAACTTTTTATACCTTCGAGGTAGGATTGCCAAATTCATACAAGAGGTCCATCTCTTGAAGGTGCAGGTCACGTTCGAATGTGAGTTGAATTTGATTAAGGTCAAAGGTCAAAGGTCAATGAACTTTCCATGACTGGCACTGTGCTGTGTTGTACACACAATAACTTTCTATAGCTTCGAGGTGGGATCACCAAATTTATACCAGAGGTACATCTCTTGAAGGCACAGGTCAAGTTTGAGTATGAGTTGAATTTGAATAAGGTCAGAGGTCAAAGGTCAATGAACTTTCCATGACTGGCACTGTGCTATGTTGTACACACAATAACTTTCTATATCTTCGAGGTAGGATTGCCAAATTCATATGAGAGGTCCGTCTCTTGAAGGTGCAGGTCAAGTTCGAATGTGAGTTGAATTTGATTAAGGTCAAAGGTCAAAGGTCAATGAACTTTTCATAACTGGCACTGTGCTATGTTGTACACCTAATAACTTTCTATAGCTTTGACGTGGAATCACCAAATTCATACCATTTTTCAAACAATAAGTTTGCCATAACACCTTAATAATTAATTTAATTTTACAATTTTACTCACATTATTATCAGTTACATTCTTTTTCACTAACATTCATTTCCTTACTTGCATGGAAATAATTATAGCTTCGTAGTATTAACAGCATTCTTAGTGTTATCTGATTTCCTAGGGATAAAGTAGGCCTATACCATTATTGCATATGTAAACTGTCAGAACCACAATTCACCCCCTAAACTGCTGACAGCCTCAGAAGTCATATAGCATAGTTTTGACATGCAGTCTCTTCATGACTGCAATATGCAGGCGAGACAACGCTTGGCGTTTGCCTTGTTATTTTATTGCTACATTTTTCTTATAAAACTTCATGTAACTGAAATGAATATAAATTGACAGAAATTATGATGAGAAGTCAAAAAGTTGCCAATTTGCAGGGGAAAACGGTGATTTCAGACTTTCTATCACATTGCCAATTTAAGGATTTTAATGCTTATTTTCCTTTAAAAAAATTTCAGCATCAAAAAACGAATATTGATGCAACCAAAATTTTTTTTTTTGCTCTTTCTGCTCATGTATTTTGTATGATTTTCAGGGCTTTGCATCAAAAGATATTAGGCCAAACCACAAAATGTGGACCTCTGTCACGAATGGGTTAATAGGGCTCTATTTTCTTCTTTCACTCCAGTCAATCAATCAGTCAATCCACGGATCATTCATTTCATCCACCAGTCATGCAATCAATTGATCATTCAATAAATCAGTCAAACAGCCTACCAACCGATGAAATCGATCAGCAACCAAACATTTATCCGATCAGTCCTTCATTCATATAAATATTTAATTCCTCTTCCCCTCACAGGTGCCGTTTATGGAGCGGTAAACGGTCTTCGTATATCAGGTGCTGAGACAAAGGAGCTTGCCGGCAGGGTCCGCATGTCACAGTGAGATATTCTTATATTACATTTATCTCTTTAAGGTTGAAATTTTTTAGCTTTCTTTGCAATGCTGTCAGGATCAGCTTGAGTATTTTGTGGTTAAAGACAATATCAAGCTTTTTAAATAAAAATCAACACATTGTGATGAACATTAGATACAAGTAGTCCTTCCTTATGTTCAAGACTTTTCTATTGATTTTTGACTTAATTTGGAACAAGTTGGTCAGGATGTGTAATTTTTTTTACACGCAAACCTAGCCAATGGTTCGTGTAAAGCCTGTGGCCGAAATGTTGAAAACATATCTGAGAAGTAAGACTAGCAATGAATGCTGGGTATAAATTTCTTAGAGCACTCTCTGCAGTGTCAACTGCTCGTAGCACAGTTGTCAAGGTGACTTGTAGAACTCTGAGAGTTATGGGTTTGAATCCTCATGCTGATCATATTTTTGCCATGATAAAATTGGTATCAATGGCATTTGTTTCATTGATGAAATAGTTAAAGTATCATAGATATTCTTCAATCAAGTCGCTGATACAAGCATAGGCTTGCATTTAAAAATGAAATGTGCAGTCTGGATACAAGGTCATGATTACAGAATGCCTTTGGTCTTTTGTGGTTATGTTTGCAATATTTTTGTTTAGTCACACTGAATTCATTCTTTCTGCAAGGTTAAATGCTATAATTACAGTTAGTGACCCAGCTGCTAGTACTTGTGTATTATTGTTTGGGTTATGGCTTAAAATTTTTTCATCAGCTTAGAATAAGGCACGAGTGTCTTTTTGAATAGATAGACGATTGTTGAACCATTTTTTCTCCAGAATTATGAGCACCCTCTCCCCCCCAAAAAAAGTATTGATCGTGATGGAGCCCTTGAAGATGAAACACATTTAAAGCGTGGCTTCTTCAGCCAGTGCATGTTTTCACTTGTTTGATTGTTTCATTTGTTTTATTTATTTTTTTTTCCTGTACTCCCCCTAAATTTGCAGAATGTTAACTCTGGTCACAAAGCAAGGAGCTTCATCAGCAAATGCAATAGGAGTAGTAGGTAAGTACATGTTGACTTTAAACTCATTCAGTGATTGTTGGATAGGTTTGAAATCAGACCTGTGGTTTTTCCACATAGATGTATCAGTACTGCAGCTTTCAGCAGCATTGTATTATTGATAGAAACATGAATTTGTTTCTCAACACATTTTCTGTCGGGTTTTATTCCACGTCTTGCTGTAGGATTGGTCAAAATTCTAATTACATGATAGAGCGTAGTTTTTCTCATCAATCACCCGAGAAGAAAAGTTTGTTGCACTCAAAGATGATAGTACTTATGTGTTTCGCTGATCTCTTCAAGTCCATAGAGTCACAGTGCGTTATTAGTGTTTTGAGTACGCTCGAAATGAAAGTGCGTTGCACGACACAAATTCAGACCATCAATGCGAATTGTACAATGCCTACAACTTGTTCTACACAAGTCTACAGGAGCTGAACGCGCTTTATTCATACAATTGCACGCGTACCATCCAAAATATAACAATTGGCGGCTAGCTTGACGTCACATTAAGCTTGCGCAGTATACGCGTATTCACATGTAATTTCTTTTCACAGCGCTTATGTACACCATCTTCGGTATTGGCCTTTCGTGGAGCAGAGGAACAGACGATGAGATTAATACGTTAGGTGCAGCTACCTTGACTGGATTACTCTATAAATCTTCAGGTAGGTATTTATTAATCTGAAGCTCTTTCATCTTTCTTCTTCTCCTCTTATGCTGCTCCCCTACATCTACAGGACCCTACCTTTATATATCCCCCCCAATTCCTGCATCATCACTCTCTTTTCTTCCTCTTCGTCTTTTCCCTCTCTCTCTTTCTCTTTCTCTCTATCATTCGCTTTTTTTCTCTATCACAGACTTAGTTCCTCCCTATCTTTCTCCCTCTCTTTCTCCCTCTCTCTACCCCCCACCCTCTCTTCTATCTATGTGCCTCACTTTGTCTACATCACATTGTCTACTTTATGTACCTGGGGCTGTATCTCTATGCATTCCTCTCATCTCCTTTGAGTATCGCTTTTCTTTCTTAATGTGCTGCCAATTTCTTCATATTTGAATGATGCTGTAGTGTATTCTGATTTTGTGAGCATCATTTACATGTACCTGCGGTCGTGATGTAGAGTATGATCTAGAAATATTTGAAATTATGAGAATTACATACACAAAGTGAATCATGCATACATGGATTAAAAGATTTCTGGGACCCACAGGCAGAATGGTAGAGCTTTAGGCAATTGGATTTGTCGTAACAACTAATAATTCTAAGGATTACTGGTATAATGAAGTGTCAGTTTTATGTTGCTCTTTGCTGAGTGAGAAAGGAGTTTTATAACTTTGATTTCTGGGGGGTGTTTCACAAAGCTGTGCACAAAGTTATGCATAACTTAAAGAATGACTTGAATATGGAAAGCCAAATGGGATTCTTAATCATATGTAATTGCAGAAGCCTAAGCTGAAAACATCTTTAATGTGATGTATAGTTTCTGCCAACAATTTAATTGAGATTATGGGCATTCCATGTGGCTGTTCATAGTTAAGTTGTTCTTAGAGTCATGCATAACTTTACGCACAGCTTTGTGGAACACCCCCCTGATTGTCTCTTTGCTGAGAGCTTTATTTTCTGTGTTTGCCGTCACTTCATCTTTACAGAATTTGAATTAGAAAGAAAAGGATTTTGGAGTTGCATTCTTGTTTGATTAAGGACTTGCATAAGATTGAAGAACATTTGTTTATGAAACAGTAAGATAGAGATATTATGATGTTCAGATATGGACTCAAATGAAAAAAGAAAGATAAATTTACATGCTAGGTGTACTTTATTCTTGGCTATGGAGTTGTTAAGGTGATCCAGCTTTACCCCCAGCATCATTTTGCTTTAGGTTTAATTTGTCAAAGGTGCACAGTATATTTAGGGCTTAAGTGTTTGGTTTGGGGGCTGGATTTAGAGTGAGGGTTATGTTTAGTGTTCATTGCAAGTTTAAAGTTGGGAAGTTAGTTAATGTAGACTATGGACTTGTTAAGGTGATCTGACTTTAGCTATACCATCATTTTGCTCTAGATTATTTGGTCAAATAAGTACAAAATGTTTAGAGTTAGGGTTAGAGAGAGGGTTGCAGTACATGTATGTCTTTTGTTTGTTTGTAAAAGTTTGAAATTAAGAAGTTCGTGTTAGTTAGTGTAGACTATGGACGTATTGAGGTGATCAACATGTACCTTAAGCTTCAACATCATTTGCTCTAGGATTATTTGGTCAAATGTGTACAGTATGTTAAGGATTTGGTTGTTTGGTTTGGGGGCTGGGTTTAAAATGAGGGTTATTACTAGTAATAACTAGGAAGTTGGTTGGAGAGCCATGTGTCAGAAAAACCTTATTAAACACTCCCAGTAAAATGAACCTTGTGCAAGACAGAAAACAATAGTTTTTCGGTCTTTAGGTCATCATTTTCTATATTTTCCCTTAATATTTTTCAGCTGGGGTGCCTAAAATGCTGCGTGGAGGAGCCGTGGGACTGACCTTGGCTTCAGCATACTGTTTGTACCAGAACAGGGATAAGCTCAAGTCCATGATGTCAGGAGATAACGCACAGTACTAGATCATCATCGGAAGATGGTCAGATTGAACTGTATTTATGGAAAAAGACTTTGACGATCAATATTTGGACACGAGACTGCTGCAAGTGGATATCATTGGTTCATGAATGCAGGTGAATGACGTATAAGCCTGCTCTTATCTGTGCAACAAAATTTGATCTTTGGAAACTGTTATGTCTTGCAACACATCTGAAAGAGTATTCATCAGTTTGTCTTCAGCAGGCCTTTGAAATCACCTACCTTCAGTATGTTAAGAGAAAATTTTCTGCTCTGCAGACTGCCACCTACTTCTGTAAAATGGAGATATCTGCTACTGACTAATTGGCTCACCCATTCTGCTGCATGATGTCAGTTTACTGTTATGACCACCTCACACTATATGATTGGGCTGCGACCAGATTTTAGAGCAAATGGCATTTTGGACTAGATATGAAGGGTCAAACAAGTAAAATGATCTTATTTGAGGTTCAGAATTAATATTTTGTTTAACTGCAAGCCTTTGGGTCAGAAGAAAAGCCAAATCGGCTTCAAATCGTATCCACTCATTATATTGCTATAATGTCTCTACGAATTGGAATTGACTCCACTTCTCTACCTACAAGGAGGTTCACAATAGCCCGGAGTTTCAACTTTAGTTTTCATACGACTCTGTAGAATTTTGGATAGTATGATTTTTCATGTTTAAATGCTCATATCAAATACTATAACAGTTTTTGTCCAAAATTGGATCACAGACAGATTGTGTTGTATGTGGTGGGCTTAGGCATTCTGAAAACAGTGTTTTCCATCGTATACTTAACTCACCGTCTACTGAATTCTCATGTGCTCATAGACAGGGGTCACCTGGGTTCAGTAGACAATGGGCTAAGTTCTCATGCTTTGTTTATGAATTATCCTTATATTGAAAGCAATGTTTGAGTCAACACCAATACTAGAAGAAATGTGTATGCTGCCATCTACTGTTTGGTTAGGCACAGGGAAAAATATATATTTTTTTGTTTGCTTGGATGCATGTGGTTGTCACTTCTGTTTGCCTTCAAGAACAAAGTACCCTAAATTCTTTTTTTTCTTTTTTTTAATTACATGTGGGTATTTATACACCAGTGTCTGAGATAGGAAAGCTTAAACTTAATCGCCATAATCCTGTGGACTTTCCTGGTATAACTGACTGAAAGGAATATTGTTACACCTGTATGCCTATATGTACATGTAGTTTCGTCTGTTTGGAGGCAGAAGGGCATTACATGTAAGTCTATGAAATGATATGAGTTAATGCCCTTCTGGCGCCGAGCTGACGGTGTTTCCTGTATGTTAAGGGGTCAGTGTCACTATGCTATAAGTTGAATATGGGCTTAAGATACTACATATATGAAAAAATTTTGTGAGTTCAAATATACTCTTGATTAAAATAAAGGTGTGATTAGACTAGTTGACAGACACCCATGCGTGAACATGAATTGAGGTGTTGCGGAATCTAACCTTCTAACCACCACTCGATTCTATGTATTATGACCTGTGTGATCCTTTATTTTGTCCACTTCCTGAACTGTTAAACCCGTAGAATGATGAGTAAAGAGTTTTGGGGTTATTTCACATGTTCTATTAGCTGTACAAACAAATTGTTGTTGATTGGTACACTTTAAGCTATCCTGGGCCCCGTTTCATAAAACTTATTATCAATAACAAGTTGCAATAACTGTTACAAGCTACTGAAATCCTTTGCACATTTTTCATAGAAATGTGGCAGTTGTTACAGATAAGTTTTATGAAATGGGGCCCAGATGCAGTGTGTGCATGCAGATGGAAGATGATACATGTAATAATGATTAAACCTACGGAACATGTTCCTATTTATAAAAGAGATAAACTTAAAGCTGACTGGAAAAAAAAAGGTTACTTTAGATGTTTTGATTTAAATTTCATGAGTTCTTTCCCAGCTGTTGTCTCGGCCAGTCTAAGGTTTTCCTATGAATAGTCTCATGGGACTTTTGAAAATCATATTTTTGCAAAAAAACTATCCTTGCATGTACATCTGTAATTGTTCTGATATCTGTGTGTGTTAAAGGGGGCGAATCACCAAAAATGTTTTTTTTTTAGGAATCTTGCTGGTATACGTTAATCAAAATACCAGCTCCAGATATAACTTCTATAAAGAGAAGCTCCAACCTTGTAAGTTTGAATACTGCCTAGATGGATATCAAAAGGGATTTAGTGGTAAACCATGCAATGCATCTGCGCCCAAATGCACATGCTTACAACCCAAATCTCACTTGGTGCCATGTGTCAGGTTTTTGTTATTCTCTTTTTACTTCATACTCCTTAACCATACAAGCACAGAATGCTGATTTAAAAAAAAAAAAAAATAGGGATCTATATATTCATACAAATGCATGCAATTTCCTTTTTTATAAAGGCAATTGACCCCTTTAAAATTCAGAAGCTGAAGTTACCTGCTTTTGAGTCAAGTTGTACCCTTTGCAGCTTCTGGCTTCACTGTCTTGGAGAATCCATGACACATGCTCTGGTGACAACTGATCCGCTTCAGTGACATACACTATCGAATACTAAACTTTAACCCTGGACCATACGCTAAAGATTACCCTAACCCTCGGCCTGATCTAAATTTTCACTGCAACCTTAACTCTCACCGTGTATCATTGAGAAAATAAATCCTTAGCAATTGTCGCCAGGGCATTACCCGATGGGTTACCATCTTGAATGGGATTCATAGTTGGGGTAATTGATTACAACATCTTCATTCTGAGGTTTCAGAGTATAGAAAATAATGTTTGATGATGTGCAGGAGTTATTATTGAAAATATATGAATTAATTATTATAAAAATGAGATCTTTATCACGGCCTGTTCTTTTGGAAATACGTGTGTTCGTAGGCCTGTATGTGTAGGTTTTTGTGGAGGCTTATCAGACCTAGACTTCTAATGATTCCTGTAAAAGAAGATAGAGAGAGAGAAAGAGAGAGAGACAGAGGGAGAAAGAGCAATAGAGAAAGAGATAGAGGGATGGAGATGGAGAAGAAGGACCCTGAGATCAGAGGAAGAGAGACAAGGAGGACAGGGCTGCGTTTCATGAAACCGTCATAACTCTAAGTTCATGGACATCCCATTGAAACGTGTGTTAACTCTACAATACACGTTCCAATGGGATGTACAAGAAGTTGGACTTATGACGGTTTCATGAAACCGCCCGCTGATGGAAGGGAACTTGTGAGCAAAATAAAATCAGAACAGAGAGAGGTAGAGAAGGCGAGAAAGAGAAAGAGAGAGAGAGAGGGGGGGGGGGGGGGGACAGGGACAGACAGACAGACTGAGACAGGAAGAGAGCTGGATGAACAGGAGAGGGCGTGGTGGTTTTGGGATTGAGTGCTCTAGATCCTTATGGAGAGGGGAAATGGAGTGCTCATGCATTGTCGGATCGGAAACAAATGTAGGCATGTTTTATTGATCGAAGCGAAGCTTTCTGGTCTGTTAGGATGGTGAAAGAAAGCTCTGGGAAATGGAATGGTACGTGTATTGCACACGACAGTCGATTGGCACAAATTAAATAAATGTACGGGGTACATTCATGCTAATAGCGAAGATAGCAATTAATGTGTAGGCTGTCCACATCCTTACAAAATGGAAAGTATGGGTAGAAAGTTCAAAAGGTAAGATCAAATTTCCTAGATGTATTATCCCGGCATATCCAAAGTGGCTAAAAAATGAGGTTCAGCATCGTATAAGCGTATATTACACTTTTAAAACTACAAAACAATTGCCTAAGAGAAGAAGAACGAAGAAGAAAGAGGAAGAAAGAGAAGAAGGATGAGGAGGCGAGTTGGTTCAATCGTTAAAGCCTATTCCTGTCGAATCAAAGACGGTGGGTTTGGGTCCACCTCGGGAGAATGCGTTGTATTAACGTGTCCTTCCCCTGCAGAGGCAGGCTATGTTGCAGGGGGAAAAATTCCGTCCCTAGGATAGGACGTTAAATGGATGCCCGGTGTAGAGGTGCATCATTACTTTTCCGAACGAACTGCAATTTTCGAAGAAGAGTAGGGGGAACCGTGGTGTAGTAGTATACCTGCACATCCATATCTGATATGCCGACAGGAGAAAACATAGGGCCTGGGTTCTTAATTAACTTGTCTTGTAGGCCAAAAATACTTTTTGGATTACACCGCGGGCCATTGAGTAGCCTACAACACATGTAATATTATACACATTAACCCATTCGTGACAGGAATTATTTCAAGCCTAATTTGATCAGCTTTTATTCTTCAAATTGACAACACCAACATTCTTATTTTATTGCTACATTTTTCTTATAAAACGTCATGTATCTGAAATGAATATAAAATCAAACAACGAATACTGACGCAACCAAAATTGGCACAGTTTGTGTAGAATTTTTTGCTCTTTCTGCTCATATATTTGGTATGATTTTTAGGGCTTTGCATCAAAAGATATTAGGCCAAACCACAAAATATGGACCTCTGTCACGAATGGGTTAACGCAACTGCCTGACATCTCGTGCCCAAATATTATTATCTACTGGGTTTCTAAATTGTGCTAGCTAGTAAAAATTCTGACAATGCATCGGTTGCCGGGCAGAAGGGACGCGCGCGCCCTTGACAGGCAAAAGGGAACAAAAAGGCATGCGGTCAAATACTGAGATATTTATTAGAAATCTATGAATAATTACTGCAAGAAATTTATACCAGATCTATTCTTGAGTGTTCTTGCAGTAATTATTCATAGATGTCTTTAAATACCTCAATATTTGACCGCATGTGTCTTCGTTCCCCTTGCCGGTCAAGGGCGCTCGTTCCCTTCTGCCGGGCAACCGACGAATTATTCGTCATCAAAATTATCATGACAAGACAGAAAAAAAATACTAGGTGTTAAAAATCATTTGACACTTTTGATCGTTAATAACTTATAGGTTGAAACTTGTAAAAGGTAAAAGACAGAGGTTTCCTGGGTGTCACGTTGAAGGATGTCAAATTTATTTGGACTATAGGTTTTGTGAATTTCCCCATCATATATTCTCAAAATAATTCTCTGAATATTTAATTAGATTTTCACTTAACCCACTAAGCACGATTTGATTTCCATATTTTCCAAATTTCCTTAGACCCCCAGCCCGAGTTATCATGTGCTTATGGATTAAAAAACATGAGGCCCCAATTCTGTGTGTGTCGGTAATTAACTCAGACACAACAGTACCATTGTGCATTGCACCTGCCATTTCCGATAAGCTTTGCTCTGTACAGTGTCATTAATGATTCATGACCCTTGGTTGAAAGAGGTATATACCGTACAGTTGAATTTCAGCTGCAATTGTCGGGCTCTGAATTCACTACTGACATGCACACTGTGTGTGGCCTCAGTTTTTGGGAACAAAAAATAAAAATCTAATTAAATATTCAGAGCATTATTTTACGAATATTGATAAAGAAAAATGAAGTCCAAATAAATTTGACGTCTTCCAAGTTTACAATGTGTAATGCAAATCTTAAGTTATCGACAATGAAACGTATCAAATGTTTTTCTTTAACATCTGGCGTACGAATTGACACCTCAATGCGAGAAATTGAACATGATAAAATGGCAAGTGTAACTGGTCATTTGGAAATTATACATGTTATAAGGACGAGAGATGCCCCCTCCCTTCCTCATTACGCACACAAATGGGGGGAGGGGGGGGGGGGAGATGGATCAATTTTACAAATTTCTTCCTGTTAGATGTGTTGTCATGGACTTTTATCATCCTTATCCTGTGCCTCGTTTTGATTTTTTTATTTACAGTCATATCTGATTGGACATTAGAAACGATATGTTATTTATGAACGAAATAATGATAATAATAATAATACTACTACTACTACTACTACTACTACTACTACTACTACTAATAATAATAATAATTATTTAGAATAATATACATAATAATAATAATAATATTAATAATAATATAATAATAATACTAATAATAATAAAAGAAGAAGAAGAAGAGAAGAGAAGAGAAGAAGAAGCAAAAGGAAGAGCAAGAGAGGAGGTGGGAGAAGAGAAGAGAAGAAGAAACGAAGAAGAAGCAGAGAAGAGAAGAAGAAGAGAAGAAAGGGGAGGAGGAGAAGTATAGTAAAAGCGAGGAGGAGAGCAGCCGATAAGAAGAGAAGAAAAGATAGAGAAGAAGAAGAAGAATCCAAAAAGAAGAAAGAAAAAAGAAAAAGAAAGAAAAAGAAAGAAAGAAAGAAAGAAAAACAGGAAGAAAGAAGAAGAAGAATTTCTGTGGGTTCAACTGTGTTCAACAAGGGATATATTCATGTCCCTGGCTCAGTTAGCATTGAATGTTGTTGGCCAGCACATGACCTCATACAAACGGCGTGCAATTATTTGAGACCATTTGAGGATACATTAAATAATTCATGTATCCAGTTCTAGAACAATGCAGAGAGGAGAGATACATATCTGGCTCTCCGCAATGTTCTAAAGCTGGAAATATTTTCTTAAAAGATGCGCCATCAATTTAGGTAATGCTGAGAAAGCTGATTCATCAGTTGGTTCATGGTTTCAGTTTTATTCGATTTTCGACTACCCCCCCCCCCCAAAGTGCCGATGAAATATGAAATCTCTTCAACGTTTGCCAGACAAGGGATGCTTATTAAATCCGAGTTTTGTGGATTTATTTTAGGTGGATAGATAGGATGTTGATTTTATCTTTCCGTTTTCCCCCGAGGACGGAATTATATGTTAAAAAAAATAAACAAATAAAAAATGCTCCTCATTTTCTCGTAATAAGGTGTAAGGGGATTGTTTAAATTCTCCGGATGATGATTTATCCCATTACTGTTATAGCATAGACGGTAACGCAAAATTCTTCCAAGTAATAATATCAAGAACCATCTCTTACGTCAGTAAACCTGGTAAACATGTTTGAATGGGAAATCCCCTTAAATATGAACCCTGTGGCTTCAATTTTAAAAAAGGGAAATAAAAGAAAGAGAGGTTAAGAATGACAGTAATATAGCTAAAAAAGCGCGGAAAAACTTAAAAGGAAAATAAGAAAGATAAGTGAAATTTCAAAGTAGTAATTTATCGAACAGAACATCATGACCTATCTTTCGAGGTCCTTTGCCATTTTCTCTTGCACCTTTATGCAGTCATTGCGCACTTTTTTATGCAGTCATTGCGCACTTTTTTACGCAGTCATTTTTTTTTTTTTTGGATAAATCAATTTAATCTTGAAATATCACAAAAGAAATGGAAATTCATTAAAAGTTCTGTACAAAGCAAATGAGAAATGGGATAAGAAATTACGTAACGGAGTTGCCAATTTGCGTCTGATCTGTTATATCTTTAATAATGTACCGTATTTCTGGGTAAAAATTTTCCTCGAAATTTCACTCTTTGTTTCTCTTATCTTTCTTCGTTCATTACCACCAACCGAATGTAAGGTTGGATAGGCTGTACTACCAAGGATATACGTCATATAGAGACTATTTATATGGTATTAGAGACTATTTATATGGTATTATGCGTCTCTAAGAACTGCTTATTATTATTATTTATTATATATCCATATCCGTATCCATGCCGCAAGTACAGTATATCCATGACATTATCACAGTATACAACTTCTCTTTCTCTTTCAAATATTATTTAGAGAGGCAAACTACATGAATACGCAACCAAATACAATAATAGAACAATGTAAAATTGTTTACCAGAGAAACTGCACCAATCAAGACACAAAGACAGCGTATGTGAGTCTGAGTAGCTTAATCATATACCTTTATTGCACCATATATCTTTTTTTTTCAACATTCTCAGTAATTTCAATACAATGGCTTCCATTTTTAATTTGTGTAGGCACTTGAAGATGGAAGTTTGCGCTGACACTTCATCAAAATTAATTCATCGGATCTGTATTTCCAGATGAGCTTCGTCTGAGGACACTGTCTAACAACAACTACATGTCAAGTTCCAAATGAAAGTGGTTGATCAATGCATAAAATCTTTCTGATTAACACATGACTAGACAAGTCCGATATATTTTGTCTTGGGTTTAAAAAAATGGTGCTGATTAGAACCTTTTCTTGTCCCACATTTGGAACTTTTAAAGGTTCTTCGAAGAACCATTACTAGCCTATAAAGGTTCTCTAAAGGGTTCTACAGGGGTCTTTAGAACCATAATTGGTTGTACAAGGAACCTTTTGGGGTTCTTGAAAACATAAAGAACCCTTTATAGAACTCCTTTTCTGTGGGGTTCCAAATACGGGACAAAAAAGGGTTCTAAGTGGTATACATTTTCCCAAGAATGTTGGGCTGGATCAGTGTTTTAAGAAGTCCACATTTAAGAAAAAGAATTTTACTGTCTAAATTGAATGAATCATTCGTTTTAATTCTCCTCGCGTATTTTTCCATTAACAATTCTGATTATATCGTCTTAGTTCAAAAAGTGAACCAAATAGAGATAAATAGTGCAAGGATCACATGCAACATAAGAGAAAATTAGGGGGAAAAAAGCAATAAAAGAAATGAAATAGCAAAATAGCTTAAGATTTCCTCCCTTTCTCGTCGTATAGTTTGGAATTCTGAGAGTAATGTCAAAACCAGTTAATAAAGTAATGCTGTTGAAAAATGGTTGATGCAGACGTAATTAGCGAGTGTCACATTATACAGTGCGTTCCCCAAAACTTTGCAGTTGTAAAAGTCTCATCATCTAAACATTTCAAAAATATTTTCAGGAAATTTTCATACATATGGACGCTTCCGGGTCTCTTTTATCAGATTTAAAAACAAGTGGAAATATTTTACGCTTCAGTGAGCAAAAGTAACATTTGTGAAACGATGCAAAATTCAGGCCCGACAAGAATTGCTTTTTGTTCTTGTTGCTGATCGCGAAGTTGAGAGTAGTGCAAACTATAAAGGCTTAGATATGTTTATATCTTTATGAACTTTATGGAAAATCGTGAGGAATTTCCTTTGTTGTGTGCATGTTATGACGTATGAGTCAACAATTGAGTACTTTAATTGGTTATGAAATATTATTTCTTAGTGCAATTTGATAGAAGAGACACTGGGCTTTATATCCATTTAGGTATGGAATTTTCCTGAAATATTATAAAATGTTTAGATGGCTTTAACAACAGCTGTAGACTTTGGGGGGGGAACGCACTGTAGTTTGTTTTTAAAATGTTAAAATACTTTTCCTTGAGACCTTGATGGGGCTTATTTGTATTTACAAGGGCGAGATGACATTTCAGATGTTTTTAAAACACAGTCTTTATTTCTTAGTATGACCTTATTCAACGATATATTAATTTCGATTCTCATTACCAGCTCATGACCTATACCTAACATGCCTAATGCCATAAACAAGTATACAGTATATTATATACCACTTGATCTAGGAAATGATGTAACTCTGAAAGAACAAACTTGATTACATAAAATTGATAAGTACAGAGGATGAATTTTTCATCTCTCTCTCTCTCTTGGACTAGACCACTATCAGACCTGTCCCCATCTTTGACCACTGAGTGAAAGAAAATCATCGCTATCACTTCACTTTCGAACAGGTGTAATTTCAAACTATAAAAAGCAACACATAAAATTTAGAATATCAGAATATGATTCATATGGAGACATTATACGACCTAAACCTTAAAAGTACCCCATTACCAGAATATAAGTTTTATGATTACAACTTCTGATACGTTCATCCAAAGAGAGGCTATTTATGCATCTTCGATGTTATAAATATCGAATATCCTAACAAAAATATTTGTAATATTCAGATTTCATTTTAAAAATTCTTTTAGATAGCTATTTCTGTGTAAAAATGACACCGCCCTAAATTATTGTTTTAGTTATTTATATAATATAAAACATTCTTAGATTCTGTGTAATTATTTTATTCTTTATCTTCAGAGATTCAAAATATGGAAATAGACACTACTGGAAATATTTATTTAACATTTACTGTCCCTTGCATAAGATATTTATATTCGTGATTAAGTACTGATATAAGCGATGAAAATGTTATATTTCCACTCTTATTCTATTCTACTTATCAATGCTTACACTTTTATTCAGATTATTATCATTTTCCCCTCCCGAAGCGCCTTGAATCACAAGAAGTGAAACGCCAATTTTAACCTTTGCTACATTTCTTGTTGATCAAAATACGATATGCACAGCTCGCTTTACAAACAGAAAGAGTGCACACCATAAATTCAGACATCTTAATAATCAGCGAATTTTGCACCTTTTCCTCATCCATACGCCCCTTTCTCTATGCGTCCTTCCCTCACCGAATTCAATTCTTATCGGTTGAACCATCTTGAATTTCTGAATAACTATTAGTAAACAACTGTTATGAAATGAAACGAAATCAATACTTTGCTTTAGAGGTGGACAGATATTGTGATATCAATTGCCTATAAAGTACGATTCCTATCAAAGATAAAAATCAATATAAAAACATATGCCCTGTACTATATATTAGAAAATATAAAGTGTAAAACAGAGAACGAAATCAGTATCCCGAACTTAATATCACGACGATCATAGTTGATATCATGGTTCCATTAGGAACGAGGTTATGATAATGAGCCGAATATTTGATACAAGTTAATGCCTATAAATGTTATACCATGATGTATGTCGTATGATGTGGAAATCGATGAGAATTCCAGTTCTCTGTCATAGATCAAGTCTTGATTTGACTTCCATGGAAATTCGCTTTCCATGAGGAAAGAGGACCTACCTTTTCTTTTATCACCTTTATCGCAGAGTCTCAGATTTATAACATAATGCCTGTATTTAAAGACAAAACTAGAATATACATAATTATTAGCAGAGTGATGTAACAACCCGTGGACCACCTCTGATCATATCACACAGGGCAGTGGTGGATCCAGTCGTCTCTATATACGAGAGGGGGTGGAGGAAAAGGGGGGGGGGTGTAGGTCGAAAAATCTTTAACAAGTAATACTTTTGTCGCATTTTAAGTGCCCTTTTCTCGAAAGTAATCTTGGAGTGAGTGAGAGAGAGAGAGAGAGAGAAGAAAGAAGAGAGAGAGAGAGAGAGAGAGAAAGAGAAAGGAAATAGGGCATTTTCCCAGGTGCCTTTGCTGGTCTAAATTTGCTGCGGGAGCCTGGGGGGGGGGGGCGTTTCATGAAAGGACTTGTCGGATGTTTTATCCGACAAAGTCTGTTTTATCCGACAGTTGCCATAGTAACGATGCTTCTCAGCCAATCAAAATCAAGGAAAGATATCAGATCTGACAACTTGTCAGACAACAAATGTTGATGAAACGCTCCCTCCCCTGGAGTTAGGGCATTAGGGGGCACTCGATTTGTACTTCATGTATTTTGTTTATTTTTTTCTCCAAACTTCTGCATGTTCTGGAGAAGAGATAAAGAAGCGATGCATGTTTTCTTCTATTCCTTCCGGTCCAATTTCGCTGTCAGGACCGAAAGGGGGAGGGGAGGGGGAGAGGGGTACCGGGAAAACGCTCTTTAACTAAGGAGGGGGTGGGGGGGGGGGGGGGGGTCACGTTCCCTGTGCCTCCTTTCTGCAATTTCGAAGACTTGATCAAATTAGAGGGAAGCTCTATACAAATAGCGAGTACTGGCTGTTTCCTTTTTGGAGGAAGGGGAATAGTCTCACACGACCCACTTTCCTGCTGTGCAGTGCTCCGCCATCATGTTTTACTACCTATAGCAGGGGTTATTTTGTCAGGCGGGCCAGACAATTTATCAGATAATATCGAAGGCCACTGAATGTTACCCCCCACACGGTCAATCTCATTGAAAGAAAAGGCATCTCCCCTCCTTTTAAATACATTATAATCCGTAATTTCAAAGTTATCAAGTTATTATCGTTTCACTTCGTTTTCGTTTTGCTTGTCTCAAATCCAGTACCACTGAGCAGCTGCGGCCACCATACGGAGGCGCCGGTGTGCTGCAAGAATTGTCTGGCATGAGAACATTTGCGTTATCAGCAGCACCATAATTAACACAGATCTCGAAAAATTTGGTCAGTGCCAAATAAAAAATGGGATATGCCGCAGGCTTCAATTTACAAAGCATTTTCGGATGAAAAGCCAATTTCAAGATTTTAACTTGAGTTGTTTTACTTGAAAAATCCAAATTCTAGAATGAGATATTAAATCTTAATACATGTGTCCGCCTTCTTTCATTTACCTTTTTATAGTTCTCCGTAATATGTACTTTTGTCAAAATTATCTAACATAATTCCGCTAATTCCGAGTTGGGGAAGCTACATCTGGATATTTGTAAAATGCATATCTAATTACAATATATTCCAGCTTTTGTAACCTTAACCAGTCATCATGATCATGTTCTGAAGTGCATAACAAATCAGTATCACCTTGCATTATATCACTTTGAAAGACGGGAGAATGATTTTGGAATTTAAAAAAAATGTAAATCTTTCTATCCGCCGGGAAATGTGTGTTCTCGCCCCCTTTCTTTAACACAAAGAACACCATGTGGAATTTTCTGTAGTTGTGTGAAAAATGAATTTTTAGACTAAGGTAGCTGAAAATAAGAACACTCTAATGAAGGTTTATAAAACTATGAGAGATGAGATATGTGAGGCTTATCTCATTCCACACTGCACATTCGGAGCAGGAGTTGGTCTAGCGGTAACGTCCGCAGTCAGCTCTTTATCTTCGGCCTACGAACTGATTCTGATCGGACCCGGGTTCGAACATGAGTCACATCTTTCTGATGGTGGCGTAAAAGGTCAGTTCCAGACGTAAATAATAATATTTGATTGATACACATCTGTAAAAACCCATCACACACGTCCTCACCCACGTATTATTTTACCTCGTATGTGACATACAATGCTTATATAAATTTTCTTTCTTCATGCGAAGGGGAGATCACTGTAACCAATAATCCAGGTAATAAAGTAGTGTAATTCAGAACCACAATTGCACCTTCCAGATAAGAAAATATAATTATTATACTAAATACTATCATCACTAAATAATTAACACACTGAATATAGCAGAGACTGATATATATTTGAGATATATGATGCAACATTCTCATTTGACTAAGTCATCACTACACCGAATATGCTCACCAAGATATATTGTTAAGAAAATATCTATAAAATATGACATAATGTTCTGTCATTTTAACATGTTTAATCGATGAAGGCTTACACGATCGCTGCAGCTTATGATAACAAGACATGTAAACAACATCACGATTATCGTCCTGATCTTATCAGAAAAATTGTCTATGATTTTAGTTCAAGTCCTGTCGATTTCAAATAGACCCAAACAGTGGAAATTCACGCTCTTTTGTGGGGTCAAGGGGGCCGCGGAAGCGGGGGGGGGGGCTGCGGCCAACCCCACAATTTCGGATAAAAATAATGATTTTTAAAACGATATATGATTTTGAAAAAAACTCTTAATTGTTAAAAAAAAAAGAAAATCAAATCGCTCGCCAGGCTCGCAAAAAACATAAAACCTAAGGGCGTGGGGGGGGGGGGGGCCTCCGCCCCCGGATCCCGCCTGTTTGGGTGACATCCCCCTTCCCCGCTGCATATGTGAACAAGCCTTAACGCATCAATTGTTTTTGGAGCGAAAGTCCGGTCAAAAATAGCGGTCTTTAGCGGAATACATTGTTTTAGAAGCGTGATTCGAACCATTTCACTAGTGGGGATCCCAATACTTCGCACTCCAGAATGACGTGATCCCTAATAAGTCATAAGGAGATGAATTTTCACTCCCATACTCTCTTTAAAAGTGTGAATTGTCACTCTTTTTTCCCACTTCTTAGAAGTAGTCACGTCGAGATCACTTGCTTATAGAAGTGAATATTGAGCGAAAATCAACTACTCTAAAAAAGCAAAAGAGGAATATTCCTTAATTTTGATAAATCTTCACTCTCCCAGGGAGTCATGTCAATGATCATTCGATTTCTTTGGAGTACATTTAGACAGCACTCCACAGAGTTCAATAAAAAGGAGGACATTATATTTACAGCGAGAATGACGTAATAAATGCCGTCCCGCGGCTTATACCCCGGCCATATTTCAGTATATCCTTGCAGCATCCACATAGAAAGCTAATACTAAAACATACGATCGACAGTCGTTTTATACTTCATTAATTTTGAAAGACAATCCTGAGTTCTGATAGTGGTAATGAAATTGTGGTATTAAAATCTGTCGGAAAAAAAACAAACATAAGGAATTTTAAACTTGTTATATATCTATGGTATTATCCAGAAATTTTCATAACGATAGTCATCATGTTTGCCGTGGAGTCGTGTTGCAAACAACAAAATGTAATATTATTAATGTAATTATGATTCAGATTCAGTTTCAGATTCTTTGTTAATACACATATTTAAAAACCCCAACATATGATCAGTACCCCCGAAAAAAGATAAAGAAAAAGAAAAACAAAATAAAACAAAACAAACCCAAGACCAAAGCGGTATATACAGGGGAGCGTTTCATGAAGAGTTTGGTCGGTGAAAATCACCGACAAATGTTACAAGCTACTGAAAATCCTCGCATCTGATTCGCTGACAGCAAATTAGTCGGTGAAAATCACCGTCAAAACTCTTCATGAAACGCTCCCCAGGACAATCGCAAAGACTTCCTGCATTATCACGGGACAAGAAACGGTTGTTCACATTTTTTTTTCATATCATCAGCATCATCAGTGCAGCCGAGTGGAAGTTCACTTCTTCTTTTAACATGTTTAAGCCCCTGGCTTTCTGGGAAGAATTTTCTGTCCTGCGCTAAAACTTAAAAAAAAAAAAAGAAAATAAAATCAAATCTTTCGGCAGGTGTGACTCACCGACTGACCATTTCATAAAAAAAAGTGTGATGTAGTGCGATTTTCAAATGCCAGTACAGAACTCAGGACTACCTTAAATACATGGGTTAAATTCTTAAAAATGGTAGAAAATGGAATAATTTGAATTGCATCTGCATAATATTTTCAAAGAACATTGCAATACATTTGAATAACTCTGTGATAAATAGCATACATATCTACCTGTAAACAAAGCTGACCTCATTTTTAACAGAGCATGATAGAATCAATCCAGAATAATTGATTCTGAAGACGAGACACATTTTAGAATCATCTATGTGCAGTGCAATGGACAAAAGTGTAATCGCATGCTAGGCATGGTAAAACAAACAGACAAACAGGCAAGCAAATAGACTTTAAAACATCGATCATAATCATGATAATACAAGGTGATATTCAAGCTTTTCAGACATAGTTAAATTTCCGAGTAGAGGCTTTCATAGGATTACGTTCCTGATCAATCGTTTCAAAGAGGAGTCTGTCTAGAAATGATTAGCCTATATATGGCTTCCACAACGATTTCTTTCCGATTAAATACTGAAGAGAGCCGTGACCCATCATACTCCTACTAGCTCGAGGGCAGATAGCATCAGCTTATGCAATTTCGGGCTCCATGAACATAATTCTTCCAAACCAGTCTATCCTACATGGCTGTCTCCAGTTCTTGGGTATGGAGAAAATCCAGTATTTTTTAAGAGTATGCTAACATACCTTGGCGTTGCCCTCGTCTTCTGTGACTTTGCTTCGGTTCCTAAAGAGTATAAGGGGGTTGGCGGAAAGTTCAGGGTGTCGCATACAATGACCATTTTTTTTTCAATCTCTTCTGACGAATTTTTTCTGATAGCCTTGGCAGATTAGCACAGAGGTTCACATATTAAAGGAGAATGCAACCCAAAATGCAAAATCGGACAATCTGTTCAAGAGTTATGAAGTTTGAAAATTTAAGTAAATCCTTATTATCGGATCCTTGAATTGGCAACTTTACCAATATCTGTGATGTCATCGTGGTCAACTCTCCATTCATTTTGTATACAGAATTTAACATTTTCTTTATTTTCAAGAAAAATAAAAATTCTATTGAATTATTGAGTATGACATGGCTATATCAATTCTGTAAAGTATTTTGGGAAGAATTATATGGATTCCTGACTTGAAATTTCGTATAAATCATTTTTTTTGGACAAATTATGTACAAAATGAATTGAGAGTTGTCCACGATGACATCACAGATGCTGGCAAAGTTGCCAACTCAAGGATCCCAATAACAGGGATTTACTGAAACTTTCAAAATTCATAACTCTTGAACAAATTGTCCGATTTTGCTCATACTTTCATACTTTCACTGTTCATTCTTCTTGGTCATCTTTATTCATGAAAAGCACACTGATGCCCGGGTTGCATTCTCCTTTAACATAATAATATGTTATTATATGTTATTTCTTTGAGCTGAGCCTGAGGGGAAATTGAACCCGGGATTGTAGAAATAATATCTGAATTCAGTATGCATCATTATTGTTCAAATCATCAAAACTGTAAAGCCAATAACAAAAAATCGGACAACTGAACAATGGGGGTTTCAGGGGTGGGTGGGGGAGGGGTCTGTGAGCTGAGGAGTTTTGAGAAAGGATCTACTACTAGTCTATTATTATTCTGCAAATTAGATAAGAACATTTGGTTAATTGTAAATAATGTTACGTTGTATATGTTGCTTGTTCATTCATTTATGTTTTTTCACGGTCTTTGTTTTGTTTATTCGTCTTGTATTGTGCTGAAAGCCAAAGGAAGCAAAATTTCATTGTAATAACTTACATGGACCAATAAAGTATCTTGTATCTTGAATCTTGAATAATGTTCATGATCATACCGCCTGACATACGTACAGTGAAATATAATGAAATCGCATGGTAATATAGCTCAAGGCCCTTGAAGGCAACAATATACATTTCCCACAGCGATGTATAGTCACATTGTGAGGTTTATAGTGTGGGCAATAGTTCGGGTAATACTCCATTAGTGTGGGTAATACTTCATTAATTCGGGTCATACTTCATCAGTTCATGTTCACTGATTTTTACCTGATAGGTTCAAAGCCCACAACACATTATACGATCCTAATACCGACCGATTTTTGAAGAAATTGAAATACCAGATAATGCAAAACATGTAAGATCATCCGTTTGAGGTTTATGATATTCAAATGAACTGCAAAATTACAGTGGTCGTATCTGGTGGACCTTGCAGTCGTAGAAGGGATCCATTAAATTGGCTAGATATTATTGTGACATCACACCAGTCGCAAGGCTGTCTCTGGTTTGTAGCGAATTTCTGAGAATGGAAGATGTACAATACACCACAATGCCAATATTTCTTTAAAAATGAATTTTATTTTTTTAACTACTATAATGTGTTTTCTTTCGAATTATATATTGTAGTCGGATCGTGTGATGTGCCATAAACATAGGAGAGTTGTTAAATACCCGAGTTCGAACGGAAAACCTCATCGACTATTGGCTAAAGTGGGGCTAACAGAAATCATCCCACGAGATTTTGTCAAAGCAGAATTTAACATTGTGTCGACAGACTCGAGCACATTCCACTTTTTATGTTTAAAAACATACTTTTTTTAACGAATAAGTTACCCCTTTCCACCAGTAAGAGATTTGTGTGTGTGTGGTGGTGGCATTCTTATGCCCGTTGCACACAATGCTTCATTTCGAGAACTTTTGTACTTACTGCTTACTAGAGAACATAGAATCCTTGTGCCAGTTGCACACTATATAATCAAACTGGATAAGGAACTTAGCCAGTAATGACTTCCTTGTGTATTCACTTCTTGGATGATCATTCTCACATGCTGCGTCAGAAACCTCACCAATTGCAGAGTGACCAGTCTTACGTCAGGCAAAAATTGCACTTTATGTGCAGGCCTGCTGTGCGACGGGCATTTTGCCCATGGCTCACAAGGTAAAGTGTTATTTAGATTGCGCTATTATCTGCACTATTTCAGCCATTGAGGGCAATTTGCCCATACACATGTAATTCAATGCAAGTTTGCACAGTTTGACTGTGCATTCTCTTTGTGTAAGATTCGCTCTGACAGAAAGACGGCGCCGGTCACTGACGCAGTCGTATGTCAGTGATTAATACCTTGAATGCAACGGGCATTGCACGCTAATGAATAATTAACTCATAGCTCATCCTACATCTTTGTAAGGTATTCTTTTTCATTGACACCAGGAGCAGGAGCTGGAGGAGGTTGGCTCCACTGATCCATCTGCCCTTCTCCTTGTGACTTCACTCGATCGTCACGCTGGCCCTGATCGCCCCTCGACTTCTCTTCGATTTCGGCGTCTTTGGAAAAGGAGACATCCGCAGGATTCCTCCGATACGTGCCTCCTTCCCCTTTCTCCTGCTGGACCTTGACGGTAGCTGGACCCTGCTTCCTGTCCTTCAGCTCCATGGCATCCTGTTCCACGGTACTTGAGATTGAAGACTCCGACAGGGTTGAGGAGTTCTGGCGGTGCATTCCACGTCGTCCCGTGACGGATGACTCTTGCGATCCCATGCTGCGATGCTTTGATGGGACCTCCATGCCGCACATCACCAGGATGCGCTCCTTCAACGCTGCGTTGAACTTCTCGTGCGACAAACAATAGATGATTGGGTTCCAGATTGCGGAACACTTGGCAAAGATGACAGGCACCACCGTACCTAGAGGCGTCAGCAAATCCGGGTCGAAGTACTGCCCGATGACGGCGACCAGCGAGTAGGGCATCCAGGAGAGAATGTAAAAGATGGTAACTTGGAACCCGACCTTGGCGATCTGAAACTCCGTCTTGGCTTTGTCAGCGCGACGGATGGACGACTTGTGCTTTTTGTCCTTGTCTTCCGTCAGTCGTGTCCTCATCTTATTGAGCTCGTGTCGGTGCTTCCTTACCGTGATTGCTATCCGGGTGAAGCAGACGACGATGATGGTGACGGGGACGACAAAACTGCTGGCAAAGAGGAAACTGACGTGAAGGTAATGGTTCATGTCCTGCGTCATGAAGTCGAATGTGCATCCGAGCCCGTAGCCTTCGAGGACATACGAACCTACCCCGAAGAAAGGTGGGATAGACCAGAAGATGGCGTAGCACCAGACTATGAGAATAATGATCATGGAGCGCCGATGCGTCACCGACTTAACAGCCTCTAGAGACCAACAGATCACGTAGTACCTGGAATGGGGACCAAAGAAAGTGATATATCTGTTGAGGTTTTTATGGGGCAGTTTCTGTTTTCCTAAGAGTGACATCGCTTGTATCTACATTTGCAATATTCTCCTTACGCGGAGTGTCATATACAATAAAATCAATCTTCATCACAAGGTATTTTATACACTCTCAGAACAAATGGTTTAAAAAGATTAGGTTGATTGAAATATGATCTGACCAACGGTTGGTTTTCAAAAATCCCCATAATTTGTTAACTAATAGTTGGTAACTTCTTATTTTAACCAACCTATTGATTTTTAACTAACTGTTCTGAGAGCGCATAGCGGTAGGCCTATACAACAATACAAGAAGACTTATTGTCGAATAATTTTACTTTTCAATTTTACAGCTAGTTAGATCTCGATCTCTCTCATTTCTTGATGACCTATAACAGTATTAAAAGTATTCACACTTTGAGTATTGCCCCGTAGACATGGTTCGTAAAGCCGTTTCGGAGGAAAACAGAAATTAATATCTAAAGTGTAGAACTATAATCCAGATAGCGGCTTGTCTTCTACTGCCCTCGGGCTCGGGAGAGGTTACCCCAATAACGGATGTCCGGAAAAAAAAAACCGTTCCCGGTTTCCTTGAAACGTTCATTGTGCTATTGGTCTGATTTCTTTAGTATTCACCCAATTCCCCTTGTTTAGGGCCCCGTTTCATAAAGTTATCGCAATTATTGATAACTAGTTTAATGAAAAAGGGCCCTGGATCGGATGCCTTATGATTTATAATTACCTGTCAAGGGCAATGGCCGTCATGTTAGCGATGGACATGATTCCAAACAGAGCTCCACAGAAGGCATAGATCTGACAACCTGCAAGTTAAAGAGAGAGAGAAAAAAACACAGTTTAATATATATGTAGAAATAAGAGTAAATCTCGTTGATCGTACGAGATATGAATCTAATCAACAGTAATGCAAGTATAGAGACAGCTCAATAGGCTCGGTCCATGAGACACAGTGGCGGATAAGATGGGTAATTTATTTATGCTTTCTACTGAAACCAAAGCGGACATTGTGCCCTCATAATTATGGACCACGCTGTACCAGTAGCCAATGGGCTAGTTGGTAGGCCTAATGATGTGTTTTACTTATGTGTGTACAGCACCTAAATAGAGAAGTGTTTACTTATTATGAGCCTTATAAGTCATGTAAGTATAGTCTTTTAATGATAATTATACAAGCGATTCTGGGGGAAAATAAGACTTGCAGGAGAATATAAATGGTTTTCTGTTCTTGAAGTCATATTGAAAAGCGTACCAACCTGTTTTGCTTTTTCAAATCTTTCACAAATTTTTACCAAAAGAAGACATCTGCGCTAACATTTCTTTTAATTGTCTACCTTCTTTGATAGACTCAAAGAATATTGAACTCTGTTCTCCTTTTACTCTTTTCCTTTGCTGAAAGGTCGATTTAACTCCAGAGTTTCGTTTTCGTATTCTGGATGAAGGTATTGAAGATGTTACTGTAATTATAAAAACATTATCCTTCTTGTATCTTTTTGATTGTTTACAGGTCTTCTGGAGATTAGGATATACAGTTAGTAAATTTGAATAGACACTTATATCATAATCCTGTCACCAACTTAATCACAATAAACTACCATTCTGATTGT
Organism: Echinometra lucunter; assembly: GCA_029962745.1. Lineage (NCBI taxonomy): Eukaryota > Metazoa > Echinodermata > Echinoidea > Camarodonta > Echinometridae > Echinometra > Echinometra lucunter. Next base: position 16,925,764 of record CM057170.1, read on the forward strand.
CTCTTAGCAAAAGAAAGTGCAATCTTCAAAGCTAAAGCTACTCATGGCCCTGCTCTGATCAACAACACAGGTATAACGCGGAGTGAGAAATGGAAACGATATGGAACCGGACAGAATTCGTATTGCCGTTACTAAAAGCCATCGGCCCGTTCCCCAGATCGAGCTCATGGACACAATTATCTAAGTAAATAATCTGCTAAAGTGAAGGAAGACATGTACAAGATGTAATATCAGTTGATTTGATTAGTTTAAAGGGGGTATACTTGCACGTTAAAGAACGGAATCACAAATTAACGACAACAGAAATGAAAATGAGTTTGGATTTTAGCCAACTTCTATCTCTCTCTCTCTCTCTCTCTCTCTCTCTGTCTCTCTCTCTGTCTGTCTCCCCTCTTTGTTTTTAATATGGTGAAAGGTTCATTAAAACAAAATTAAAAACGAATTGATAAAAGGAAATAGGTGAAAAAAGATTTAATGATATGAAGAAGTGGGAATGGCCCATGAAAATGAAGAAGAACATTATGGAGTAAGGAATAAATAGAAGAATGAATAAGGATAAGTAAAGAGAGACAACAAGAGGTGAACATGGCGAAGGATAGAAATTCTGAATTCTGATGTTTTAAAACGAACTAGCAGATAAAGGAGGAAGAATAAAAGAAGAAAGGAGAAACAGGGGAGAGTTTCATGAAGTGTCTTGTCAGTGATTTTTACTGGCAACTGTTATAAGCTACTGAAATCCTTGCATCTGATTGGCTGAGAGCAAATTTGTCAGTAAAATCACTGACAAAACACTGCGTGAAACGCTCCCCAAATGGTAGGAAAAGGGAAGTAGGAGGAAAGATGACGTAAAGAAGTAAAAATGATGAGACCCCTCTTCCCCCCCCCCCCCCCCTCAACGAGTATAGCCAACATCAATACTGCAAGCACAATTATAAACTCAAAGACGGCTTACGTAAGGTGACAATGATTAGGACTAATATCTCAGACAACCAGATCCGGACTTCTACACCAAGACCTTTGTGACCCTGGACAAGTATCAGACACAGCTACCGCTTTAAAATACCCTGATTATCCCTATGCTAATTACCTCTGGTGATTAACTTGGCGGGACTGTCAGGGGCAATGGTCTGGAAGTAATCACGGAATTGTCGTAGGAGTATGTCTTCCCTAAGAAGTTGTCTGGGGTTATAAACCTAGGTTGTACCTGTCCTACGGGGGCATTTATATGATGATGATGATGATGATGATGATGATGGCTTCTTGTAAAGCGCCGTTATCCGCCTCAGCTGGGCGCTCATGGCGCTTGCTCCAGAATGTCTCACAGTATGGGGGTAATTGAGATTAATCACCCTAAGAGTTTTTTCCCCCGTAATGTTAGCTTAATATAAAATATATTTTTGTCCTAGAGTCTCCAGATTAAGGCCATTGCATAAAGGGCGAGTGTGTGTGAGGGTGTGTGTGTATGTAGGAGGTGGGGAGGGTGCGAGAGGTAAAAGCTTAAAGTAGCTGGCCTTCCTTCATCAAAGAGAAAAACAGAATTAGGGATGATGCAAAAGAGGACCATGCAGGCCGGAGGGTAAAATTTAGAAACAGAAATAGGAAGGAAAAAGCTAGGAGGCGCCTCGCAAGAAGTATGAATTCAGGAAATCATTCTGTCGGCGAATTTGACAATGCTTGAGCTTGTATTGTTTTTTTATTTTCTTCTTTTTTCCATAAGAAATGAGCATCTGTCTGAAAATTTGGATAATCTGAAAAAGCGATCTATTCATGTTCGATAACCCATTCATGACAGGAATTACTTGAATTTTTTTCATTTGCTTTTCTTCTTCAAATTGGCAACACCATTATTTTCATTTATTGCTACATTAAAAAAAAAGAGAAAATTCCTGTATCTGAAATCAATGCAAATTGAACAGAAAAAGGTGTTGACAAGGTAAAAGTTGCCAATGTGCATGGAAAAGCAGTGATTGTAAACTTTTCATCATAGTTACTGCCAATTTAAGAATTTTAGTGCTTATCTTTATTTTAAAAATTGACAGCATGAAACAACAAATACTGACGCGACCATATGGGCATAGTACATGTAGAATTTGTTGATCTTCCTGCTGATGTATTTGGTATGGTTTTTAGGGCTCTACATCAAAAGTTATGGGGCCAAGCCACAGAATGTGGAATTTTGTCACAGATAGGATAACTGTTCTTGAAAACTGACCAGCCAAACATCATAAACATCATGAACATGAAAAGATGCTATGGAAAACAATTTCTAGGCATCCTGGACAAATATATTTCCCTTTTAGCTTCCATATCTGCAACTTTAGCCCGACTGCATCTCCAGTCTATATTCCGTTTTGTGATGCCATGGGGACTGTTTCATAAAGCTGTTCGTAAAGTTATGAATGACTTTTACGAATGACTTGAATATGGAAAGCCAAACAGGATTCTCAATAATCATAAATCGCATCAGCTTAAGGTGAAATATGGAAATGTAGATTAACGCTACTTATTGTTCACAGACATTTTTACTGCGAAGTATATTTTTGCCACAATTTAATTGACATTATGGGAAATGCTGTCAGACTGTGTTAAAACGTCAGGAAAAACTTTTGGCACTTCATATTCAAGTCGTTCGTAAAGCCGTAAATTTACAAACAGCTTTATGAAACACCTCCCAGGAAGCTAGTCGAAAGAAAAAAAAAAGAACATATCTGAAGAAGGAGGGAACCTTGAAGATGAAAACGATTAAAATAAACTTACCCAAATCTCCAAAGAGCCATCGATTGTAGAGAGTCGAAGCAAACATGAGAGGAAAATTTGTGATGACCATTCCGAAGTCACTGATAGCAAGATTCACAATCAGCATGTTAGGGGGAGTCCGTAGAGACTTCGTCCTGTAGATGAATAATGAAATAATTAACTTTTGTGGCGTATCCAGGATTTTGTGGTGGGCTGTTGTGGTGGAGGGGGGGGGGGGGTTCCGAAAACTTTCTGAAAAGTGAAAATAAGGATAGTAAGAAAAAATATTAAACAATGGAAGGTTATGGTTCTTAGGTAAAATTTGGAGTATAGTATGGAGGTGTGAAAGAGGGGGGGGGGGGGGGAGGGGAGAGGGGCGGAGAAAATGTAAAGGAGAGAAACAGAAAGAGGGAGAGAGAGATGAGCGGGAAGGGGAAAAAAGTTGGGATGAGATGGATTAAGCAATAGTGATATAAGGAGGAAAAACGCACACACATACACACCCTCACTGCATACTTAAATGGGCATACTTGTGGAAACCCATATTGTGGGGTACTTTTGTGAGTTCCAGGTATATCATGTATGTAGTTGGGATGTGTGTAGATAAGCACATCTCCTGGGCCCCATTGCATGAAACTTACCATTGATGGTAACTCACCATGGTTGCTCAACACCAAAACAAATTCGAGGTTTCCATGGAAGTTACCATTGATAGCAAAGTTACCATCAATGATAAGTTTTATGCAACGGGACCCTGAAGTATCATATGGGGTACAGTTATAGGATTTTTTTTCAAGTGACGTCAAAGCCAAATACGCTGATAAATGGCAATTCCTTCGTGGGGTCCATGATTTATTCCCCACAAGAAAAAAAAATTCAAAGGTATAATACCAACCTGAAATCCCACAAAAATGTTTGCATGAGAAGCACACACATACACACGCACCCGTACACCCACACGCATATGTAAACACACTGGAGGATGAAAGATAGTGTACATAGTCTGGTACTTCAGGATTTAAAGGGGGCATGAGCAGGGGACATGCACCGTGGCAGGCCAGTTCACCACAGACACACAGCTCAACACATTATTTTGTATTATTACGCTTGGCTTTAAGGAGTATGGGAGGTTGTTACTTGAGAGGGATACACCCTCTGCTGTAGATGCTTCTGAAGAATTCTTTATTTTGTAAGCGTATTTTTTTTTAATTCCGAAATAGCCTATAAACGATTAGAAGGGCACTGCGAGTTTCCTTGGGTACGTAAGGGTCGTTCCTGTTTTGAAGGTCTCACTCAGCTTTACTTTAATAATTTTCTAGCGTGAAAAGCATTGAGGTGAGCCTTAATTATGATCCCTAGGCGCATCATTCCCTTCACACCGGCTCCACACCGATTAACTTCGCGGCCAATCCGGTGAACGTCATTTTTCGATCGGTGTGCTATCGGCCTGGTGCCGATCTGCGTGGTATGACCAAGAAGCTCTGTATGACTGGAATTTGAGGTGTCGAGAATCATGCTCTGCGAGGATTTGATCGGTCAGGCATGAGAACCGACGAGCTTATACCCTGGTCATACCGACGAGACCGTCATGATATCGACTACCGACCAAACGAACAACTACATTGCACCTGACGGCCAAGGCTCGATCGGTTTGCGATCGATGTTGAGTCTGTTGGTGTGTGACTATGTCACCGTTCTGTTTCAATCTCAGACACGTCGGCTATCACTCGGTAGGGTTGTTGTAAAATCATGGAGGGAGGGGGGATAAATTTTCAAACAAAATTCCAGGAATGAGATCTTTTAATTTATTAGTCACTAGACCGCCACGCGTAAGTTAATGAGGCAAATCAGCACATTTTACGTAGATTCTCGTTCACTGAAAACTGAATTTCGTGCTCGCGAGATTTCACGAGAGTTTTAAACATATGTGCAAGGGGTCAGGAAATTTTTTCTGAATCGAGAACACTGCTAAATCTTTTCAATTAATGTAGTTGTCCTTCTCACTGACATTTTGCTCTTTAGTTTGATATAAAAGTTTACTGTTTTTATTCAGATTTAGATACTTTATATCTAGTTAAATTTGATGAAATTTTGGTTATTTTTAAGACTCATTTTATCCCTTATTTACTTCGTCCTAGCTCCTGACTCGATTAAAGTATTAAAATATAAGTGAAGTGGATGATAGTGGAGTTTGATATTTGGCACTGACAGTGAATTCAAAACTCATTTGCAGCAAACTGTATTAGAGGAAGAAAATAAAGGTTCATGTAAGCCAATTTTGTGGAGAAGACCAATCGAGCGGTAATCGCGCAAGCTTAAGCCCTAGTGCAACGGCCTGGCATGCTGGTTGTGCGCCGCGGCTGTATGTTCGAACTGCCTAGCTGAGGCGCTTTGGTGACGTCACAGTGACGAGTGCCAAGCCTGAGGATCAAGGATGCGCGTGATGTGATTGCGGAATGGACCAATCAGAGAGTAGTGGCATAGTCGTTAGACCAATCACGTTGCGCCATTCAGTAAAATGTTTACTTTGCTCGAGAAAAAAGCTGTATCTTGCTTGATTTTGCCTCGCTCCAGACCCGATTAAAAGCTAAATCATCATAATTTCAGTGAGATCTGGGAGAGTATCATATCGCGATTCTATTGAGCTGAAAGATGCTTTGCAGCAAAACATATTTCCAATATTTTTCACTCTGTTTTATCTACGTTACGGATTTTAATTACATCCATAAATGGTTTATTCATTTTAAAAAGTTTTCTTGATGAAATTGTTAAAGTATAAGCTAAAATAGGTGAAATTATTCTTCTTCTTCAATTTGGAAAAGAAATCGTCAAAATCCGTTAGGAGATAGCGAAGTAATTGGCAGTTTTTCTACCACGTCCTTCTGCTCATGAATATTCATAAATTGCATTTGTAAAATCAGCGCTTTTGCAACGCGTGGCGGTCTGACTGGTATAGGAGACATGAATGCCTCATTATGACGCAAATCTGTGAAACAATAAACCCAACTTTAGTAATTTCTTCGCTTCTACAGTAATTTTCTGAGGAAATATCGAAAGTGGAAGGGGACTGATACCCTAAGTCATGTCGATCCACGTTTCAGCAGCCAAGCTCGAAATCAGACTCCTTAATCAATGCATGTGGGTATAGCTAAGAATAGATTTTTTTTCAACCAATCCACAATAAATCTGTTATTCTAGTGCAGTTCACATTTAGCCAAAAACTTAACCGAGACGATGGTGTGCAGTATTACGACATTATGATTAACAGATATGACATGTTTCTAAGTCAAATGACGAAGATAAGTGTGTGAAATTAGCCAGATACATTAAAACAAGTTTTATCTACATTGAAAGGGTTGCAAAATTCAAATTTGTATACTGTTCTTGAAGCAGAATTCAATTGCATTTTTTCTGGTTAACGATTTTTGTGTGTGTGTGTGAATAAGCAAATATATAGGTTAGATTATTATGCTCAAGAAACAGATACCAATTTTGTCATTTATTTTGCGTGCCATAGACTTTAATGTAGGATTTTCGGTCCACTATTTGTTCAGTTTCGTCAAAGTTCACTGCAACTTTGTCTTAGGAATCCAGGAATATGCAGATTTTGAAGTCAATTTAGTCTGCCCCATTAAAACTTGACAATATTCAGTCAGTTTCATTGGTTTTTCAAACAATTTCGTCATTTTTTCATTCGTCATTCGTCCCATCTGACATGTCTGAAGAGCCAGAGCAGAATGTGATGATCACTAGGCCTATAATATTCGTGCAGTCACGTATCCTGTATATTTTCACATAATTGGTAAGTTTAAGACGAACTACCTTAGACATGTCCACATACATTATTCATGGAAAGGGTGGAAACGCATTCCCACTCTTCAAGGCCATGAGCATGAATTACGGAAGAAGATGCCAATGATATTGTCCTGGAAACAAAATATGTTGCAGAAATTATAGAGAAGTTTGCAGAAGATCTTTCCTCCTTTGGATACACCTCGACCTAAGTATGCCTTTCAACATAAAGCCCTAAAAATATGCAAAAGGTACACTTCTTTGACAATAAGATCTTTCATACTTTAAGATGTCTAGGCTTCATACGCATAAAAGTTGGCGTTGATTATCTTCATAGACTTTTCTCAATGACAACATAATTTGGAATAAATGAACGCAGTTTAGAAAAAAAAAAAGAGTCATCTGCATCACATTAGTTTGAAAATGAAGGTCTACAAGTCACGTATGTAAATCAGAAATGAAGAAGGACCTAATGCAGATCCTTGTGGAACACCACACACTGTTGATAACATTACTGGCACATTGCAGTGTCTAAAGGCAGCCCTCTCCTTCGAGGATGCTATAGTATTACAAGAAGATGAGATGCTGGGGAAAAAAGTGCCATATGTGGGAGGATCATATGATCAAAGAGGATACGGCGGAGGAAAGCCCTGATCTTTATGCAGATCAATGAAATTGAGACCATGGCACTGAAACTATATACTGTCATGACATGCGGGAATGGATATCCTCTTTTGAGAGTCTTAGGGGATCATTTCTTGTTTGAGTGTAAAGCAACGTTAAAAACAGTGGAATCCAGCTCTACGAACTGATTTGATTCACTCATTTGGGAGCGGATACCATGATATCTTGAACGTAGATTCCATTAAAAAAGTGATCGTTAATGTGAGAGCTAAAGGTTTGATTTAGATACAAAAATATTTACCCCAGCTCTTTTCAGCTGTTCAGCCTTCCTGAACGCTATGACCCGGCCTGCATTTTCTGATGTAACGGTCAGTAACGGGATCATACATACTTATACCAACCCGTTATTTGTTGAGAGAAGGTTTGAAGGTTCAGTTGTTGACAGCTTCCTCCTTTCCCCTCTCAGAATATAGAACACTCTCAAATGGAAAAAAAAAAACCCTTACGACGGGTCGACTTAAAAAAGGACACAAGAAGTAAAATAAAGACTCATATTTGTCTCATCGGAGTCTCTATTTATCTTTACTTCTTGTGTTGATATATATTATATGCAGATTATTTCCAACGGAAGTTACCCGAGCTGTTGTTGCCTAAATAAAGAAGGAAAGCCATTCCATCATCCTATCGATAATAAATAATTTCATTCTGAAATCATTCATGTCAAAAATCAATTCCTGCTATAGATAATAATCATATCAAATATGTTATGATTTTGCCACACATGGATGAATATGAAAGGTATTATGAGAGTAATGTCAAAATTAGTTTTCCCGCAGAAGTGATGAATATGATGTAATAACCTTTAATTACATTAACACAAAATAAATAAAAGATTAGGACAACCAAAAAAGGGGGAATCGATCATCTTTCGTAATGTTCTTTTCTTCATTAGTGTACTTTTTTTTTTTTAAATTTCTGAAATGAGATTAGAGTTAACCCAGATTCTCACACGTGACCCCCAACTTCCCTGTCTCTCCACCCACTTATATAAGAGCAAAGAGAGGTTCAATGAATTTGCCGTTCATTTTGTGGAAAAATATTTCCGTGCCCAATTTATTTTCGACTGCTAATAATAATAATAATAATAATGATATTCCGTTCTTGTACAGCGCATATCACGTTATTATCTAACGTCTCTATGCGCTTCCAAAGGACTTTGGATGTTGTTATCCTGGCTTTAGCCCGGCAGCTGTTTACAGCGCACAAGCATTTCAAAGAATTAATTCCTGCCAAGCACCCTTTTACGACACCTGGGTCGAGAGTGGCAAATTTTGATTAATGTCTTGCCAAAGGACATTAGTGCTGTGGTTCAAAGTCCGGAGACTTATCCACTGGACCACAACACCTATACGCAGTCGAAAATTGTTATAATTCGCGATTGTGCCAGCCTAGCTCTATCATCAGAAATGTTGTCCCATACGGCAGAAGAAGAAGAAAGAGCATTCTTAAAGGCATAAGTACGGTAAGGGGAGTCATACGCGCATGCGCACTCCTTGTGTCTATTTTGTGCAACCGACCCTCGTATATTTTTCAAACATTGGTTCACAATTTTGATATTTAAAAATACTTCCTGTGGATGTTATACTCTGAAACTTTCAGACCGGTATTTTTACACTATAACCCTTATGTTTATCCCATTTTCAAGTAACAAAACAAGATTTTGAAAAAAAATCATAACAATGTTAACCAATGTCTTTAATTATGTGTTATATTTACTTGGGTAGTTACATTTATTCGATGCGGTATTGCTGAGGAAAGATTTCATTTATAAAGAAACATGCCGTATATATATTTATACTCCAAAAGAGACCTTGAAGTGAATCAGATGATCTGGACATGACAAAAGCAGTCTGAGGCAGAGGAAATAAATGCAATTTATCGCCTCCAGCACCTCCCTCATTTTTGCGCAAATAATGAAGCATTTATTAGTTTTGTGAGAATTTGAAATGTTAATTGTAGTAGGGAGAGTCCTTTACAAAATGGCATTTCGCACAGATCTGCAATAAACATAAAATCATGTATATTATTGGCTGCCTAGCAATAGCATTTCTGATTATTTTCCCCCCAATAAGAACCGACTATCAAACACGTTTTATGATTAACTGCTTTGGGAAATCGGTTGACGACCCGTCGTTAAGTTGATAACAATTGCTCAATTCAGTTTTCACTTCCCTCGTTGTAAGGGGAGTAAAATGCAACTTTTCAAAAGTAGGGGGCACTTTGCGCGGGAGCTAGCGAACGAAAAGGGGCGGTTTAGGAGGGGTTGACCCAGCCCTCTCATGAATATAACTTTTTAAACTTTTCATATTAATTTTTAGAAAAAGATATTTTAGTACTGGTGCATTAATTGTTGAGTAAAAGTGAAGTAAATGTTGGGGAAGGGGGCATTTTCTTCCCCCATCCCCGCCTTCTAGATCTGTCGCCTTCTCATGGCCTTGAGGAAAGTTTTGTTTTAGCAATTTGCTTCTATATGACTTTGCTTTGAATAACTCTATAAATGTATGCTACATGTATATACAAACCTTAATCACTGGGCATTCGTGGCACTCGATACCTTGCATATACCTTACCTTACCTTACCTTGCATATAGTTATTCTCCAGCAATTCTTCCACGTTTCCTCGAATAATAATCCGAACTAACCGCGTTAGCCACCTAGCCGGGGAGACAGACTGTTTTCTCCCCTGTCAGATGGAATTAAGCACCAGGCAAGGTGACATACATTCTTGAAAGTTATTCACAGAAGGAGATCAGGCAATTTTTAGATGACACGAAGACAGTGAACTACATCTGATTGATATGAAAATTGTAAAATGTAAGAGAGAGAAAAGGGATCGGATGTAGTATCAGTCAGATATCAATCACTTCCATGTCGCTTGCATGTGCTAATCATCCAAACTTGTTAGTACCTTCAGGGTTTGAACTGTATTGTTAACTTTCCTGTCTGGTATAATAATTTTTGTTTGTATTTCTATTCATTTTGATGTATCGTATAATGCAGTTGTTGTTGAAATCTCTAAAATCTCAAGATTTTTTACCCTTGTCAGCAAAATTGAGAATATGAGAACCTCCTCCGTCGTTTTTCTCTCCATTTGCTTATTAGAAAGATTCCAGTTATAACTTTTATCCAATAACCCCCCTCCCGGTCCTATATGCAGAAGCCCCTGGTAATCTCAGTAATCTTAGTTATCAATGCCGGTTAAAACAGTTATCATTATTCCTATGAATGGAAATTGTTTTGCACCTTGTGTCTCAACTGTTCTACTTTTCTTCTACTACAACTGCAAGGAAGCGAGCGCCTGGTTGCACCATGTTGACCTGAAAAAGATGAAATTCTAGAAGATGACGGCCCTTGACCAATACCCCATTAATTTCTTATGAGAACACAAGATGTTGATAAAAGGCACCTATGCAAGGATGGAGTATGAGTACAGTAGAACCTGTTTTGAATATGACAACTTCCTTTTTTTTGCTCTCACTCATAAAAACATGGAGGGAAGCAAGTACTCTCTTATTCCAGCTGCGAGATGCCCGAATATGATGATATTTGGGCAGGGAGGTGTGTAACTGTCCTCGAATTCTAAGGAAAGTGTATTGTGGTGACGAATCGACGGTTTGAAGAATATACTTGCTTTTGTAGGCAGCCCACTTCGCTCTCTCGCGTAGAAATAGGACAGCAAGCAAATTCGGCAAGCGAAGTTCCCAAATCGCTGCCTCTTTCTTTTCGTTAAACTCAAGAAAACATACCCCTTTTTCCTAACTCTGGGCCTATTTGATACCCTCGTCGCGTGACGCCCTTAATTGGTAAAAACTACCCTTCTCACGTGTTTTTTTTTTCGTTGTGCGTGTGCACGACAATATTTTTAACTGCCCCTCCCCCCCCCCCCGATTACGATGAAATAGTATGTGATATAGCTTCTTTAGTTTGATAAGTTGCTTTAAAAATGGGACCATGGTTGACTGAGCACGGGCTTGAATATGGTCAAAATCCCCTTTGCCAACATGGCCCAAGGTTCGGATGAACGGCTTTCAAAATTAATGTCATTATGCATGTTTTGCGTAAATTCCTAGACCGAGACACGGAGGACGCCCACCAAAGATGAGACCTATCCACAAATTAACTGAGGCAAAAAAGCTAGCCATGGATATGGTTGCCTGACATAGCATCATCATGCAGAAGCCATTACGAGGAGCCCTCCTGCGTGGAAGGCATAGTAAATGGTGTGAATTCATTGACTGGGAGGAGAGCGATCATTCAGTCAAACCTTGGATTGATATTTCATGAAAAACTTGGACAGAGGCATGTTGGACATATTAAAAACTGATCTAGGCAATTCATCTCCATAATTTTGTTTATAAATCGGTCAAAGAGAAGGGAAAAAAGACAGACCGTAAGGTGAAATTGTTTAACCAAACTGTACTGATTGGGACGACATTTAACGTTGAATCAGGGTTTTATTCTTTATGTCGCACCCTGTATGCCAGGTTAGGGTGCGAGGGGGTCACGGTTGTAGTCAATATTATATTCTCTTAACGCCCCCGGCACAGGTGATTGCATGACGAATAATTAATAAGGAAGGGCACATTATCAGACAGAAGAGTAACATGATAGCTTTGACGTATGGACGAAGAGTTTTAAAAGAGAAGAGGTGTCGTAGTCGAGTGGATTAAAACACTTGGCTGGAAACGAGGAGATCGTGTTTTCGATCCCCGGCAAGGCAATTCTATCCTCGAGCAGGACATCTTATCTTCATTGCTCTTCTATCGTACAACTTTGCCTGCTGAATCATTTTAAGAGGAAGATATAATAAATATTATTTTTAAAAATATTTTATTCAAGTTCTGATATCTTTTGTGCAGTTCATTGAGTATCCTAGCCATTTTCAGGTCCCCTCGTACCCTTGTAAAACTAATCATCACGACTGTTTAATTTAATTGAACGATTGTGACAATAGTCGACAGTAGTTGGAAACGGGTTGAATAAATTATTGTGCTATAGGTATATCAATACCAACGTGTGTGTGTGTTTCCTAAAGGCCAGTAAACACCTGAAAAGGAAAAGAGACATAACTAATATTGGGGCCGAACCGAGTTGAGAAAGCATTCTTCTCAAATTTCTTCAATTCAATTTCATTCGGAAAAAAGAAACGCTAATAAAATATTTTGGTCTGCATAATCTAATTTTGCCGAAAAGTAATTCCTTTCTTTCCAAATCTCACTGGTGGGGGGGGGGGGGGGGGGGGGTTGGTGATTACTCTTGATTGAGGTGAGTTCCCACTGGAAAAAAAAGTATTGCTTATAATGTAATCTAAATATTGATTCGCCTGGCACTCATCACCAGAGAACAAATAGAAGAAGCTTTTTATAGATGAGCAAGGGATGACCATTTAATGACCCTAATACTAGACCCATTAAGACTAGACTCCGAGGGGGATTCCCATTTAACGAAAGTCATTTAAGGGACCAGTCAGACCTAACCAGTGGCGATTGCGATAACGATAGTGTAGGGTGTTAACTGCAATTCAAAATCTCGTTGTAGGGGTCATTACCGGTTGGGTCTGATCGACACCCTTTATGAGGCAATAATCCAAGGTTGGATTTAGATCAGAAAGATGGAAGGTGTTTTGCTTTCTAAATTATGGTAGTGATATTCACTGTTTTGTTCAGGACATAATTACGGATGTCTCTATTTAGAATTTTAACCCCAGCTTTGACCAGCTTTGTTGCCCTGATCATACTGATAAAGCGCCGAAAGCCTTCGAGGAATTTCTTCCTAAACCTGGGTCGAGAGAGAGGCAAATGTTTCATAAAACTTGTTATCAGTAACAACTGTCACATTTCTATGGCAAATTTGCTCTCAGCCAATAAGATGCAAGGATTTCAGTAGCTTATAACAGTTATTGCAAATTGTTTTTGATAACAAGTTTTATGAAACAGGGCCCTGGTTAATGTCTTGACCAAGAACGGCCATGCTGAAGCAGGTACTTGAGCCCCATACCTTGTGATCTACTATTCCACTAGATCATAACTTAGGCTTGTTTAGATATGAGGAGACAAATCCCCGCAACAAATCCCCGCAACAAGCCCCACAACATTTGTAGTTTACAAGTCAATGGGGTATGAGGTGACCAAAAAATATCGCCGAGACAGGAGAAATGTTTTTTGTCGCCTTGCTGCAAAAAGCTGTCGACCAATCAAATTCTTTAAAAGTTAGCTCAAAATATGTCGTAAGGTTGTCCGCGCAACTTTTGACAAAACCTTCTTTTATTTGAGAGTTGACGCGTTCATTAGCATAAGTGGAGTGATTTGTTGCGCCATATCTGAAAACTAAACTTGTTGCGGGGATTTGTTGCGGAGATTAATTTTGTCGCCTCATACCAGAACAAGCCACAACATCCCCTACTGGATATTAGCTGTAACCTCTGCTCAAACTATAACATTCAAAATATCCAAACCTATCTTAGAAGGAGGAGTGGTTTGGCGGAAGCGGGGGCGACGGAAAGGAGGGACATTGTGCAGTGCAAGTACCTTTAACGGAAAGTAAGTGGATTTCTATCAATTCGATAATCTCCATATCTCACACTAGAAACTTGTGTTTATATACAACTAATCTAACTCTTCCAGTTGCTTTGGAACAGTTTCTTTCACATAATATTATCGCATGACCAGAACTCCAGTTTATCGTTAAGCTTGCATCTTGCATCCAGGAGCAATCACTCATCACACTAGAAGTATTTTATTCCATACTGACATGACAAATGTAATCAGGAAATATAAATGAATAACAAAAATAAATTCGAGGAAATGTTTCACTGAGATGTACAGTTTCAACTCTACACACTGTGTTTCTGTATTGCTGTGTCTTTCTTAGGTTCCTTGTAAAAATGCGGGTGCTGCTCGTTATTCCGAACACGCAAATATCGTATACCTGCAGGTTCGTTAATCCAAAGATGAAGTAGGGTCCGTTGATCAGAAAGTGAACCTTATCTAATGAACATACATGTACCTTATATCATTTCCGGATTAACGAACCTTATTTCATTTTTGGATTAACGAACCTTACTTCATTTTCGGACCAACGACGGTCACCCCTTTTCATTTTTCGGATTAACGAACCTTATTTGATTTTCGGATTAATGGACCCTTTTTCATTTTCGGAGAATTGAACCTCCGGAATAACATATTTGGAATAACGGACTGTAGGACTAAGGAGCCTTCTGGAATAACGACCCTTCGGAGAATTCGAACCTTCGGAATAACGAGCTGTAACCGAAAATTTATCATCATGTTCTTGAGTTTTCGCTCTCCATTGATCGTGTTTCTTCTCACATAGGTGAGACGAGTTCTGTAGGATGCATTACAACATAATGATAATACCATTCAATGTTCTTCAGTATTTTTAGTACTTAATTATCACATCATGAAATTTACATCCTTGGCCTTGTGCTTCAAAAGTGCCTCGGAATTTATTACCTTAGCTTCATCTCCAGCACATACCCGGAATAGAATCCTCCATCGTATAATAATGAGACAAACAGAAGAAACATGAGAAGATGATTTTTTTTTTTTTTTTTTTTTTTTGGGGGGGGGGGGGGGATATCCTTGATTCAAGTAGACTTTTAAATTTTATGATCTTTATGGAAATGAAGATGGAAACATATTTCACATTAACCAGTTGAATTCTTAAATTCCCATAGGTTTAATACAGGGGCACCCTGTTCCAGTACCCAGTGGGTTAATATATCTGTACTCACTGCTTTAAATAGCAACCCATTTAAACATCGATCATAATTATTTTCCGCAGAAAAACGCCGCGATTTGCCGAGTCATATGTGAACGGGCCTTAATAAGTACTGATGAGGCTATTGCACTTTGAAAGCCTACGCCCATAGAAGCTCTACATGGTCCTTTCTGGAAGTAGGCAGGGATGGATCGCAGTCATTGTCATAGATGACCTCGTTCACACTTGCCATGGGGACTAGCGCGGTTTAAAGAAATTGCTCATAGAAGATTAAATAGCCCACTATTAAAGTGGGAAGGGAGGAAGTGCATTCTCATGTTAGTGATCTTGCTGACGTGTGCAGGGGGCACTTGGCATGTACCTCGGGCACCACTTGAAAGAGGTGGAGGGGGTGGGGGAGGGGGAAACCGCTAATGGGATGGAAAAAATGAGATGTGAAGGGGTGTGGAAACCACATGAGAAAAACACAACATGGGAAGTGAAAAGAGTGCAAATTCGCTAAAAGGACGGAAAACATGGCGAATGAGACAGAAATGTGATAAAAACATTTTTTTTTTTTTTTTTTTTTTTTTTGGGGGGGGGGGGGGGGGGGTAAATACGGGCTTGCGTGGAAGAATATTTTCAAATCTTGCCTCTGGTTATCGGATTGTGCATCGAAGAAGAATGTACGCTTGATCACTTTGATGGCTCAAGTTTGTTTTTTCCAGGAAATTTTTCCGCTTCCCATCAAGGCTAAGTTCGATTGGCTATTATTTGAATTTTAATGGTTTCTTCATATTTGCATATACCAGTACATTTTCACGAACATTGTCAAGATGAATCTAATGCACGTTTTCAAAAACCATGAAAACATATAAATGACATTAGAACACAGCGAACTTGGAACGTAAATGAGACGCATGTTTCGTAATGGCACTTACTGTTGGTGGTTTCCTGGCTGACTTTAATTCACTTAAACGTGAAGGTTTTTATTTTCTAATTTGGGCTGCCAATTTAGGGAAGTATATATTTAGAAAAAAAAAAAATCAGTACAATTCGCACGAGGTCACAAAGGACACATAGCAGAGTTTTCGAGACGAAGCACAAGATTAACTATGTCGTCCCTGACGTTCTCCTCGATGTTTATAACTATACTCGACACTTCCTTTAAGCATATCAAATACATTTCCCTGCCAACTAGGCCCCGCCATTGGTAAAATACGATTCTTAATGGACAGGGGAAAAAAATCGATTTGCTGAGGTTTTCTGTTTGTCTCTAAATACTTAGTTCACGCACACGGGTAATTTGACTTCACTGGAGTTGATGGTTTCTGTTAGCCTTAAGGCCATTAAGTAATTTTAAAAATCTGAGCTACATGGTCCTAAATGCTATCAGTGTATGTAATGTTGTGTGAATAAAAAGCCCTGAAAATGCAATTCAAACAGCATCATCATGTGCTTTACAAAAAAAGTGAAAATATACAAATGACCGAAAATGCTAGACCCTTTTTGCCCTATAGACTGCAGTGTTAGGCAAAAGTATACCTAGGACGGTTTTGCAAATGGCGGTGTTCAGTGATAAAATGTCTTGATAAAAATTCTTGTATTTCAAATTATCCTTCTGAACATCTTTATAACACGGACATCACAATTCAACAATTTATGAAATCAAGCCTCCACAAAGTTACCGGATTCCTTTAAATGAAAACAATCTTGATCATATTTCATGATTATCATACGACGTAAATTTGTACAGCAAAAACAGGTCATTACTAATTAAACAGTATAGTGTTCTTGCATAAATGTGAGTAAATACTAGTAGCCAATTTTGAGTAGATAGATAAAACGTAACAATTCCTAAAAATTAACGAAGCATAAAAAAACATAAGACTCATTTACTTCAAAAAAGCGGAGCCATTTCCAGTGTTACTCTGGAAAAGTTATAGTATTTTTTATTCATTTATTCATTTTTTTATTTATTTGTTTATTCATTTATTTAATCTTTTATTGGCGCGGGGGGGGGGGGGGACTTTCTTATCTGACTACTAGTGGATCTTCCATGTAATTTGTGTGTTTTTAAATGGAATAATTTCATATATTCACCTTTTCTTCAAATCCACACTATCACTGACTATAGTTGTATTTGTTCAGCATAAATATTAGGGGTATTTGTATAGACCGTAGCCTTAGCACGTATAGAAACTATCGTTAACCCGTTGGCTGGTCACCCCTGTATAAACTCTATGGCAAAAAAGAATTCAGTATTCAGGGGGTTTAGTCGAAGGGGAGATGCATCTCGAGACCGATTCAGGGGCCCGTTTCATAAAACTTGTTATCAATAACAAGTTGCAATAACTGTTATAAGCTACTGAAATCCTTGCATCTGATTGGTTGAAGGCAAATTTGTCATAGAAATGTGGCAGTTGTTATTGATAACAAGTTTTATGAAACGGGGACCAGATGGGATTTTAGGTTCTCCTAGTGGGGCGTCTGTTTATGTGGGTGTGCATGTGTTTTAGTTCATAATGAATAATCCTAAATCATTTCCTATCTTACTTAAAACACATTTAACCGAATTCAGCTGACATCAACTTATTAAGGACAAATCGATTTCTGCCGTGCCCATTTTAGATTGTCTGAATAACAATTATTTATAAATGTTGCAAACCATTGTAATTTTACCTTGATTTTTGTTCCGACTTAATAAACCATACTACAAATATAAAAAACAACATCAACAAAAAAGATTGAGTGAATTCGGCCATGCATCATTAATTGGATCATGTTTTTGGTGTCGAATAAAAGTGTACATTTGTTTGTGTGTGTGTGTGTTTGTGTGTGTGTATTTCCTCCTCAAAATAATTTTTATGCCCCCCCGCAAAAAAAATGAGTGTCCTCCCAAAAATAAATAAGTAATAATAATAAAAAAAACAAAAACAGATTGACGCCCCTGCTGTATATACTTTCAAAATTTTACTTACTTCACGAAGATCCAAATGGCCGCTCCATTGCCTGTGATACCAAAGATGAAAGCGAAGACGAGTACGATGGATAGACCGTGATCGAGAAATGGTGGCAGTGGTTCAGACGTGGTCGATAGCATCGGGGTTGTGATGTTGGTCGTCATCGCCGTCATCTCCGTCATCTCCGTCAAATCTTTATTCGTAGTCCACATGGACATCGTCGTCGAGTCGTTATCCATTTTGCAAACGTTTCTTGAAAAGTCCGAAAGTAAGATCTACAAAAGAGCGTGAATGGTAGCTAGAACGTCAAGGCTCGGCTGAGAAAAGTCCGCATAAATACAGAAGAGCCGCCAAAATTGGAAGGAAATTGAGCCGTTATTACTGTAATAAGTCAACGCGTATAAAAAGACGAGTGTTTCCTTCAATAAAAAAAACCAATGCCGGCCACTTGCTTGTATAGTTAAAGCAATTCAATTTTGCAGACGTGTTCTTCAAAAGGTCACTAGCCGTCTAATCACTTGAGATACATTTTGACGCTGCCGCCAAAATGAGACAGAGGTCGGTCGTCTGCTGCCTCGTTACAGACGAGCGTACTTCAGCCCAACCTTCTACTGAAGATATGAAGTTCGCGCGAAGCAATCGTAAATATCCCACGCAGTCTCGTTCGACACGCTAAGGATGATTCGTGAGATTTTTATGGCCCGGGAGTGTGAAAGTTATCTGAAGGGTTTGTCACATTCAGACATCTATATCAGTAATGATCCTCACGTCTCCCTCAGTTGCTATAGATGAAATTGGAGTAACTGCGTATAATTATGGGACTTGTTTCAGAGTTAATGGAATTGCGGTGGCACAATGTAAGACGTGAAACACGAGAGAGACGCACGGAAAAGAAGAAGAATATTTGTGAGTAGAGTGAGAGAAAAAGATAGAATATTAATGAGTATTCGGGTGAAGAAAAGAGTTTCCGTAGTGGGTCATTTTGAACGCCAAAGTAATGTGATACAAACTGCAAAACCGCGTCTACAATTCGATGAGATTCTCGCTTAAACTCACAGACAGATGGTTTGCAATTCCACTCGCATCTAAAACCAACGAAGAAATGAGAAAATACCAAAAATGCTGAAAAAAAATCAGCTCAGTTTCGTTTCTCTCTAAGTTTCTTCGAACTCATCAGGGAAGAGAGGAAGCACGACAGTCAATGCCTGATGCTGAACGTAAAATGCCCCAGGTATGGAAAAAGACCTTACGGATAACTATGATAACGAAATAGTTGCAGATAGGTAGTATCAAACACAACTGTGAACACTTTCACTGTCCTTGTGTCCTTGTGACCTCATTTCAAATTCACGGCCAAGATGGTATCAGTATAATGACGTGAGGAATTTCAAATGAGCGACTGAAGCCGAATAAAACAGAAAGATTCTGATCATGTTAATCTGCAATGAACCTTTAAAATCTATGCCCTCCGGTGGCTTTGGTGCCGGGGCGTTCCCCATAATTTAAGACCTTTACCCCTATCATTCATTAATACTTAGTATGCTTACAGACACTGGCTTGTTTGTTTTTCAGTTTGTTTTATGCTTGTTTGTTTTAAATTTAGTTTGGGAAGGCGAGGAAGAAAGGAAAAGAATAGAAAAGAAAAGAAAAGGGCTAAGGAAAGAGGTCAATTAAATCATTTAAAAATAATCAGGGACAGCATAAGCTATCATTATTTGCAAAAGTTTAAGACTACCCTTCCAAAATGCAATAACAAAAAAAAAATAAAATGAAATAAAGTTCTACATACTAATCTTTTAAGACATACCTTAATTTTAACGCATTCATATGGGCTTAATTACTCTTGTGCTAGTGACCACTGCAGTAAACATGTTTTGTAATCATTCAATGGGACAAAAGAATGTATTCAA
This sequence comes from Echinometra lucunter, assembly GCA_029962745.1. Classification (NCBI taxonomy): domain Eukaryota; kingdom Metazoa; phylum Echinodermata; class Echinoidea; order Camarodonta; family Echinometridae; genus Echinometra; species Echinometra lucunter. Next base: position 16,945,568 of record CM057170.1, read on the forward strand.
AATTACTGACATACCTAAAAATTCCAAAGGTAGTCTTAAACTTTTGCAAAATCTAATGATGGTAATGGGGAGAAATGGAGATAATGAGGATGAAAGAGAATGAGGGGGAGAAAGAAAGATGGAGAGGGGAAAGGGAAAGAGGAGGAGGGGAAGGAAATAGAAAAGGGATTAAGGGGTGAAAGAGGGAGAGAGAGAGAATGAAAGGGAAAAGGAGCAAGAGAGAGAGAGAGAGAGGAGTAGAGAAGAAAAGAAAGAAAAGGGGTGGGTAGGAAAGTGGGAGTGGGGACAGATATTGAGAGAGAGGGAAAGAAAGAGAGAGAGAGAGAGAGAGACAACGTAGTGAAAGAGAGACAGACAAAGCGAAAATAGAGAATGTGGGGTGGGGAGAGAGGGGGGAAGAGGAAAAAAAGTGAATAGGAAGAGAGCAAGAGAAAGAGAGACAGAGACAGAGAAAAAGTGTGTGTGTGCGAATGTGTGATGGGACAGATAAAGAGAAAGGCAAATAGAGTGTGAGGGTGTGTGTGAGGTGTTTGTGTGTGATGGGAAAGATAAAAAGAGAGAGGGAGAGAGAAAGAGAGTGAGAGGAAGAAGAAGAGAGAGAGAAGGAGGGAAAAGAGAGAACAAGATCACAAGGGACATCGACCGAGGATAGATAGATGATGTCATGATAAGGTCACTGTTTTGGTCGCAATTACTGTTGGGGGTTTGAAACCATTTTAAAGCCGGTTAGAGCCGGTCCCACCCTCTATACTCGGTACGCCATTGCAATTACATGTGCTTTATTTACATGAAGAACAAACCGATCTCAATATCGTTTTTGTGCCAAATCCATTCCAAATCCTTATCGCTATATCAAGGAAGATACACTGATCCTTATTTACCATGATAATGATTCACTTCTTAGATACCCAGCAGGCAGATAGAAGGACTGAATTACGATGCTTTTTTTGCGCGCAGAAACAGTTCTGGTTCAACAGAGTTATGATTTACTTCTCAACACCTGCTTAAAGGAGGCTTCTGGGAAAGTTAACAAAGATTCCCGCTCGGTGCATCGGGATTTGATTTCGCTGATGAGATTCGGCACGGGGATTCGAAGAACTAGGGCGCGGAATTGTGTTCACCCCGGAATATTCTAAATAAAAATGCATAAATAGATAGATGGGACAAACGAAATGACAAATGAAATGAAAAAGTAGATAAATTGGAATACATAGATAATTAAGAAGAAATAAAAAATAAACAAATGAACTAATTAATAAGTCGACTTATAATTCAATGAATAGAAGGATTTATGAATAAATAATTAAATAGAAAGAAAATAAAAACGAACAAATAAAAGATAGATCAATAGATAAATAAGAAGATACTAAAATGATTATAAGAAACTAAATAAAAAAATACAAAAACAAATAATACATTGTGTAGAATAAATGTTTAATGAATAGTCATTTAGTAGCAAGTGCTTATTGATATGTATCTTCTGCACAAATATATTTTATGTATATGTTTGAAACGGTACAAATTTCCACCTTGTTTTAAGGCCAATAAAATTAACATCATGGACCTTAATATGAACCTGAGATAGTTAAATGAATAGAGGCCAGAAAAAGGAACGAATTTCAAATTTGAATTTTACTGACTATATTTTCAGGCTCACACCACGATTTCTTGTATTTGTTGAGAATTAAACGATTATGACTTTGATTTAACAACCTAAACTAAAGAATATCGATCAATTTTTATTTAAACCTCAAGGATACTGATCTGTCTGTATGCCTGTAATGTATAGCAAATGGCTTGTACTTGTCTCATAGATTAAATGAATATGATTTATAAAAATATAAATCGTCAGTCATATAAATCAAGATGGAGCGTCTTGAAATACTTAAACTGAAAATAATGTTACGGATATTTTACGTCATTCATTACCGCCCATAATTTCATTGTTGATCATTTCCACATCATTTTACTTATATTTCAATATTTTTCTATAACAGTGATCTGATTGAATTTTCAACTTCTGCTTATGCAGTCTTGATGAGGTATTGCCTTTTTGTAAAAGATGGTAATCACATTTGAAACCTATATATAGGAAGCGATTGAAAGTATGTAGGTTTCCATTTCAAACGTATTTGCACCACAAATAACAAATAAATAAAACATGAGTTAGATATATTGATGGAAAAAACATACAAAGCAAAGATAGAAAAAAAGATTACTTGAGATAAGGGCGATTTTAGGAATATTTGCAGGAGAGGGAGAGGTAAGGCTTTTAATTTATATTTCTTTACATATCTATGTATTCATTTGTTTGTTTATTAATTCATTTACCTATTTACCTATCTAATCATACATTAATCCACTGTTTTGATTATTCATTAATCTATCTGTAAACATGTATCTCTCTTCCTATACGTCATTAAAAAAATTATCTGTGGGATATGCAATCAGCAATTCAACAATTAATTTTCCATTCATTTACTTATCTATTTTGGTATTTACTTATTTATTCACCTGCTCATTTAACATTTTAGTTACTGACATATCTATTTATTAATTTGTTTATTAATTCATTTATTTTTCCTGATCTCATGCCACCCCGGGGCGGGGGGGGGGGGTAGGGTGTAAAGGCATCGGTTTTTTAATGAATTGATTAGCACTAAAAAGAGCCCCCCGCCAAAAATAAAAATCAACAACAAACAAAACAAAACAAAACAAAACAAAACAGAACAAAAATTACAGGAAATCAGTATCATTAGCCATCCAAACACAAATTGACATGTAGAATCCCCACACCCCTTGGATGTCCTCACTAGATTGTGACTGAGTGTCTGAAACGCCCATTAAAGATACCATCATGATCAACATGGCTTTTAGAAAAAGAGGTGAGGAATTTTAGTCTTTTTTCAGGGGCGGCGCCAGGGTATTTTGATGGGGGGGGGGAGATGACTCACAGGTGCGTTTATTCCAAATATTTTTAAACCAACGTATAGGGCTATTATCTAAGCATTCTTATTCCACTCTCTTTATTATTTTCATTATTACTATACTGTTTAAACTATTCTTGACAAAAATTATACTTTTATGCTGCCTAGTTTCAGGGGCATGCGCCTTATACAAGCATAGCTTATGTCCCCCTGTTTCATTGTTCAGATTTGGGTCAACATTGTTTTGTACATTCTGTTTTCTGCTCCATGAATATTATTATATTGTAAGTTGTTATTTTTGATGTATGCTTTGTATATGCTTTAATTTTTATGTTAGATTGAAACGGAAATAAATCAATCAAACCAAATCAAATCAAATGAAGCATGATGTATAGGGCTATTACATAGCTGAATGACCTCGCCCTCTCTTCCCCCATACTCTTCTTCTTTCTTCTTCTTCTTCTTCTTCTTCTTCTTCTTCTTCTTCTTCTTCTGCTTCTTCTTCTTCTTCTTTTTCGTTTTTGTCCTTCTTTTTTCTTCTTCTTTTTTATTGTGAAAAACATAGGGGCGGTCGCCCCTCTCCCCTCTTCCGTAGCCAACAGGAGCAATTTAATCTTTCTTTCAAGTTTAACGTATATAACTTACCTTAATGCGGTGCAGGGCCCCTTTCCATAAAACTTGTTATGAGTAACAAGTTGCAATAACTGTTTTAAGCCGCTGAAATCCTTGCATCTGATTGGCTGAGAGCTTATTTGTCATAGAACTTTGGCAGTTGTTACTGATAACAAGTTTTATGAAACAGGGGCCTGTTCTCTGATGAAATTCCGTTACAACCATCTCCAGAATATACATGATATAAGGACTACTTCTCGCGTGATGCAAAGGATAATCATTCATAAATTGGTCGTCACAGCAAGTTCACATAGGCCTGTCACTCACCTTTCTAAGCTAAATTGTGATGGTGCCAGCCTCTTGTTTGATCCTTGTCATGGAATTATAGAAGTCTCGATGTAAGTCCTTTAGGCCTACCGCTTTTGAACCTTTTTGCTCTTTTCTTTCACATCCGTATTGCAGTCTATGTGATCATTTCCTATTAAACAGAAAAAAATGTAAGCCTTATCCTTGAGATCCGTTACTCCTATACACCGCTACCACAAGTGTACATGTACCCTCGTCTTGACTCATGATTAATGTTTTTTTTTTTCTATTTATGTATTTATTAGAAAAATCATAGAGAATCATAATATTTACATGTGATTTACAGATCAAAATACAAAATCACTGAACACAAAAAAGAGTAGTAGAAAAAAAAATCTTCTTTGTAATCTACTAATGATATCTTTATCCTTCGTCAGGATTACCGCTATTGTATGTTTGCCCTCTTCCAGGATTTTTTTTTTCCGAACCCATATAATCTTACATTTTTTCAATAATTTCCTTCAAAAATCAACCAATGATACATTTATCCTTCGTGGTCAACTTTCTCCTACTGATCATTATAATAATTATAGTATTAGCTCAGTTATTTTAAATCCATCTAATAGTCAATGCTATCATTTAATTCAAAACCAACAAATGGAACATATAACACATAACTTACTTTATAGAACATATAAGCCTCCTTCGTTAGGCTTACCTGTACATTTGCCCTCACATAATCGTGATGATTATTTCGAAGCCATATTATCCCACATTTCTTTTTTACAGTTATTTCTTTCAAAAATCAAAAAATAATACGTTTATCCTTCATGGATCATATTCCTACACTAAATAGTTGATCACATAATAATACATGTACCTCCGTTATTTCAAATCCATCTAATGATCAATGCCATCTTTTTCTTTAAAACCAACAAAAGACACCTTTATCATTAATTCGTTAGGCCTACCACTACTGTATAATATTTCCCCTCTCATGAATATTTCGAATCCACAATTTTTTCTGTTCTTTTCATTAAAATCTACACCTAATACTTTCATCTTTCGAGGTATATACTGGAAAATAATCGACTGTGGTCGCTAAGAAGCCCATTTTCTTTAAGTCACATTATCGAATGAGATATATAATTTCACGCAAGGACCGAGGAGAAAAGAGAACGAAAGAAGAAAAGCTTGACCAAAAGCAAAAGAGTAACAAAGAAGGTGTATAAGCCCTACAAAATTGTTACTTAATGTTCATTCCAATATAAAAGGAGGACATATTAGATAAACTGTTAGAAAAAGAACTCCGATGAGAAAAAAAAGTAAAAAAAAGTAAAAAAAAAAAATTAATTAAAAAAAAATATTTTTTTTAATTAAAAAAAAAACCAAAAGAATTCTAATGTATCCAATACTGCCACAGAAGACATGAAGATAAACTGCTAGAAAAAAAATACTCCGATGAGAGCCATGGTGAGTTTCAAATTTTCGATCTTTATTTTAGATCAAGATGAGAGTGAGATGAACTGTTTATATATAGTGGGAAAGTTTGAGAACAAACTATATATAAACTACTATATAAACAGTTCATCTCACTCAGTGCTTCAGTTCCTGAAGATGATCTAACATAAAGATCGAAAATTTGAAACTCACCATGGCTCTCATCGGAGTACTTTTTTCTGGCAGTTTATCTTCATATCTTCTGTGGCAGTATTGGATACATTAGAATTTTTTTTGGTTTTTTTTTAATTAAAAAAAAAACATTTTTAATTTTTTTAAAAATTATTATTATTTTTTCAACTTTTTTTTTTACTTTTTTTTATTTTTCATTTTTTAGAAATGGTTTGTAATAATAATAATAATAATAAGAAGAAAAACTCAACTGCTGTCCATAACACTAGGAGATCTCGATTTAATTTGATTCTTTAACAGCTTGATAATACTGAATGCCACGGGACTCTCACAGCTCTCAGCCAGTCAGATGCGAGGTGAAAATCACTGACAAAACTCTTCATGAAACGCTCCCCAGGATGCATCCTTCTTCCTCTTCTCCCTCTCTCTCTCTCTCTCCCTCCCTCTCTCTCTCTCTCGCCAGATATCTGTTGTGATTTTGATCCAATATTTCTGCAGCGGGGGTAGAAATAGATATGACAGGGTAATTCATGAGTCTAATTCATTTCGCTTTGCTATTAATGTTGCAGAGTGATTCGACAGCTTCCAGACAACTTGATATTAAAATGTTCCTTCAGTTTTCAGAAGGTCGAATATTGGAGTCTCAGACATAATTATCGGCTTTGAACTTAATGGAAAACGGAAATAAGCACGAAGGACAAAACACATCATTTTAAAGAAATGAAGTGTGCAGAATTATTTTGATAGGTCTTCGCTGACGTTGTTGTTGTAGTTGTTGTGGGGCTTTTTGCCACTGGGGATTGTCCTCAGAGATACCATGAAAAAGAGATATTACTGATAATGTTGACTACTGATTTTTCGAATTCCCATGGATTTAATACAAAGGCCCCCGGTTCCAGTAGCCTGTGGGTTAATTGGTGGTTAAACAGTAAAAGTTAATTTGATATATTCTTTTTCCCAAGGAAAACAGTAATGCTTTGCTTTTTTTCTTCTGTTTTGGGATTTTAAATCAGAATCCAGTGATAGCCAACAGCATGTAGATGAGATAAAGAAAAAGAATAAATGTTTAAGCCATGTCACTTAAGGATATAAGGCCCACACCATCATCTAGTGCCCTGCCCCCCCCCCCACCCCCCTTTGAAGCCCTAGAGGCATTCCTTCTTTACGCTGCTTAAAAAATGAATGTGATACCTCGACTCCATTCCACCCGTACTTTTTATTCTTTACATTCCTTTTTTATTTTAACTTTTTTTTGCTAGTCTAAAAAATGTAGGAATTGTTTGCTCCCGTAAGAAATCCTGGATCCCTGAGGGCCCCCTAAAGCGAGTTAATTGTAAAACTGTGCATGAAAAATTGGAGACAGGATGAAAAATAATATGTTTTGAAAATGGCATTCTGCAATATGGATGTTTCCTTTCCACAGCATCCCTTAGCTATATATAATGAGATTAATCTACATGTTTTAAAATCTGATGTCAATTATCTACTCTTGGGGCTTACAGCCAATAAACATAAATATACACATGATAAAGTCAGTTTTGCGATACCATTTCCCACCCTCTCCCCTTCTCTCCCCCTCCCCCTCTCTCTCTCTCTCACACACACGCGCGCGCGCGACCCCACACTCTCACTCATTCGCTTCCATGCACACTCTCCACTCTTTCTTTCCTTCTCCTCCTTCCCTCATTCTCTCTCTCTCTCTCTCCCTCTCTCCGTGCCTACTCTACCTTTCTCTCTCTTTTTTTTTCTATTGCCCTCTCAGTCTATTTCTCTCTGTCCACTACTAATATCTTTTTTCCCTTCTCGCTGCCTCCTCTCTCTTTCTCTTTCTCTTTCTCTCCGTCTTTCTCGGAGTTTCTCCTATTTCTCCATTCACCTCTATTTTCCTTTCTCGAAAATGTATTTCTGTTGCCGTATAAGTAGGCAATCAGAAGAAAGAGTGTAAAATTGCTAGAAGACATGAACAGGCTCCAGATTCTTTCGACTTGGCCCATCTCTCTCTTTCTCTCTCTCCCCCTCTCTCTTCCCCCCCCCCTCTCTCTCTATTCCCTCTTTCTGTTTTTCTCCCGTATCCCTCCCGTTCATCTCCATTTCTCGCTCTCTTCCTAATTTACAAGTTGTTTGCTGTAGTAAGTAATCAGTGAAAAGGATATCAGGTTTCGAAAAGGTGGTTCCGTTCTATTTCTACAAAGAATTTTGACTTAACCACGAGAAAGAGCTACAAATTTCTCTTTTGTTTTTGTTTTTTTTTCTCGCTCGTGTATACTTTGGTATACTTTTCTTTCATTAACAATCTACGTCATATCTGGGCCTGAAAGTGAAACACTTGGAAGGCACTTGAAACCTCAACACCTTAAAAGTTTTTTTTTTTTTTTTTTTTCGAATCACATACAGTCACATACAGCGATGCGGGTTCACACGGGGGCAAAATAATGACTGTTCACTAAAAAAAAAAAAAATCACGAAACTATACGAACCAATAGCCTGCATCCGGATTGCAATAATTTGTAGGCTGAAATCCTCGTCACACAAAATGCGTGAGAGACTGCATCTGGGCCCCATTGCATAAGACCTACCACTGAGGTAACTTTGCCGTCAACTTCCATGGAAACCTTGAATTATTTTGATTGGCGGTTGAGCAATGTCACCATAACAACTACAAATGATGGCAGGGTTTCTTTTAAAGGTATGTCCTGAACAGCAAGACTACCATATTCCATGTACTGTAACTGCTCCTGATGACTCCATAGGACTGGCAAAGTGAGGTTTTTCCAAAGGCATGTTTGTTTTTTGTTTTTTGGGTTTTTTTTTGTTTTGTTCGGTTTTGCTTGGAATTTTCTTGGAGTATCGAAATTAAGCCTGACATCACCCATGAATACCCACTGCTTATATTTGTATTTTGGCATTGACGATAATTAAAGCTCACTCGTGCTTTTAAAATTGTAAAGTAAACTTGAAGTTACTAACCACCATTGGCGTAAATCCCGGGGGGATGGGGGATATATCCCCCCCACACACTTTTTCGACAGGGGGGGGGGGGGGGGAATGGCATGTACAAATATCCCATCATTTTAAGGAAACATGACTTTGTAATTAATCAGTTGGTGAAAATTTTCATAAAAATGTCTGTCACATAGTGGAATTTTCATTTCAAATCCTCTTAAAAACAAAAAAGTGGTTATTTTTCGCTCGCTCGCAAAATAAAAGAATTATGTATGTGGAGGTCTGCCCTGGTAAGGGTGTGTTGTGTGTGTATACTTAAGTGTGAGTTCATGCACGCAAAAAAAAAAATCGGCAATAAAAGTCGATCCCCCCCCCCCCTCCTCAAAAGGGATTTACGCCGGTGCTAACCACGTATGGATACACTTTCTAAAAAATAACAAAATAACCTGGAGGTTTAGAAAACACGAGGAGACTTAAAGTTTAGGAACTGTCGTGTGAACCCATCTTCAGTGACACACTCGACCCTCACCCACTTAAAATGCCATCTGCATATCATTAAAGTGAGATGAGAGCGATTTGAGGAGAACCGATGTTTGCACAGCGAAGGTACATCATCTTCTTTGAAAAAAACCCACCCAAACGAAACTGTAAAATTTCAGATTCGCATTCAAAAAATATATGTTTCTTCCGTTGATAAACATATAAAATGAATACAAACTAACTCATTTTTTGCCTCTATACATTAACATTAAACACAGATTTATAAAGAAAGAAAGAAAGGAAACGGCGAGACTGGTATAAAAGACACATTCACGATATATAGGGCGGCGTTCTTTACACCATGTCAGTCACTCAAATATGATATCATCCACAGTTTATAACACATAACAAGACTAATAATAGCAGAGGTAAATTATCTGTGGCAGAATGACAGGGGTAAATTTGTTAGAGGTGTACACAAAAGCGAGAGGTGAAAGGTAGGTCAGCGATATAACTCAAATTAAACACTGGCGTCAATACCTGGGGGATGGGGTATATACTCCCCCACTTTGTGGAGAGGGTGTGAGATGGCGCGTACAAAATACCCCTTCCCACTTTTCAAAGAAGAAATAATATTTTAATCAATCAGTTGTTTATTGAATTCATTTATAAATCTATATATATTAAAGTAGTAAAATTTCTGTTTGAAATGTTTTTAACTATTTAAAAACTAAGGATAGGACCGGAAAGTATGTGTGTGTGTGTGCGTTAGGGTGCGTATGTGCGGGTGCATGAGGGTGTATGTGTATTTGTGCTAGAAACGTCGGGAAAAGATTTCGATAATCCCCTCACTCCTCGAAACGGATTTACGCCGGTGCTCATTATACGTATTCGTCCGAGTTTTCTACGAATGATCTCTATAATTTGTGTTTACACATTTCGTCATAGTAAGGTCTGGCTTTCTCAGCAAGACGTCGCACATCGTCAGACACTTTTCGAACCTGCGCTCTCTTATAATTCGTAGGCACGAAATGCGAACTGTTCATTGCTGTCTTGTAGAAATGGACATTATGTCGTAGAACCTCATTCCCAGCCGCTTTCCATGTGAATGCCACGTCCACGGATGCATCCCAATGAAGAAACGACTGGTCGTAAGGCAAACCCAGCGCGCGGCAAAACTTCGGCAACACCTCGTGCGGCTTCGCAAGAAGATCGTCTGATTCAATGACCACTGATTGGTTCCTTGCATCGGAACTTTCTTCCTCGGGAACAGCGGTCGATTTCGAGCATTTTGATGTATGTTTCCACAGCTCGTATAACTCCTGATGAAACGAACCAGCGTTCATCAAAAAATTGTCTCTTTCGATGTCGAACTTGTCTTCATCTTTTGCTTCTCCGACAAGATAACCTGCCGAAAGAAAGGACTGAAATGTGGCTTGACGGTAAGACATTATGGATGCCACTGGCTCGCGGACTAAGAATGCATGACTAAAACCCTCGGGCAAATAACGATGGTACTTGTCGTCTGACATTGACAGTGCCATGTCCTTCACGATGACATATTTACTCGTTGAGTTTTCTAATCTCTCTTTAACGCCTTCATACCTAAAAGAAAGTTAAGAGAGAGAGAGAGAAAGAGAGTGAGAGAGTGTGAGAGTGTAAGAGAGGTACTTGAAAGAGATCGATGGGAGAAGAGGAAGGGAGAGGGGAGAAATGGAAAGAGATAGAGAGAGAGAGAGAGAGAGGGGGGGGGGGGGTGGGCAAAGGGATATTGTAAGTGCGGAAGGGATTCAGTCAACTGGCTATTTTCGATGAAATTTCTTTTACCAAAATGGAAAAGAGAAATAGGTGCCACAAAACTATGTGTTGTATTCTTCAATTAAAGAAAATACATTTATTAAAACTAAATTTTTTAAAAATGAATCATTTCACTAGCATTATTTGAGTCCTTAATATTTTTATAAATTAACGACAAATCTGAAATAGATAAACCCAACAAATGAGAAAATAGGGGGCTATCTGTTTGGAGCATCATGATTGCTTAATCAGATATTTCTGAGATACAACGTTCGTCAGGTGTTTGAATTATCATGTTGGATCACCGAATCAACATAAATAAAAGGGCCACACAATGATGTCTTTCTCATACTTAACAAAATAATAATACTTTAACAGGCATAAAAGGCCTAATTTTTCATTTGCAGTGAAACCTGATTTTTTTTTTCATCACAACATTGAAGAATCAAAATAATAAAGGGGTATATTTACGCAAGTTTCTCAGGGTCAATGACACCAGGAGGCATGAGCGCCACACGCGAAATAAGCCGAGCAGCTTCGGCAAACTTCGTCTCATTGCCTCGGTAGGACGTCGGCAACTCTCGGCCATGAGCCCGCCGGTACTCGCGAGCTGCCATGCTACAGTAACAATACGGTTCGAACCAGACTTCTACCCCCTCGATCTGACTCAAGCATTTCGTCAACGCAGTCGACAGTGTACGAGGGAACGTCCAGAGTATGATGCGGACTTGGTTCTGACATGGTTCTGCGACCAAAATAGGTCCACGGTCCTCATCCGCAGTGTCTCTGATTGGTTTTGTCGACGTCATTGTAGTCATGCACGTCCTAAAGCCTACACATCCTCGAAGACATTGACAGTATCCACATGGATCTCTTTACGATGGGAATCCATGAGTGATTTGCACGTAATAAATAATAAGTCAACCAGTATTACCAGAGATTACAGTGTTTCAGTGGTAAATCTAGATGTACTATAATTATGTCAACTGTACACACACCCACTTGCGCCAAACTAAAGAATAAAACACGTTCTATTATCAACAATGTCAATGAGCTTTATAGAAGCTCATTCAAAACTAGATTGGACTTTGGACTACACATCAAGGGATATCCGCAATGATTGGACTGATTAGATTTAGGACTATTGGCATGCAATAAACTGTGAGGTCCATGTAATGAGGTATTGTGGTCGAGAGGTTCAATCACTTGCTTGAGGATGCCAAGGTCATGGGTTCTATCCCCAAGACAGCACTCATTTCCTAAAGCAAGGCCTTTTTGGCGTAGGTGCGTTGCCCCCCTACACCCCCAAGAAAAAACAGACTTCGATTCCAAGTGGATTTGGCGTCTCACAAACCTTGTCTGATATTATCTACCATATTATCATATGATAATGAAAATAATAATAATAATAATAACAACAACAATAATCATCATCGTCATCATTATCATCATCATCATCATCCAAATAATAATAAAGATAATGATAACAATAATAATAACGTTTAATGATGATAATGATGATGACTGATATAAATAATTGTTTGTTATGCTCTTTTATACAATTAGATGATCATACCTCAAAAGGAGACTGTACGTTTAGAACAAGAACATACATTTAGCATATAGAACTGAACAAGTATTTATGAATACACAAGCAGAAGCGAGGGACATATTATGTATAAACATCATGTCCCCAAAACCCAACCAAGGCAAAAAAATAAAGAAAGAAAGAAAGAAAGAAAGAAAAGAAAGAAAAGAAACAGAAGGTGAAAGTGGCTTATTCAAGGAGCTGAGGCACCTCGGGCAAGTAGGACTCTTCTTCGAAGAGCGGAAAGGTCAAAGTTATGACCCATCTCCCGCACGGGCTTCTTGTTACCTTAGCAACAAGGGAAAGTTACTATCAACGCTCTACTCACACTCGGCGAAGTACGGTTCGCTTGCAGATATATTTATATCATAATTGGATCTTTTTTACATGACAATTCTTTTCTTCCAAGTCTTGAGGCATAACCATTAGTGTTGCAATGAAATTATAAAAAACGACAAACGCTGCGGAAAAGTGTGATTTCATATCAAGCTGAAGGCAATTTAATTCCGCATCCTATATTATTTCTCGGGTTAAAGAAAACAAAGGTTTTATCATAATTTGGTTCAGTCTTTCTCGTTGCACCTTTCTCCACATCTATCTATCTATTTATCTCACAACTGTCTGTTGCTTGTATCTCTTCCTTCCCTCTTCTTGTCTTGAACTTGAACTTGAACTTGAAATTTATTATCCAATAATAAACATATGAGATACATACAGATACATGTATAGAATACAATCAAAGGATAAAAGGAACCAGAATATAGCATGAATGCTAATCGAGCCTGGTACCTTTAAAGCATTGGAATACATTGTATGGCTACACAAAATAGATTTGAAATTTTTATGAAGCAGATTACTTTAAACAAAACTATGATACAAATAAATGGATAAAAGGTCAGTATCAAATGCTTATAGCTACTTAATCAAATATGAAATATCTTGCAGTTTGATATTAGTTAATAGTTATTCATATAAAAGATACAAATTCCTACAAAAATAATCAGAGCATAAAAAGGTGTCTCAAACACCCTCCTAAATTGTGTGACTCGAACTTAACAGGTATTCTACAAGTGTATTCTTAGCAGCTCTCTCTACCTTGCTCTCCCACGGCTCTTTGGTTTCTTTCCAGTTTTGTCCACCTCTCTCTCTCTCTCTCTCTCTCTCTCCAATTCGTTTTCATGATTATCATTGTTTTGTTGTTGTTGTTATTGTCATTACTATCATTATCCTCATTATTAATGTCAACATTGTGCTAACATAATTTAACAGTATTATTATCAGCATCAGTGGTATTATCAATATCACTACATGTATTATCATCGTTATAATATCATTGTTGCTTTTATTATCATGGTTATTGCTATCATAATTATCTTCATTATTATTATCATCACTATACTACTACTACTAGTCGTCTTCTATACTACTACTACTACTACTACTACTACTACTACTACTACTACTACTACTACTACTACTACTAGTACTACTACTACTACTGTCAGCCTATTATTGTCATTATTATTATCATTATTATTATAATCATTATTATTATAATTATTATTATTATTATTATTATTACTATTATTATTATTATTATTATTATTATTATTGTTATTATTATTATTATTGTTATTATCATCATCATCATCATCATCATCATCATCATCATCATCATCATTATCCTTATACATTTATCATCGGTATCATGGCTATTTCGACATTATGTTTAGATTTGATTGCCCTTGTCAGTGCATACTTCAAAGAGATCACGTCAGTTGATTTTTCATATGTTATTCAAAGAGTTGAGACTTCATCCTAATTTGTTTTAAAAACATTTTTTTTCCCATTTTGATGAGTTGAAAGTTTTCCACTATATTGACCCCCCCCCTCCGTTCCATCCTTAATCAGTTTTTAATGATTCGTTATCATTATTACACCGTTTTACTGGCATGTGGGAGTGGATGTTCCGTGGCCTAATGGACCCCTGAGGTCAGCCCGTTTGTTGTTTGCCCCCTTCCCGTATTTCCCGTCTCGTCGCTATCATAAACAGAACCTTTGTCGTTATTCAATTACTCCAAGATTAAACATTGTCTACCAAGTACCGCGCGACTGGTCGCGAAAAGGGTACGGGGAGGACACAGAAGAAAAGTCGAAATCACCCAAGCGGGGGAGATACCCATTGTCCTCTCTTCCACACACAACACACTTCGCCGGAGGGGGGAGATTCATTTGAATATGAATACCATCCCGTTGCTAATGACAACAAACACCCGGGATACGATCGTTTACCGTGTGTACTGGCATTGTATATCACTCCATCGCGAACCATATAGTGAATCTTTGAAGATCTTGCGATCCAACTTCATATGGTATCACATGTGGATCGTATTTCAAAGCCAAACTTCAAAAGTGGGATTTTATTTGATAAAAGGTAACAATTTTCTTGTATTTGGAGAAGGAAGAAGGCATATCTTGAAGATTTAGCAAGGGAAAGTTTCTAAATCTGCGAAGAAATCATGTCTCAGGCGTTGGTATCGCGGCCCGCCTCGCAGGCTGGTTTCCCCCGTCAGCCAGGCCTACCCAACCTCCCTGAGATTCAGCACCCGCTGTCCCGTCTAGGAAACCCAGACAAACTCAATGTCAGAGGGTTGTCGAGTCGAGCTGGTGGTCGGCCCAGTTCCAACCCACTCGGTGGACGAGGAGCACCACGAGCTGCAGGAGAGGTACCCTTCAGTAGCCTTACCCCCAGAGTATCGAGGACGGCCTCTGGTGCCAGACCCCCTAGCCAGCTCCAGAAGGGGGAGTTTGGTCCCTCTCATACATCCAGATCACTCCCTAAGATTCCACATCTGTACTCCAGTATCCCAGAAGGAGTCGAAGTATTCCATTCAGATGACCCATCCAAGACAAGACTACCAGTTTTCGGTAAGTTCATTTTTTCATTCTTTCTTTGAAAAATAAAAACAACGTTAAAAAAGATCAATCTCATTGCAGGAGAATTTCCAAGTACATTATGCCTGTTGCTTATACGACAAAACTAGAACGTACGTTGTGATGAGCTACTTTTCCTCGTTATTAACATGATTAAAGGATGAATAGTTTTCTAATCCATTTTTTGTTGGTTGAAAATTTCATTTCAAATAGGATCATTTTTTAATGGAAAAGTATAAACTTTTACATGACAGGAAAGTCCACGGGACTTGCTTAATGTTTAAATACTAATATAAACTTTCACATGACAGGAAAGTCCACGGGGCTTGCTTAATGTTTAAATGCTAATAAAACATTCAAAACTCTCATGCATTTAGCTCAAATGGTAACCCCAGAAGTGTCAGCATTCGATCAGAACTTTTTAGAGTAGAGTATAAATTCGTGTTGAAAATGGCTTAGAAATGTAATATATGAATTATACTGTAAAAATACTGAAATAGACGAAGAGATTGATAATGTCTGCACTATAACCATTGTGTTTTTCGTTTACGAGTCTGTGTTTATCTGTTTATTTAATATCTTACCATCTTTAACATGAAAAGATTTATATTACATAATTACATTCATGAATCTATTCGCCTTAATATCTATAATTTCGCATTCTCCGTATAATTTTTAATAGTCTGATAACTACTGTACGTTTCGTTGTTGCTAACGCATAAGCAAAGACATCATAAAAAGAAATATTTTACCTGTTGATCAAAGTTTACATTTTATGACATTAATAAACGCATAAGTTTTTTTTCATGAGCTATTGTTATGGTGATAAGCCTTTGACAATAAACATGAGTGAACTTGTTAGCAACATGTACTTAAAATTTATATACTTAGCTACTCTAGTCCATTATATCCGAGACAAATGATGCATTCTGCAGTAGTATGCTGTCTGAACTACTATCAGAAATGTACAATATTGTGGTCGAACTTGGACAATGAATAATGTTTTGACTTTTCTGCAACAAATATTAATATACAGTGGGCAATTTCGCAAGGAGAGAGAGAGAGAGAGAGGGGGGGGGGCAATGTCGAATTTTCTTCTTTGACTTAACATTCCTTTTCGGGGTCAGTATTGTCATGCCCTCCCACGGGCGAAAATATGATATGTCTGACACAACAATGAAATATTTTATATTTGTGTGTGTGAAAACTCGCGATATGATTGCATTTACAATAGACACTGCTATTTATATTTAGATATAATGTTGTAGTAGATTTATCATATCTTTAGCCAGTTTGATTTATTTTACTAATTACCTGTAAAAAATAGTTTCCCATGTTTTGTGACAATAACATCTACTGCATGTACTGTGTGAGTTATTTTCTCGTCACTTCAGTTGAAACTTAGCAATTCGTCACTTATTGAGTCTAAAGTTCGGCGTTTCTTTTAATAAGTCACGTATAATTATCATAATCAGTTATAAAAATGACAGACATGAAATAAAAAATGAGTACCGATCGTGCTACAGTCTTTCTAATAAGCTTTAATTTCTCTTCAACAAAATTGATTCTAGTCAGCTATAGCTACTCTTCAAATATTTAGTTGAAAGGGTTTGGTGCATTAAGTCTCTTCCATGTAATGCCCGTGATGTATCAAGCAAGTGCAAAAAGTGTACTCTTACCAAACAAACGAGAACTCTGTAATAAGCCTTAAAACAAATTGTCGTGTTCCAGCCTTGTGTCATCCATCATTCACAACAATTTAATTTATTTCAACTGCGCTTGAGCACTTCACAGTTAGAACAGTTGTTTAAAAATTATTAGGTTGTTCAAATTATGGACCTACCAACTGTTGTTTAAATGAAAAATTGTATGTGAAACATATGGGATCTTTTCAAACAACTGTTGGTAGGTTCATATCTTAAACAACCTTGTGATTTTTAAATAACTGTTCTAACAGTTCTAACAACTGTAAAACGATAAAATAACTTCATCTTGTTTTCATCTTTAACTTTAGTTTATTTTCTTTAAACTTTTTTTTTTCAATGTAAAATCACTTTATAATAAACACATAGGAGCCTGACTGCCTTTCCGTACATGTACATTGTATATGGTTTTCACAAAGTATAATATCTGACATTGATTAGCTTTCGGTATATTGGAGATTTGAAATTATATGAATTTTTTTTTGGGAGGGTTCATGGTTTATGGGACAATGTAGGCTGAATTCCGCAGAGAATGTTTATGCGGTTATTTTACCATCCTTCGCTCTCTCATTGGCTTATTATTTTGTACACTGTATATAAGCAGATAAAGAGTTGAGGTGTCATGTTGAATATGCATAAAACTATGTTTTCGGCACATTGAAACCCGAAGAACTTTGATCAAATCACTCGATGATATTCTACGTCGGCCTTTCGATGCTCAAAATCTTTCGATGGACAAGAAAGTCAGGGTAAATTATAATTTCAGATATTTTGTATTTGAAGACGGAAAAGTTGGCATGGCTTGAAGCAGTGTAAATAAATCCATTTCGCCCATGCGAGTACTTTCACAGCAAGTTCATACATGTGATGGATTTGTATATATGAAAATTCATATTTTAAGTACGAGGGGATGAGCTCCACTTCGTTTTCATGTCAGCAGTGGTCAGTGACTCCTTTGCCACTACATGTTTATTGTATTTCACACAAGCGAAATGACATTTTTACGGTGAAAAGGGAGTCACGACATTATTTGCTTGTGGAAAAGTTTTTGTCGTCATGTTGGCAGAGAGTCAACGTAAAAACATGACACCTGCGTGTAATGATTAAACAACACGGTATTCAATGTTTATTCGGCTCGCGTTTGATTGCCAAAAGAACCTGCGGTGTTTACCTTTCTGTCTTTTACGTCCAATGGTCTGTCAGAGCTAAGCAATTTCCTTTTTATCGCATCTATTTTAAAACCATATAAATGAATGACCGATGAAATACATAAAATAGGAATTAAAATAAAAGTAAAGATGGAAGGATCAACACATTAGCCATGTTAACTGACGATCAGGGAATTTGTACACACAAGAAAGAGGACAGGAAGGGATTATATAGACTGGGAGTTGAGCAGTTGTAGAATTGTCGATGCCTACATGTAGCTTCTAAAAAAAAATCATTGCATAGCGAAGACTCCGACATGCTTTCTGTAGGCATATATATGTGATATATATATATATATGTGTGTATACAGAGAGAGAGAGAGGTAGAAATAACAGTTAACGATATATTTTGTGCCATATTTTCTCGTTTTCAGGAGCAAGGAGCAGTCTTGAAAGTCGAGCTGAAGGACGGGACCAGCTAACTTCAAGAGGATCTAACAGACCAGGCACACAGTCCAGGATAGAAATAGATGAGGCAAGTCATTAAGAAACATCATGTGCTAGACAAATAGGGGCGCAACGTGGGTCAAGAGGAACCCGGGCATGATGGTGGGATGAGTGGGAGCGTATATTTTTTAATTGATGGCTGGGGAGGCGGCAGTATCGCGTGCCACTTGAGCAACACCGCTGTCCAAAAATAAACCGCACTCAGATCCTCTCCAAAGGCGGTTGTTATACGATCAATTTCTTGCTTAATTCTTCAGAGGATATTTTGTCTGTAAGTTGATTCCATGCACTCGGAAGCGAAGTTCACGGAATTCAGGTGAATCTCCGAGATTCCAAAATAGAATTGATACATTTCAAAACTAAAAGATTATTCATAAGGGGAACCGCCTACCAGACGAGACCAGATAATGGGGTTTTGATCACACACTCGCGGCGTTTGATAGAGCCATTAACAACGATCATTATCAAGGATCAAAGAAAATTGTGCCATTTTTATCGCCTCTGTAAAGTGGACAACAGCCCCTGATCGTACCGTGGGCACGGATTTTGAATTGAATAATTAAACAAAAAGCAGCATATCTGAGATCTGCAGTTCATGAGGATGGGAAGGTCAAATGAAAATGTGTTATATTTCGATTAGTGTCCTTCAGAAAGTCCTTCTCTCTTTCCATTCCACTGTTCTCCACCCCTTCCTTTTTATTTTTTTCTCTTTCTCTCTCTCTCTCTCTGCCATTCTCATCTTCCTCCCCTCTCAGTCTTAAGGGGTGGGTGTGTCATTTCTGTTAACGTTAATTTGTAATTTTGTTGCTTCTGTTTTGTCTTTTTGGGGGTTATCCCATTTACAAAATCTAATATCGTAACTTATTTTGAAATAGGTATATTTGGATCTATTGAAGTACATGTGTTAGAAAGTCAATCTTGATTCTTGAAAATATTTGTTTATTCATCATTATGTATTTATTTGTTTGTTTGATCATTTATTTATTTGAATTTTTAAAAACGAAATGAGAATATTAGTAGTAGTGTGACTGTTCTCTTTGAAATCTTGGTTCTAGAATTGAAAACATGTACATCATAGATAATATCGTAGAAAAAAAATATATAATAACAAATTTTCTACTTAACTCATTAATTTACATCTGTAGGTAAAATCATCATGTAAGTGAAAGAATTGTACAAAAGTGTTTGTTGCTAAGCCATATTACGATGGTAATGAAAGCAGGATATTTCGGATAGAAGAAACATTAATTTTGTAAGATGGTGTAAGACAAAGGTTCGTCAAGATTTCCATTGCTATCAGGGCAACTGGGCTAAAACCCAATGAAATTGGAGGGCCGCAGAGTCACACCTGCGTTATGACTTCTTACCTTTTCATCATTCTTATGGTATTTATTTATGTTTTATGTTTTTCTTCCTCTCTAGATTGAGATGATTCTTCGTGAGAAGATGAAGCGAGGTTACTACGAGCTCAAGAAGCTTTTTATTTCCAACGATCCAGATGGACGAGGCATTGTCAGCCGAGAAGCACTGGCTAGAATCCTCATTACGTTTCTCGGACGATTCGTTAGCCTAAAACAGTTCAACCAGCTTATGCAAAGGTAAACAGCTGCAAAAAGTTAAGAGTTTGGTAGAGAGGTAGATCTGAAATCGTGAAATTAAAGGTAGTAGACCACATTTTGTTTCAGAATTTGAAGGGAAATAGCCAATTTCAATTTTAGATGACAGATATTTATGTGAAACTATCATATTATCAAATTTACAACAATATTCCAAAGAATAAGTGAAAAATGAATGGTTTTACTCTTAAAGCGTCCGGAAGGCGCCTTTACAAACCAAAAGAAAAATAGTAATAAAAGGAGAAAGGGCTTACTGCTGATAATTCGAGTAAAGAAATACGGGAGGAATCTAAACGAGATTCCCAACATCTATCAACACAGGGACCAAATGTACTTGAATAAATTCCAATTAGTGCAGACAAAATAAGAATATAGCTAGTACTGACCTTTTCAGTCATGCTTTTTATAAACCATCTATGTTTTAAGAGCATTTTTAACTCGCAAGATTGAGATAACACAACATCAATGTCATTCATGATCTGCCCGGCAAATGAAAGCCTACTTAACATTCCATTACCTTAATCCACAGGATGAAGTTGAATGACAGGCAAGTGATCAAATTGGAAGAATTTTACGCATTTTTCCGTCACGTGACCAGTAAGGAGATGCCGGCTTGGATGGATCCTATCAACCGACATCCATCTGATAAACTCGTGATGAGCGCTGCTCAAGTTCATGCTCAGCTTAAAGAAAGAGCTAAACAGAGGTACAGTTAATATCTTGTACATTATTTATAAGCTTCTTCTTCTCCTCTCTCTTCTTTCTTTTCTTCTTTCTTTTTTCCTTTTCCTCGCGTTCTTTTCTCTCTTCTCCTTCCTATTAATCGACAGCATCAGATAAACACGTTATGTTCCTGTTCATTTCAAGCTCAGCTTAAGAGAAGGCTTAACAGAGTTGCTTTCTTCTTCTTTTCTTCCTCTTCCTCTACCTCCTCTTCTTCTTCTCCCTCTTCCACTTTCTCTAAAGTTTCTGCCTTTCATACTTACTCTCTGTTTTCGTCCTTTTTCATTTTCTGTTTTTCTCTTTTGGGGGCAATTTTCTTCTCTGTTTTTTCTCCTTTCATCTCTGTTCCTGTGGCTGAATCATAATTCCCTTGTCTCAGTTGGCTATACACGTGCAGAGACGATATTTGAAAATAACATTATGTCGATTCTTCTCTTTTTCTCAAACAGTTGCCCTTTCTGAAAATTTAATCTAATAGAAAAAAAAACACTGTCATTATGTTTACGTAACTTTAATATATTTTTTCTAAGCTCTTTAGCAAATTCGAATTCATGGCAATTCTACCACCTTCTTCATAATTCCAGTCAGTGACTTACTCCCACTGATTTTTTTTTTATGCCTGTTGTTCTACAGGTTCCTCGACGTAGCCGATATGATTCCCCAGCTGAATCCTGGTGGCACAGGTCGTATCCTCAAACCTGAATTCAGAAACGCCCTCAATAAGATGCTCTTCCACATGGATGATGACGAATTCGAAAAACTCTGGCTCAAGTAAGTCCGCAAAAGCGTAATAAAATGCTATTTTCACTCACAGCGATTAGATTGATGGAAGCCAACAGGGAAGTGAACTTTTATTTTAGACTGTGAATGGGTGAAAGAACAAAAATAATTAACCAAGAATATCAGAGATATCGCGATTGCAAATTTTGATGTAGTATCTCAACCCGCTACAAGTGAAAATAGTTCCCCCCCCAAAAAAAAGTATTAGACCAAACTTCGCACACGCCAAAAGCGGCCAAATAACAAATAGTTCATCCAATAATAGAGATCCATCATATGCAATAACAAACATTACAAGACACCATAAAATCATTTGGTATCACTTTTAACTTATGAGTTCGATGACATCTTCTCTCAAAATGAAGATTTGCGGACCTTGTTGGTTAAGTGCATATTTTTTTGGAATGGACGCTAAATATAGCAAAATCTGCCGATCTGTTGTCAATATTTTTCACAATTCCTTCTCAAGTTTCAAAGAAAATTTCTTCCCGAGGTTATATTAACTTCCTCTATCCATTGGTGCTATCTTGAAATTAGAAATTTTCTTTTAAAAAAAAAATAATTATGCCCTGTTTGCAAAACGTGAACTTCCGCAAAGTTTGGACACCCCACTATATACTAATTCTTGTTACAATGATGTCCCACCCTGTTGGAACATTTTCATCATGGTTTGTTTATATTCTTCGATTACCAAACAGATATGATTCGGAGAATGTTGGAGTTGTCAATGGGGCAAAGCTTCTGGGTAAACTTGGTATCAATCTCCGCGCCACTACTGCCCCAAGCAGCGACATATATGCCAGGAGTCCTCGGGGAAGTGACGGCGAACCCACCTCACGTAAGTCTCACCTCCCAAGACGTATCCTAACTAGATGCAATTTCTTAAAGCCTCTACAGTATTCTCGAATGAAATACCCTTTGGTATTTTCATTAAACAGAAATGCATTAAAAAAGAAATAAAAGAGACCAGACTGAACAGAAACAAAATACAGGTTTTTGTATGGCGCTTTTCAGAACAAGATGTACATGTAATAGAAAATGAACCAGAAAATGTGAAAAGCCAAAACGAACGATATAACCGATGAAAAAAAAGAAAGGGAAACAAAGTGTGTGAAATTGACGAGCTCTAATTCGCTCTTGGAAATATACCCCAAATTGTCGTTTTCATTTTCATTTTCATTTAGTATGTAGCATTATGTTACAGTATTTTTCTATTTTATGCAATATCTTCCATCAAGAGTGACAGTATTGGTTGCCTAATATCAAAAGTCCATTAAAAAATGTCGGATGTCCTCAATTATGAAATAATCAGATTGTCGTTTTCATTTTCATTTAGTATGTACTATGTAGCATTATGTCGTATTGTTTTCTATTTTATGAAGTATCTTCGATTAAGGGTGGCAGTATTAGTCGCCTAATATCAGAAGTCCATTATGAAATGTCGGATGCTCTCAGTTATGAAATAGATTGATGTCATCGTGCTACTTTCCTTTCTAGAGTCTGTCTGATTAAGAATGACAGTGGAGGCCTTTGTCCATCAAAGTTAAAGTCGTTTTGACCGGATTCTACTATTTAGCATTATGTCTTTGTTGTACTTTCCTTTACGAGTCGAGATTGAAATTATATCCGATTAAGAAAAGGACAATGTAGGCCGCCCAATATGAAATGTTTGTCCCTCCTCGCAATGATTTTTCATATTTTTATTTATCCTGAATTTTCTTTACAATCTCAATCACTTAACAGTAAAGATTCTCCCTCTTGCTATAAAAACATGAGGAAATGTTCCATTAAAACTTTATTCAATTTTGTATTTTGATTTAGCGAGGAGAAAGAAGAAGGCCGACATGGACCGACTCAGATCTATCCATGTTGAGAAGTGGATCAAAGACAAGTTCAGGACCGGGTGCACGAGAATGAGACGAGAGTTTGAGGAGTTTGACAAAGATCACAAAGGAGAGGTAAAAGGAACCAAAAGAAAACAAAATGGAAAATGTTTTAAAAAACGAACCCAAAGAATTATGAAACAAGAAATGTAAAGTTGTCAAAACTTTGTTTTCTATCGTGCTTGAATAGAATATCCTTTCATATAATCCAAAATTTGTTCGGTTTGAACAGACCCCGGGGAATTCAAAGTACATTTTTCAAAACATGCATGTTAGAGGGAACAAAGAGAGGGCAAGTTGTTTTACTAGGTGCCATAGTTACGAACAGTTTCAGAGAAAGAGTACCACGGTGTGGGTGCAATGGAAGTTCTTATGCAGGCTTACAAGTTGTCTTTCTTAGTTTGTCTTCATTCATTGAAACTCAATCTTCAACATTCATTAACTCTCCATTCTCTTGACAAATTTTCAAGGTGGATAAGGAGAAATTTGGGAAGGTCATATCCAAGTTTGGCCTGAATCTGGAAGGCCCTTACCTTGACGAGTTCTTGACACGATGTGGCCTGACAACCAATCGTGCCGGTATGGTATCCTACAGGGACTTCCTCAGAAGGTTCCAGGACCGGAGTGAAGGTGGAGTCACACACAATATCCTCAACGACCCTACTCACAAGTAAGTTTACTGCCTAACATGCTCTTGCTGGCAAATTTTCTAAACGTCATTGTACAATCATCCGAATCAGTCTTCTGATCTCCTGATCGTGACTTTTTCAAGTAGAAATTCACTGTCTAAAAGGGATGTTTAGACGAGTCTCTTTGAAGGTTTGCCATTTTCAGCTTAGTTTGTTGCATCCTCAATTATGGTTAGTTTTTGGAAATGATTGTTGAAGTTGTGTAGATATCCTCGAGGTCCGTTAGTCTGTCATCTTCAACTGTTAACAATAGGCCGACGTCCACATCCTCGGCATATCTTGCGTGGGCATGTATCATCATTGGCACAAATATCGTAGGCGATATAGGTGATAATGGCGTGTAATGAGAGCCTATCACAATTACCAAAATCATGTGTCATTGCATTATCACAGGTGACAATATGTGCCATGCAAAGCATCATGTGCAAGACCAGTTGAAAATATCAGTTGAAAATGGAAGTTGACCAGTTACAAAACCAGTTAGAAATACCAGTAGAATAATTCCATTCGGAATTTCAACTGGTTTTTGACCAGTTCAGTTTCAACTGGTTTCAACTGGAACCAGTTGTTTCAATTTCCCTATTAGAAAACAAGTTGGCAACTGGTCTCAATTGGATTTACTCCAATAATTATTGGTTTCAACTAATTTTGGTCCTAGGCTGAGAGCACATTGTTATCCACTCTGTTCTTGCCTTTTTCTTAGATTTCATCAAGGGAGGGAATGGATGGAGAAACCTGAGAATAGTAACTCAATGACGTCAGCAGAGGTGAAACTCATGGAGGTCTTCCAAGGAGATTTCATCGGGTTGCTAGGAGCTTTCCAGTAAGTACACTTCTTGTTTCCCTGGCACAACTCGACGCAAGGTCATTGAATATAAAATTGCACGGAAAACTCGATGAATTAGAAACGGGACATCTTATAGGGTCACACCAAATATATGTTTGTGACAGACGAGTACTGAAAGAGTTGCAGTTCCTCATTTTTAGCAATACATATTGCTACAATTCCCAACTGCCGTTCAGTGATATTTCTCTGAGTTTGAATATGTACCTGAAAAATATTTAATTATATTTTATCTTGAATCATGAATTTGTTTTATGATGTCAAGCAACAGTGAAGTCTGCATCTCAGTTATAAGCCTCTCCGAGCAGTCCTGTACAAAATCGAAGATGTTGCTTGATTTTGTCATGATCTTTTGGTTTATCCTCAACCATCATCATTTTTCTGTTTTGTTTTGCTTTTTTCATCAGGAAACTTGACAAGTTGCGTTTGCGAGTCATAAGTCAACAGGAGTTCCGTGCTGCCGTAGAAAGTAGGTTCAACCTGGGTCTCTCCGATCAGGAGTTTGAAGCTTTCCTTGACAGGGTTCCATTAGATGAAGAAGGCAACGTCAAATACCATGATTTCATGGGACAGTTTGACACTAAGTAAGTCAGTTTCAACGAATATTTTCAACTGTCTTTTGCGTGCCAGTGGAAAAAGAATAGGCAGTAACATTTGGTGTCGTTATCAAAATCACGGAATGACTAACTGCAAAAAAAAAAAGTTTCATTTCGGTCTTTGCAATAGCCTTTCAGTAGTTTCTCATCCAAATGTCCTCATCACAATCATAGCAAATGATCAAGCTGATTATGCGATCGGGAATCATAATGGCGAGATAGTGAAATAACCATTAAACAAAATTTGTTCCCAACTAATCAACAGTGACGCATAAGGTGGGCAAACATAAACCATATTAGCAAAGTTTACAGAACACACTGCATTTTCCTTAGAATAACTGATATGACTCAACTGTAAGTGCTGGAAACCTCTGAAATATTTTTTGTTTGCAGAAAAAAAGAAATAAGCTTGTAATTTTAAAGCACTGTCTAAGAATGTGTGATATTTTACTCAACTCTGAAAAATGGTATTAATGTCTAAATTTTCAAATGTCATCTAGGTACGGACCTGCTCCTAGTCTATTTGATAGCAAGACCGTCAGAGGAGGACCAGAAGAAATGGACCTGGATCTAGATGAAGCTCTAGTCGAGGAGGAAGAACCAAAGAGCTTCGATGAATTTAAGAAAGGGCGATCCATTAGACAGGTTCGTAATGGGAACCTCGTGTATTTCGTAAAAGTATCTGTACTGGTTTAACAGATACGAATATCATATAAGGTCATAGTTTTATAATCAGTAGTTTCTGGATGGGAGAGTTGTTAAAAACCACTTGTCAACTGTAGAATTCACCTTCTTATTATTTCTACTGCTTTGAGTTTTTGCTTGGTCGAAGGTTAGAGGTGTTGGTAACAAAAGCATTTAAAAACAGTACAATCTGTAACATAAATTTTGAGAGGTCCCGGACAAGCCCCCAATCATGGTACATAGAGAGTATTTCAGTTCTTATGATATTTCATCTTTAACTTAATATCAAACAGAATTGCGCATAGCGCAGAAGACCACAATAAGTAGGAGTGGGACACAGTTTTGTAAGGACTTCCTCATATCTGCAAGTACCAGCAGTGCAAAATATGAATTTATGAAAGGAATAACTATCTATTCTCTCTCTGTATGAATCCCTAGATTGCTAAGATGCTGAAGCAGCTGATCACAAACCGCATGGCTGAAGTAGAAACAGTCTTCTCTGACATTGACGAGAACAATACGAGAAGGTTGACGCAAGAGATGATGTACGAGTTGTTTAAAAGGTGAGGAAACGTTCCATCAGTAAGACTAAAATATCTTCTGCTGTTAAGTGTCATTGAAAATATGTCAAGCATGTTTTGTACATGAAATGATAATGATCCTATTCTGATGGATGTTTGATATGACTGTGACAATCGAATCTTAAGATTCTGTCATGATTTAAAAACAGATGGCATATGAACCTCTCCTGCTTTTATCATTTAAAATTTACTTAACATTCGAAATCATTACTGAACTTCATTGGTAAAAACAGGAAATTTAGTACATTCCTTTATATGCAACTCATATCCACCATATTACTATGTACTATTATGATGATATTCACAGACTTAACATTCGACCAGAGATTACAAGGGGTGAGATCCGTCGGCTCTGGGATACCTTCATCACCACACAGAACAGGACGCTCGACTTCATTGAATTTGTTCGCCATTTTGGATACTCCCCAAAGAGTGCCACCTTCCCCAATGCCAAGTTATCACCGCCAAAGCGTGGCGATTCAGACTTCCTGATCCGTTCCAGAAAACTCAACTGTGCTGCTGATATGCTGGAAGATAATCTCAGATCAAAGGTATGTGGCTCCATTCATTAATCTACATTCGGCACTCTAAGCCCAGGTGTCTAGAAAGTACCTGGTGACCTTTAATATAATCAGTTATTTTCAAATTCAAATTTTTACTTTGTAAGTGACGATGTGAAAGGGATTCTTGGAAGGAAACTAGATGCTAAAACAAAAATCTTAATCCTAATTCTAATCATGATCCTGTACTTTGTTTGCCATAGGTTGACTACATGTGGGATGATCTTCGGAAAGAGTTCCTAAACCTTGACTCTTATGGGACAGGTTTCGTCAGTGCTGAAGAGTTCAGAGATGTTCTTCAGGAGCTCTGTGTACACCTCAATGCATATGAGCTGGATATGCTGAGCAGAAAATTCGACACCCAAAAAGATGGCCGGTAGGTGAATTTGTTCCCTTTTGTTTTCTATTTTTGCTAACGTATAAGATCTAGAAGATTTCTAGACTTTAGATAATCCTCTCTTGGTGTTATTTATGCATGCAGCAATTGGAACACTGGGACAGTGCATCTAATTTCAATCCTCTCTTTCTGAATTTTAAGCACAGAGTAAGATTTAAGCATTACCTTCAGTTTCTTTGTTTCTAATTTTGCATTCCTCAACTCTTTTTCATGCAGGGTATCCTATGTGGAGTTCCTTCGACCATTTGCCGTGCGGAAATCAACGCACCGATATGGCAATAACATGACAGGTTTAATGACTCATCCACAGGCAGAGATGCCAATTGATGCTATCGTAGATGAACCTAATAAGGGTCTGAGTGGAATCACGGCAAGACTAAGACAAAAGGTAAGATGAAACAAGAGTTTTATGTTTGAAGAGTGTATTTAGTTTGATCATATTCTTTCAGATAATCTGTTTCTGTTCTTCTGTTCTTCTGTTGTCATTTTTAAAAACTTATTTCATTATTAGGTCTATCAATATAAGGCACTAGTTAACTTCTGCATATGCATATTTTGGTGATAAAATCTGAGATACATTCATTGGTTTATTTTTTTGACAAGATATTCAAAGAGACAATTCAAATGGCTTATCTCTAAGTAATTTCATTATTATGTAAGCCTAGCATGAGATTTTTGTCTCTCAGAATACGAGGTTGAAGGATTTCATTGTATGTGTATTCAAGTTTTCTGTGGATAAGCCATTTACCAAAGCTCTTGTTTATGTTTTCACAGTTGGTCGGTGACTGGCGAAACTTGAGGAGGGCCTTCAAGAAGATTGATACCGAGCGCACTGGTTATCTCACCATGCCGGAGTTCCGCAATGTCCTCAGACTCTGCAACATGGTACTTGACGAGGAAGAAGTCTATCAAGTAATGTCTGAGTTTGATGAGAAAATGGACGGCAAAATCAACTACAACAAATTCATTTCGGACACTTTCCATGCTGATCCTCATAAGCCATAGATTAATCCTTTGCCTACAGGACTTGAGTGGATCCTGTATAGAAACTAAAGGAATAAGAAAATCCAGTAGTCAATGGCTTAATCGTTGTGACTGTGAATAGTGTGCATACAGGAACCAGGCAGTTCCTCGATCAAGCCTTGCAGAATGAGAGAATTTAGTATTCAGAATGTTAATCTTGGTGCCTCTGCGATGAACGAGTGTGCTTCAGAGATTGTACATCAGATGAGCAGTGGCATATGCAGTCTTTCAACACTGGTTCGGCAACACGTTTCTGACTGCTGTGGCGTATGTGGTCTTTCAACACTGGTTCGGCAACAGGTTTTTGACTGTTGCATGCTCAACTGTGAGACATTATCTTTAAACCTCACCAAATCTGTTCTAGAATCTCATCCAGGAATGATTGTGTGGATCTTGCTACGTGCATATCCCTCATTTATGGATCTGAACATCTACATCACAGAACATGATGATCTAGATTTTTCAGATGTAATCATTGAACTTTGACAAAACCTTTTTGGACAACAGTAAATGTACTTTGTATCTATCTATATAAATTACATCAGGGATGATTTTTAGGCAAGGAATGGTATAAGTTTGATATAACTCAAGAATTGCTGGTAACACAGATAATCTCTCATTCTATAGCAGTATACTTCAGTGCTATCTGGGTCAGTAAAATTAATATCTGTATACTGCAAATATACAATTTGTACATGATGTTGCTTCATCAGAGTTTCAAAATGCGCACTTTGTGTGAACTGTTGCGGCCATTTGCTACAGACATGTCTAATGAAGTTATTTTGAGGTGCCTCATTTCAGGGTTGGTCCTTTGTAAAGTGGCATTTGGTTTTAATTATTTGAATACAATGTACTTGTCAAAACATTCATTTTGTAGAACAGAGTGGCAAATCGTGTAAAATACAGCATAACCATATAATACTTAGTAAAAGTTTACAAATTTTTTTTGTTTGTTTAATCATGTCTACTGCTCCTGTGTTGCTGTATCAAGTTGAAAATATTTTTACAAAATGTCTCATTTGTATATCTTTGTCTAACATTGGCATTGTATCTCATTCAACAGTATGTTTTCTTTGCTTATTTTTTTTTTCAAGTTTTACAGGTCTTAAACTATAATCACAAAAATAAAAACATTGTGAATCTCATTCGTAAATATTTTTGTTTTGCATTTATTTATTTAAAAAGTATTTACATTTACAATAGAAGTTGTACAAGTTTCAGATTATAAATGTACATTTCTGTGAATTGAAACCACACATCAGTTATGGGAGGGGGGGGGGGGGGGACACATCTTAAAAAGTTATTAACCTGATACAAATAGAAGATAGAAGTCCTAGACAAAAATACTTAAATGTTATTTTGTTTCATGTGTGGTTACACCTAGATTTAACAATATTTCAATAATCTAGATTGTAACCAATCTGTTGCTGTTTTTGCACTTTGAATTTGTTTTCAACCAGGCTGAAATGTCTACATCCTACTGTAAATATATACTTTAACTCATGTAAATAGTACAAATTTCACTCCTTTGAATTTCTTGACTCAACTCACTAATTTTCCAGTAAACTGCTCCCAAATACTTGTCTTATAAATACACCTTTTGGGTTTTGCAGTGCAATAATGTCGTTAATGGCATTATCTTATTTACTTCATAAAGATGTGATGAGAATTAAACATGGTGATGGGAATCTGCTCAATAGATAGAAATTCATTACTTTCTTTGTGTCAATTATAAAATGTGTCAATTATAAAATGTATCAGTTAAATGTATACTAATATAGTGACTCACCTAGCAACATACTGTATCACCTTTTTATAGTCCTGATACTTGCTACCTGCTAGTTGGATAATCAGTTTATCATGTTGTGTTTATGATATCATTCCTTGCTATGTACTGAATGTGTATTCTTATATATGTGATATTTTGTGAATTAAATTTGCATGGCAAACATCAAAACATTTCCTGTGGCTTGCATTTTTTACTGACTACACCAAATAACACACTCTGGCCCAAATTAACAAAAGAGGTTTAATTGAAACCATGGTTTAAGTACTTATATAAGATGGGTTACTTAAAACAAGGTTTCTGATTGGTCAGATGCCATTGCGTAATTCGTTATATGGCCACGACCGTGCTATATAACTTGTTATATTGCACGCTAATTTGTGTACAAAATCCCATAGGAAAATGTATCGAAAACTTACCAATTTATCGATAACACACAGAGTTCGTTGCACTTTATCAAGGGATGTTGCAATGTTCATAGTTTGGTACAGCTCCGATTCCCATCTTACATAATGTATAGTACATGCTCATTGTCGTCAAATATACCATAAAATGTGCATCCATAGATAAAGAATTTCTCTCGTGCACTGTATATCACCTCGGCCTACAGCCTCAGTGACATATAATGCACTTGAGAAGTTCTAAAACTATTGATGCACATATTACGGTATATTCAACTCCAGAGCATGCACTATATGTATAATATGTCCTGTCCAATGGATGGGTGGTAATGTGCTTATATACACTTATCCATGCTTAATTTAGTCCAATGGCATAGGTTCAAACCCTGGTTTCGACCATGGTTTAAAATGTTTTGATGGTTTAAAATAGACCTCTTTTGTCAATATGAGCCATTCTGTTTCTAGAGTAGGGTGCCGTTGCTGAAAACTTGCTATTATAGTAACTTTGCCATCAATGGTAACTTTCATGGAATACTGGATTTTGATTATCTGTTGAGCAACGTTACCATGGTAGTTACCATTGATGGCAAAGTTACTATAATAGCAAGTCTTCATGCAATGGCACCCAGATGATCACTAAACTGCCATAGAAAGTAGAATCTGCCCTTTAGTGCAAAATACAAGGTGAACCTAGCCATCTCGAGATTAGAAATGACATATTACAAATGTTCAGAAGATTTGCCACATGTTACACAACAATTTACGAGCAGCTAATATACATGGTAAAAAGTCTTCACCTCACATTTAAATATAAATTTCTGAAAGCTACATGGAACTTCCCACAGATTTAGGGTATGTGATTAGAAACAAACCTACAATGTAGACTCTGACTGGTATAATGTGACTGAAAAAATGGCAGGGGATAGCAACATGATGCAAGTGAAATTAGGGTATTCACATGTAAAACATAATAATTTTAAGAAATAACTTCTAATTTTCAAGATAGTTTTACATTGCGGCATGTTTGCTTAAAAAGTCAAATAAAACCACTAGGATTGAAAAAAGGTAGTAAAAATAGCTGTTGGGTTGGATGCTATGTGTATAAATGACACATGTTTCATCATGAATTTCACTGACTGGCTGTCAACTGAAACAAAAGCCATATATGAGAATCCTTCTATTTCCTCCATTATAAAATACCTTGAGTGTCCAATTTTCTAATGTGTCCTACCTTTCCCATTCATCAAAACTTCCTACATTGTAAAGGCCTTTCCTCTCACACTTCATTCCTCAAAAAACATTTAGATCAAAATCCTAATGTGTCAAACATTTCCCCTTTAAAGAACATGCATTTTCATCCTCTCGTTATTGCCATATTGGAACTTTCCGCTCAGCCAAAGCTGCCCTGTAGAGTGTACATGTATGTCCTTCCATGTGACAGTCCAAATTCTTGAAATCTTTGTCTCTTCAAAATTACCTCCCTCATATATCAAATCAGAACCCTCCTCTCTGCCCAAATCCACCCCTATGTCCACCCCTGCCCCTTCCGCCAAACCCTCCCCGACCTCCTCTCCCTCCTCTGTCCCCTCCGCCCCTTCCTCCAAACCCTCCCCTCCCCATGCCTCCACCCCTACCCCCTCTCTCACCCCTGCCTCCCCTTCCACCGGGAGCTCTTGAGGGGTTGTTCTTGTTGACGGGTGACTTGGGGCGCAGTCTTTCAATCTCGTCGGTGCATCCGGTGAGGTAGTCTTCAGAGTTCTTGTTGAAGTAGCCTTTGAAGGTGTCCTTGTTGAAGTTGCTGTTGGTGAGTTGTGGACCTATCGTCAGCCAGCCTGAAACACAGAAGCATTATGATAATAACAATTCCAAGTCCTAATCTTTCCATAATCAGCATAATGACCACAGACAAAATAGCATCCCACCCCTCCCATTGAGCAGTTGATTATATTCACAGTGCAATGTCCACAACAATTAACGATGTATACAAACTTAAAAGTATCTTCATTTTTTTTACCTCCACATACATATTTAAAATGCACTTAGATGAACGAACCTTCTTAGGTTCAGCTTGTGAAAAGTTTCAATGTGTGTCCAGGAGGAAATATAGGGCAGTATTTCCCAGAGTTTACAACAGGTTATACAACACATGTTTGAGTGGCAACTGCTCCACGGACGATATCCCAAACTAACCAAATTCCTAAATTCAGCTCTGGACCAGACGATACATTTGACCGTATTAAACCCTACACTTAAATCTAAAGAAAAATGAAATGCAACCCAAAATGCTAGCCCTATATCTTGGATGAAACAAAGGTACATGTCAGATCACTGAGAAATCATCAAAACACCTGTTAACTAATAGCAGTACAGTGTCTCATTTAAAGACATTGGTTAACATTGTTATGATTTTAAAAAATCTTGTTTTGTTACTTGAAAATGGGATAAACATAAGGGTTATAGTGCAAAAATACCAGTCTGAAAGTTTCAAAGTATAATATCCACAGGAAATATTTTCAAATATCAAAAATGTGAACCAATGTTTGAAAACTATACGAGGGTCGGTTGCACAGAATAGACATAAGGAGTGCGCATGCGCATATGACTCACCTTACCGTACTGTGTGCATTGGCGTATCACGCGGCGGGAGGCACATAACGGCAGTTTCAAATTCAAGCAAAGTGGTCCTCTTAGTGATTGTCTCGTGAGACGAAGGATAATAAAATCACCATTTGCGTCTAACTTACACTTTTTCATTCCAAATTAGGGTTGGTTTCAGGGTTTTTGAGTACAAATACAAGTACTCGTACACATGTTTCATCTTAGTTTGAGAATTTTTTAAATCAGCTACTCACAAAGTTAGCCAATGCCTTTAAGTGACACTTTTGCAGCATCTCATGATGCAGAACACAAACACTGACACATTTTAAAAAAGCAGAGGGAGAAATATTCACTGAAGATTTTGATTCCATTTCCAGTGCAGTGCGGTGAGCTGTTCTTGATTCAAAGCGATCTAATTTTTGGTAATCATAATGCTCTTCAAATGGGCAATGCAGTGTAAAATGTATAATATCTTCATGTGCAAATTAAGAAGTTTTCTGTTTAATTTTGGAAATTTTATTCACACTGGTTTATATTATATAATGTTTTATTTTTTTCAGACCACATGGGAGTGGAAATTTTTTTGGGAAAAATAATGCCAATTTGAGGATGAAAAGCTGATTAATTCAGCCCTTAACCTGTTGGCTACGGGAACCAGGTAGCTTCTGTATAAAGTTCATGGGAAAGAGAAAATTCAGTACTCAACGGGTTAAGAAGTCTTTGTACTACTTTGGGTTAAAGAGACAAACCTGGTCTGATGGACTGATCACTGCCAAAGATGTTCAGCCTTCTCCTTCCTAGGCAGAAGTGTTCAATGAGATGGAAGATTTCCTCTGGTTTCTCCAGACTTCCCGTCTCCGGTTCCTCTGTGATGATGACATCCAGGTCGATGTTGGCATGGATGAAGTCCCCGTCTACTGATCTCCTTACGGTTCCTTTGATTCCCATTAAACAATGCTCCTAATAATGAGGAACAAATCAATTCTATCACTTCGAAGAAATCCTATAGAGGACGATAACTCTGTGAATGACTTTCCCACTTTCAGTTTACATTACTTCATGATTAACAAAAACATTATCCCCTCTCCATGCACGATGAATTTTAAAAAGAAATAAATCAATTTCATATGTACATCCTTGTCCTAAATAGAGGATGCAGCAGACTAAATATATTGAGAAAGAAGTGAATTTGTTCTTAGGTAGCTCAGCAGTGCATATTAAAACTACAATTTTTGAAGAAAAAAAGAAACACATCTCGCTAATCAACAAATGCAGTGACACCTGTATATAAAGATCATCATTACATGCATATTTTAATGGGAAAAATCAATCAAGAGGGAAAAAATTGAGGTATTTATAGACAGGTAGTCAATAAAGCATGTTTGACTGTAATTCTGTCTTTAGCCTGTTTAGCACGATTTGATTTTAGTTTAACACGCAATTTCCATAGACCCCAGCCCAGATTATCTCAGCATTAGTTTTCAACAGGTTGAAACCAAACCCATGGCATCCAATCCAGGACTTTGTAGTGTGCCAATATGTATGACCTACTCAAAGATGATTGTGAGACGGAACAATGCAGTCCATAATTTGTTGCTGGCAGAAGGGCGTTAACTCGAGCGCGACATGAAAGGCGTGGCTGGCACAACGTAATTGTAATTGAGCGGGACAATGTAATTTTGCATTGCTCACCTTGAGTTAATGCCAGCCGAGCGATAAACTTCTTAGGGAAGAATGGAACCTTGGCTAGTTACGTGCAATTTCACATCTTAAACTGAGTATGGAAGGTGGACAGCTGATCACAAAGTCCAAGGTTCTGAGGGAGAATGTAATCTACCATAGATCTAGCTGGTTGGGGCCAGTATGCAGTGGAAGTGATAATATAGACCCTAGGCCGTGTTTTCCCCAATCAGAATGTTTCCATGTAGGGAAACAACAATAATTGACTGGCTAGTTGTAGTCCCACAATATTTGACAAAGGTAGGATTTCATACCTTGGTTCTCTGAAGAATGGCACCAGGCTCCAGACTGATGTTGCCAGGATTTTTGGCATTTGTCTTGATCCAGCAGATATCTTCTGATCTTCTAAAGCCCCATTCTTTCAAACACTGACAAGAAGAGAGACCAACACAAAATGAATATTCAAACGAGAAAACTGACAAGTGCTTAGCAATCAAAAACAGAAAAAAATAATCTTAGAGGCAGAGATGTCAATACAGGTGTCTTGGTCTAGTGGATACGTCGCCAGACTGTAGATCACAAGGTCGCCGGTTAGAGTCCCCCGTGGCACCAATGTCTTTTGGCAAGACATTAATCTACTACTGCCACTCTCGACGCAGGTGTAGTAAATGGGTACCTGGTAAGAAGAATTTCCTTGAAATGCTAGAGCACCTTAATGGCAGCCTTGCTAAAGCTGTGGTAATAACCATAGACATATAATAAATCTACTACACGAAAAGCAGGACGCACGGATATCATTACGCAAATGGCATTAGGCCCCGCCTCTTTCGGATCATTTGAAGGGGCCGGTAAGCACCCGTTATCGCCATGATATCGATAACACTGTTGCATTATTCATATCTTTTGCGCGTATCAATTTTATTGTGACACTTTAATTCAATGCGCATTTGTTGTGCATTTTCTGCGCATTTATTGTGCATTTATTGCACGTTTTCAGCTGATGGGCGTGATTTTTTAAAACATGCACAAATGCACGCTACTCCTCGGAATCATCTTACAAAATGAATTATTCATTTTTGATCATGAAAACTGATGGGTGCTTAGGTCGGCCTTCTAATGGATCTGGACAAAATGGCGGAGCTCTAGAGGCCTGGTAATAACAGTGGAGTGCCAGTTGTCAATTCTGACAGACATGAGCACTATGCTATAACCCACTATTATCTTTGCCACAATTATTAACAACTGCCTATGGAAAGCGGGTGGCTCCTGTACAAAGTGTATGGGAATGACAGAATTCAGTAGTCAATGGGTTAAATACCTAAATATACTTCCATTGAGAAGCTAATTACCTACATGACACAGCAAGAACCCGTGTAGATGCTAGAAGAAGCATGAGTCTAACGTGCAATTCATTTCTGTACAAATCACAATTTTTGTTTGTTTTTCTACACTGCGATTAAAGAGGCAATTTGTATGCATTACATCATTATCGGCCGTGTGCTCTAATGAAATCAACAGAGTGAAAATCATTGATACATGACTCAAGATTGGACTGAGTTTTAAAGAGTTTTATGTTCACGTAGACATTAAAGTCCAGTGTACATAATAAATGTATACTGTAAGACCACATCTGTGAGGAGATAAGAATACATGTGAGAGTCATTGCTTCTACAGCAAATATGATCAATAATGGCTGGAATTCACAAGTTGGTTTAGATTTAGACCATGGTGCATTTCGTGGTATAAGTGAACTTGATTTAGTGTGTACACCTAGAAAGGTCCAATAATGAATGCACGTGTTTGGCAAAGGGTGCTAAATTCACGCTAGCTGCCATGGTTCAGACTACGGTTTATTTAAAGTGATATTACTAAAACATGGTCTAAACCATGGCAACTCGTTGAATTTAGTGCCCTTTGCCAAACACGTGCATTCATGCATGGTTTACTTATTTTTACTGAAATAAAACCTGGTCTAAACCATGGCAACTAGCGTGAATTCAGCACCCTTTGCTAAACACGTGGATTCATTGCCGGACCTTTCTAGGTGTATGCACTAACCAAGGGCAATTATCCCACAAAATCTGCATAAAGCACGGTCTAAATCTAAACCACCTTCGTGAATTCCAGCCACTGTCTGAGATGTGACAAACTTACCTCTCTTCCTCTTTCTAGACCATCTGACGAACCCACCCACAGAAAGATGAAGGAGCGGAAGGATGAGATTGATGGTACATCTAATCTCATTATCTGTGATATAAAAATGCAAAATATTAAAGGTAAAATATTAGTATTAAAGGTATCGTCAAACTTTATGAAACTAGTGTGAGTGGTGACAGGAAGCCATATTATAATATGGCAAGAGTGTTGACAGAAGAAAAATATTTCCTTGAATGCTATCACATATGAAAATACCTATAAATCTAGAGATGTCTGAACTATCTAATGAATACAATTCTTAATATTTTCACTTAGAATGAAGATAAAGTTTTCTAATGAACTCTAGATAATGTTTCTCAGAACCCCAGGAATAGCTATATTTGTTTTATACCCCCCCCCCTCCCCCACCACATTACACTTTAACCACTTTTGGGACAATGTCAGCATTTTGTATAATGGGCCACATTACGAAGAATCCTAGAAATTGAAACTGAATGAGTGTTCTGGGTCAAGATGTAAACACTTACATCGTCCCAGCTCCAGAACTTCTGATTGGGTAGTACCCCTGGTCGATGTCTGTACTCTTCTAATGGCGGTGCTATGTGGATGCAGTCAAAGATATTGTCCAACTCAGAAAGCTCATAGGTCTCTAAGTCACACTTTAAGTACCTGGGGGGTGTTTCACAAACAGTTAAGTTGGACTTAAAGTTGCACTTGAATTCCTAGTTGCATGCTGGTCAGATCATGCTCAGGGGACATGCGCTATTGAGAAGTCTATCAATGACACGACATGTTAAGTACTGGATGCACATTGGCACTCACGCATGACTCTAAGTCCAACTTAACTCTTTGTGATACATCCCTCTGATTGAACAGGAGTATAAAGAAGAGCTTATAAAAATTTGATCGCTTCTTGAAAACAAAAAATATCTACAGTTTCTTTAATAGACTACTTGTGCCTCTAATGCTACATGGATGATGGATGTATCAAAAAATATTGTTAATTTCTGCAAGCTTATACTTATCTATGTCACAATGTAAAAAGCTCATTCAAAGAGAAAGTTTCAGATGAGAAGTCACTATGTAAGCACCTTTAGAAACAAAATACAAATGGCATATTCTGCTAGACAAGGAGACTATCACTGGTATGCAATATGATTATACTTTAATAAGTCAGTCTGAACGATGGATATACCATCACAAGGCTCAAAACTAGCAGACGCCTAAGACATAGCCCCCCCCCCTCTGAATATTTCTAATATAGGGCTCATTACATATAAAGCCCGGAATTCCAATCCACCCCACCCGTACCACAAAGATTAGTGTGGAGACCCAACTATCTACACCGAAAGCACAATTCTTGCACAGAAACCTACATGGGATATTAAACCTACATGTATAAATGGTACATGAACAAAAAGCACAATTTCAGCTGTCATGGGGAAGACATGATCCATTCATTCATTCATTCATCCATTGGTTTATTCAAGATAAAACAAAGAACATGCAGCTGGGAGGCTGAAATTTTTCAGTCTACATACAAATAATTAACAAGTAAATTAACCATCACTTAAAAATTAAGATACATAATTATTAACAACAAAATACACATATTCGTATAGATAGGCTGAAAATGTGCATGAAATGATTTTAAAACAACAGATATGAAAATACAGTATGTATACCAACTTACCAAGAGCTGTAAGAGGATAGGGTACAAGAGAGTGAGTAAGAAGTTAAAGGAGGAAAAGGAAATATGGAAAGGGGGGGGAGAGAAATTAGGTTAAAAGAGAAGAACAGGGGAGTGTAAGCATGTAAGGAAGGAATGAAAGAAAGAAAGGGAAAGAGAGAAGCAGAAGGGAAAGGGGGGAGAGGAGTAGAGAGGGTGAATAAAGAGAGAAGAAGACAGAAGAGAGAAGGGGAAAGAAATGAAAATGACATCAAGTAATGATACCTGGAATAAATTCTGTTCAGAAAGGTTACTTACATGGGAGGAATGTTGGTCTGTGCAATCAAATCATCCTTGAGTCTGATCAGTTCTTTTAACTTGGGGTACTCTTCAAACCGGTCAGCAAGGCCTGGGGGAGAAGAAAATATACATCTATGCATAAAAAATGTGTATTTATTTACTCTTTCCATGAAATGTCAGCCTAAACTAACCTGGGGGTGTTTCACAAAGACTAAGATTGACTAGAATCGCACTTAACTATGGCTGGTCATTCATGCCACTGTTTTCTTTCCTCATGGATCTCTCAAAGGATTTGCCAATCATGGTCACAAATATGCAGAAATGACCATTTTTTATAGTTCATTGATGAAGAAAAAAAAAGTAAATTCTTCAAATTTGTGACAATGATTTGTGCATCCCTTGAGAGACCGATGGTAAAAGCAAACAGTGGCATGAATGGCCAGACATAGTTAAGTGCGATTTGAGTCATTCTTAGTCTTTGTGAAACACCCCCCCCCCCTGATTATATAAAAAAAGTGACTGTAGATAGTATGGAAATAATGAATATCTTGGTATGCAGTATTTCAAAAACATATTGCCGTTCCAATCTGAAACACTTGAGCTTGCCTTAACAGACTGCACAATATGAATGATAATGGT
The DNA here is from genome assembly GCA_029962745.1 of Echinometra lucunter. Taxonomy (NCBI): domain Eukaryota; kingdom Metazoa; phylum Echinodermata; class Echinoidea; order Camarodonta; family Echinometridae; genus Echinometra; species Echinometra lucunter. The sequence continues at coordinate 16,985,751 of CM057170.1, forward strand.
TCTGCAAATGTTGGTCAATCTTATGGATTTCATGAATAACGCTTTTTAATTCTCGCATCTACATAGAGCGTGTTTCTACTGGACACCTCGTATTACCTCGCATTTCGTCACCCGCATCACCTAGTATCTTACAGCTACCCGAACTGTTACTACTGAGCAATAAAACACACGGTGATGCGGGGTAATGGGAGGGAATTTGCAAAATGCGGTGAATCAGGAAGTCGCGTATCATAAGGTCAGAGATCAGGTCGCACGCGATGGGAAGATATGATGCGGCTGTTGCGCTGTGATGATCAACTGAATAACGCACAGAATCTCTTGGTAAGAATTCAAGACTTCCGGCACACCATGAATTGTGTTACCTGCTCTGTTTCTACTGAAAATCTTCCCTCGCATCGACCACCTAGAAAGGTGGATGACGGATCACCTCACATTACCTCCCATCACCCGCTACCCGATGTTTCTACCGAGGAAAAATTTGAGGTGTTACCCGCATTACCACGCATCACCTCGAATTTTTATCGTTCAGAAGAAACACGCTCTTTGTCTGAGGCACAGTGATAACAAACATTTTATCAAGGAATCATCTGAGCTTTTAAGTCAACTTCCACTGTCCAAACCTTCATACTGATGACAATTTCACCCTAAGCAGCTCAAGCATTAACCTGCTGACTACTAAATTCTCAAACTCCCATTGACTTAATACAGGGATCATCCAGTTCCTGTAGGCAACGAGTTAAATGACTTACCAACATCCCTGATGAAGTTCTGTGGTCTCTGACCTGTGTCTACAAAATGTTGACAGTAGTCATTGTGAGGGTTGGCACTTTGAGTTCCCTGTCAAAATAGACAAAAAATTTCATGATACAAATAAAAGAGAATGAAGTTTCAATGTCAACTGCATGTAATCTAATTATCATCCCCCCCCCTCCATTGAAGTGAGAAAACGCATGTTTTCATAGATTAATACTTTTGAAAATTCTTCCAGTGTGGAAGCTCAAGGAATTTAGTCTTTGCAGTCTGGAATGAGTTTTGGCAATTGCCTTCCGTCAGGTATACACACTTGTAGAAGGGTAGTTAATGAGGGGACACCTCCGCACTGCTAGATAATTTGGTCCAAGGACAGATGTAACAGGAAGTTTAACATGCAGAAACTGATTAACAGTAGGATAAACGGACAGTAAAACCAATGAAACTGGTGGTTAACTATTCACATTACCTTCAGGAAGGTGGAGGAGTCCTTGTAAACTTCATCTCTGAGACCTTTGTCTCCAGCTTCTCCTCCATCCTAAGAGAAGAAAAGAATTTAGTAATATCAGGAGGACACAGAAAACAAACAAACAGCACACTTCACCTTTAGTCAACTAAATGATTATCACTGACTGAAACTTTTAAACCTGTTTTATTTTAACTTAAAGAAAATTATGTGATCACAATGTGAAAGAAACTGTTCCATAGCAACTGGGGGAGTTAAGTTAGTTGTATATAAACACAGATGACATTTGGAGATTATCAAATCGAAAAAATTTACTTACTTTCCCCAAAAGGTACAGTACTTGCACTGCACAAAGATATGAGTACATGGGACCACACACAAATCTGGCATGAATGTTACCCCAAGCTCTTCTGCTTTTTCTTGTCATGTTTCCTATATGGGGGCATTTGAAGAGCAATCCTTTCTGGGGGACATTTTTACTATGGTATTCTTCCAAACTGACACAGAAAGAATGAGGAAAGCTCACAAGTTATTTTTCACCTTTCCCAGAACTCAAGCTTCTTTTTACTGTTTTAAAGCTATTCTTATCCACACATATAAGATAAGGTCAAAGGTTTGGTGTGAATGTTAGACCCTACCCTGAACTTGTTGAATACTATTATCACGATAATATAGACTAGAGTCTAATTCATGAAAAGGACAGGATCTTAAACTGTGACAACAGGTTACAGATGCAATCTTTATGACAAGTCTTTTTACTACTACTAAAAAAAACCCACCCTTTTCTCTCTTGAATACTATATCATCAAATTTCTACAATAAGACTGTTTATCAAAAGTCTTGTCCCGCGTCTTTGATCATCTTCTCCCCAACCGTTCTTTTACATCTGCTTACACGATCCCCCGCCCATTGTTTTGTCTACGGAGAAATGGGAGGATCCGCGAAGAAACGGGAGGATCGGAGAAGAAAAGACGCTGAGCGGGAAAGACGCTAAATGCTGCATTTCAGATTGGCTCTGACTTTTGAAAAGGTGCCTAAAAGGATGATAACCTCACAGAGAATTTGACGTATATATGACATGATTTTTTTTTCTTTGCAGGCAATTTTTCAATTTTCTGGAAGTCAAAGGTTGTAATATTTTCAGTGCTAAACCATACTATATTCTTGTATTTTCTTCAAACTGCTTCTCATCCAAGGAAGGATCTTACCTAAAGTCCTCAGTTCTCCGTTTTCTAAAATACAAATTCCATGTTCTTCGGTGTTCTAAACTTCAAATTCCGTGTTCTTCGGTGACATGTACAAAACATATGACAATGTAAATAGCAAAAATCTATAAAAAGAAAAAATGTCACTATATGCACTGCAGTATACATGCAGATGCAAATGAAGCTTCGCGAACACAAGCTAAACACTGCGAGCAGGTCTGATTCAGATGCACGGTTTTGTTTTATTGGATTTTGCTTTGTTTTTGCTATGCTTTGGCTGTATTTTCATAATTCAAATTTTTGGCCTCGAAAAGTGAAATCTTTCCGTTTCCCGTATCGCAGAAAACTGGGGACTTTAATCTTACCTCTGTTGACTTCCTCCTATCCAGGCTAGAGCTTGGCTCCTCCCCTTCACCAATGGCTCTCCGTTTGATCGGCGGAGCTGACCCACTCGCCCTATCAGAGCTATGAACATAAAAGAAACATTACTGCATGAGCGATAAGATGTGTTTAGCGTTAATAGGCCACATGCATAAATGGCAATAGAGTCGTTTGATGACGTATCAGTCAGTTACTTTTACTGTGCAAAATTTCTCAATGCAATAACTAAGCTATTAAATTAAGGCCGCTTATCAAATGTCTTCTCCCGTGCCTTTCATCATTTTCTCCATGACCGTTCTTTTACATCGGCTTCCCCGAATATGCTAGTTCTCACTATTACTATTGGTGAGTAGATGTACGAGCTTGATGTTTAAATGATATCTGACATTCACATCAAGCTGCACATGGCTGCCCTTTCTAAAAGTCTAAAGATAGAACAGTGAACAAAGACACAAAGGGATACAGAATTACTCGTTCCTGTGCATGGTTGTCCCTGCAAACTAGCTTCGGAGATCGGCAGAATCACCCCCTACATGTATCTCTACACACGGCAATTTTTAACTAAGAAACAGTAGGGTTTGAATGACCATGCATGTATATACCCCCCCAAATTGTACAAGTGGCATCTACATATGTTGAACTCTGACATTGGCAATACAAGATCTGTTAGACGAACGTGCATGCAACATTGAAGTGTTATTATGCGGGATGCTAAAATTTAGTGCACTCATGATGATCCCTTCATGCATGTTATTAGGCATACCGAGATCTACTCCAGGTTTGACTTTTTGTAGGATGTAGATGTATGTGTAGGGTCGGGGTTTGGATGTAATTCTTGCATTTCACAATCCTAGCGCCCTCTTCAGTTCAGATGGGTCGACAACAGTACCATCCACACCTTGCACTAGGCGCCTTTTCTGCTCCTATTCTAGGTGATTACACACTTCTAATACTGCATATTTTCTAAGGGCTCTCACTGCTAGTTATGCTAACTAATCCTTCTTCTTGCCTGCGCTTGGGGCACCTCGGTCAGTTAAATATTTCTCTGAATGGTCAAACTCTCACTAGCTTTGTCTGCTTTCGTGAAAACAGTTGTTGACCCGCAAGTGGAAAAATAGGCCTCCCGTGGTACAGGCGTTGGTGACGCATGCATTGTGAAACGCGAGAACTGGATTTATTCGCTTAAGTTGAGAGATGGCTGTTAAGGAAAATACTCGATCACACTGTCCTCTTTGAAAACACCAATGAAAACTGCTAATTCACATTTGATATACTTTAAATCCCATCACTAAAATGAATGATTTTATTTCTTTTTCAAAACAGCACCCCTGGGAAAGATGCAACTTACATTGAACTTCCTGCAGCTTGTGTTATCTCTTCATGGTCTTCTTTGCTGTTAAGAACAGAGGATAGGTTGTCTGCATCTTTAGCTCCTAGCTGGTGAAAGAAATATAATAATATTAGTGATACATGAGATACAATTTATCTTTAAGAAATATGGGGTTGAAAACTGCAGATTATGCCTCTGACTATGAACTACTCATGTGGTAGAATTACATTCTTTTGTGAGATGCATTCATGGAAGAAAAGAAGAAAAGAATATGAAATTTGGTATTCATACATAAACAAGGATAAATTACTGATTTCAAGAACTTGTAGGAGAGATAGATCTTAATTACTTTAAAATCTGTGTAGCATCCCTTTTGGTCAGCCATAATCTACTCAATTAATGACATGTGATGGCGCTGCATATTGACTAAACACAGAGCCCTTTTTTACATAGTTTGGCCAACTCGGTTTCAGTAGGTTACAGCATGGCAAAATTTCTTTTGTATTGTGCTTGCCTAACAAAGCAATACGTGCCAAGTTGTAACCTAATGAAAGCAAGTCGGCCAATCTCTGTAATAAAGGGCTCTAACCTGGCGCAGGAGTCGCATTGATCAAGAGGGATGCACTCCCAGGGCGAGGCTTGCCATTGCTCACGGCTTACTGAACCGTGCGATTCTCCCAAACATGGGAAATTTGGGTGTATAATTTATAGTCATCTATGGTAGCGGAGATCTACATTTGTGCTTTAAAAAAAAAAAAAATGACAGGTTTGGAAGCGTCTTAAGTCCTTCTTGTCTAGCAAGTTGTCTTTGAGCTTGGTAAAGATGGCTACGTGAAACACTTAACAGACAGTTCAGAAGTTAAAGAGTCTTAAACTTATGCATACAGGGGGAACATTAGTATGGTGAGCTGTGCAAATTTATGTGAAAGTTGAGTACAGAAAAGACTACAATAACCAACAAATTCTTTTTAAAAATTTGCTTTTTACACCCTAGGATGATAAAATATCCCATTTCCATCTCATTCCGTAAATTGGATCTAAATCATCTTGATCATGTGAATTTTTAAAAAAATTTCTCTGATCACTGCTGCTGCTCCTCTGTCCAACTTATGTGACAGAGAACACTACTTCCCTACCGTCAGCAATTTCCACTGTATGGGCCTATATAGGTGCAAGGTTATCTGATGATAACCTGGCATTCATGTAAGTGAGACTTATGATGGTTTTGAGAAAATGGCCCCAGGGGCCTGTTTCTCGAAACCATCATGGTCAACTTCTTGACTATGATTGCCGCTAGTTGGCTAGTTATCCACTACGTGTTTCACGAAGCCGTCTTTACCAAGATCAACACGAACATGCTGACGAAGAACTTATGATGCCTCTGACCCCGTCATATCTTTCTTAGTCGATGTGCAGCGCCATCACATGCCATTAGTTTGGTAGATTATGGCTGGCCCAAAAGGAAGCCACATAGATATAAAGACGCTCAGTCGTGGGCTTTCATGGGGAATTTGACACCACTGGTGTGCTTACCCAGCAACAGGTGTTGTCCATCACTATGAGTTTTATGACCAACAGTCCTTATGTAATGCTCTGTCTATTCCACCCTTTGCCCCATATGGCAAGGTCATTATCTCACTTTCCCTGGCCCGAGAATGCCCGAAACAAGAATGTTTATGGTGGGACAGCTTGTTTTGCGTGCTCCAGAAATGTAGCTCTTTTACAGGTATTTCCAGTGCTTTTCAAAAAGTCTGGTGTCGGCAAATTATGATCCACTCCCCATGAAAGCCCACGACTGAATGTCTTTAAAAATAATTCAGATCTATCTTTTCTACAGGTTCCTGAAATCAGTAATTCATCCTTGCTTATTTATGAATATTATATTTCATATGTTACATATTTTCTAACCCCCATAGTCAATGTATGTTCAGAAGAATTGCTTTTTACATAACATACTTTGACTATGGGGTGAGAAAATGTGTAACTTCCAAGAAAATTGAGAAAATGTGAAATTTCATGTACAAAGTGAATGGAGACCTGCTCGCATATGATGTCATCAATGTTGCCAATTTGCAGAGCCGAGAGTAATTTACTAGAAAATGTAAATGAGTGTAATTTTCTTATTCTCTGACCAATTATGCTCATTTATTTTTTAAAATGCTGTTCAAATTCATCTCCTTTAATTGAAACAGTGAAACTTCTGGGGTGGACTTTCCCTTTAAACAGACATGCTGTAGCGTGCAAATTGCTGACAATAGGAAAGTAGTGTTCTACCAATGAATTTTTGGGGACAGAGGAGCAAGAGCTGTGTCACCAGTGATCAGAAAAAATATTTTTCAAAATTCATTTGATCAATCATCAAGATAATTTACATCCATGGCCTGGAGGAATGGAATGGAAATAGAATATTTTGGCAAGACTTCCTTTTGCGACAGCCACCCAACATGCAAGGTGTGCTTTATTCCATAAGCAAATTTGGGTGATTGAGCGATTTGGGTGGCTGTCGCAAGAGGCATGCAGTCTTTCCAATATTTTATTATCCTAGCCTAGGTATAATTTTAAAAAGCAAATATTTTGTATGAATTTCTTGATTATTTTAGTGATTTCAATCTTCGACTATAGAGGGCAGCATGTCACATAAATTTGCACAGCTGAGCATACCAATCAATGTAGCCCTGTGTGACCTTTTGTAACAAAAATAACAAAACAAAAAAATCCTTGATCTAACTCTACAGCACTGTCCCACATACTAAGATCGGCGTTACGAATAAAATTAACTTTCGTCATTCTGCAATTCTATGACATAGAAATACGTTTAATTTCAAACTTACCTGCTGTGCAAGGATTTTCCTTCGTTGATAGGAACGTTCCTTCAATATCTTTAGCCTTTCAGACATATTCTGATTTTCGTTATCTGGAAAAAATAGCAATATCGTATTCGCACTGAGCAACAACAGTCCAGCACGTGAGGCACTCGTACAAACTTACGACATGACGTCACTCATTGGTGTGCAGGTAATAAGGCCCACAATTTCACAACAGAAGTTTGTTGAAGTTTCTGAAGTTTATACCTAAATAAGACTCAACGACCCACTTAGGTATGTAAAAAGTTAAAATATAATTACAAACAAATAAACATATAGTATATATAAACATATCATGATACAAATACTAACATTGTTACTTTTGTTTTGTTTCTGTTCCTTTCACAACCTCTAATTCTTCGGGGTCCCAAACCTTTCATGTTATATTTCTGGTTTGTACAAATGATTGTAAAATATTGCAAGATTGATTGGTTTAAACAAACTTGAACTTGATAAAGGAGAAGGCACTGCCTGAAATTGTAAACGGAAAAATAAAGATACTAAAAGAAAGAATAACGAAACAATAACGATTAAAACAGAGTATCCCCAACCAAAAAAAAAAAACCACCAAAAGGCACGACAATCACAAAACGTATATATTAAGTAATACTGGATATATCTAAGAAAAAACAGGAGGTTACTTCTCTACAAAACCTCGAAATATTTGAGTGTCCTTTTTGTATTGGAATTGAACAATCCGGTAAACAATTCATTAAATAGGATATTCCCAATAATAGGCCTGAGGAATGGTTTACCTTTGGTCTCAAAGAAAGGACATACACATGGCCGTATGCTGCGGGGAGAGGGGGGGGGGGGGGGGTCAGTCCCCACCCCCCCCCCAGAAATTTTCAAGACTTACATTGTTTTACTGAAAATTTTCCAAAATTTCATCAAAAGTGTACACCAGATCCTTCAATTTCAACTTTAAAACTGCAAAAGTGCCCTCGTGACCAGCTCGGTCGCTTCGCCCCCTCGCTTGTGTGTTTCTTAATTTTTTTTACTTATTTTTGCCCCCCAGGAAAAGTTTATGTGTACGGTCCTGAATACAAACGAAATATAGTGCAATTCATCACCATTATCATTTGAAGAACAATGAGTAAATAATTAACGCCCCGTAAACATCGAAATTTCAATACAGAAAACTTTCCCATTACTTTTTTTTTTGGGGGGGGGGTGGGTGAATTATACTTTTCACTTTTCAAAACATAATTTCTGTTGGAAGCATAGCCAGCGATCGGGGAGGGGGATCGTCCCCCCTCGATTCATTTGATAGTCTTATTTTTCTATTTTGTTAGCATTTTGATTGATTTTGTATATATGCGACTCCGTTCAAAAAGTAGGCCTTAATGTGATGAAAATAAATTATTGAACTTATTAATGCGGGGGGGGGGGGGGGTGGGGGGACGCCATTTTCCCGCGCTAGGGTATACACTCCCCTCCAAAAGTTTGGGAACACCTGCATTCAGTGTGTGTTTTCCTAAACTTGGTAGACTTTATTGAAATTCAGGCTCATAGCACAGCTGTATTTTTGTTTTAAAGTGAAGACTATACACCAGTGTACATTTTCTCATTGATTCAAACAAATTTAAAGCTCTTAATAGACATACAGCTGCCAAAAATGGCAGGCTACCAGTCAAGATGGCATTCTCTCCAAAATGCTAACTTCTTTTATTTCGTGTAGTTATTCAGAGCTTTTTACACTTATACCAGTGCACCTTCATTCATTTTGCCTTTTCACTTTGGCCTAGTCAGAAGTCAGACACAAAAATAAGATAAAACAATACTCAATATTTCACTTGTACAGAAAACTTATTTTTTATTGTAATTCAATAAAAATAATATACAATAAAAATATTTTTTAAATAAACATGATAACAATTAAAAGGGCGTCATTTTTCTTCTTGATCATGGAAACTCATTATTGTGAACAACTTCAGTTTATTCTTTGTTTTTGTGATACTGTAACAAACAAAATAAAATCTTAAATGAATATAACTTTGCACATGTCTTTGTTTTTCATAGTGTTCCAATTAGACTGCCTTCTCATCAAAGAATCCTCCTTTGACAGCGATAACAGCACGGCACATTCTTGGCATCCTGTTGGCCAAGTTGTTGAGGGATTCACTGGAAATACCCTGCCATGCCTTCTGTAGAATCTCCCACAGATGAGTCTCACTTGTTGGGCATTGAAATTTCTGGACCTTTCTGTCTAGTTCTTCCCAAAGCAGCTCGATGGGGTTGAGGTCTGGGGACCGGGGCGGCCAATCCATGATTTCCAGGACTTGTTTCTCTTCTTTTTCTTCAAGTAGTCTTTGCATAGTCTTGACGAGTGTTTGGGGTCATTGTCCTGCTGGAAAACAAACCCTTCTCCGATCAGGCGTTTCCCCGAAGGGATGGCTTTCTGCTGTAGGATGGAATGATAGCCATGCTGGTTGAGGATACCCTCTACTCTGTGCAAGCTGCCAACCTTTCCTGCACCAAAGCAACCCCAAACCATGACATTTCCACCACCATGTTTCACAGTTGGCTTGATGCACTGTGGAAGCATCTTTTCTCCCTTTCGCCATCTCACATAGGTACGTCTCTTGCTGCCAAACACCTTGAACTATGACTCGTCTCTATGTGAGATGGCGAAAGGGAGAAAAGATGCTACCACAGTGCATCAAGCCAACTGTGAAACATGGTGGTGAAATGTCATGGTTTTGGGGTTGCTTTGGTGCAGGAAAGGTTGGCAGCTTGCACAGAGTAGAGGGTATCCTCAACCAGCACGGCTATCATTCCATCCTACAGTGGAAGGCCATCCCTTCGGGGAAATGCCTGATCGGAGAAGGGTTTGTTTTCCAGCAGGACAATGACCCCAAACACTCGTCAAGACTATGTAAAGACTACTTGAAGAAAAAAGAAGAGAAACAAGTCCTGGAAATCATGGATTGGCCACCCCAGACCCCAGATCTCAACCCCATTGAGCTGCTTTGGGAAGAACTAGACAGAAAGGTTCCAGAAATTTGCCCAACAAGTGAGACTCATCTGTGGGAGATTCTACAGAAGGCATGGCAGGGTATTTCCAGTGACTCCCTCAACAAGCTGACCAACAGGATGCCAAGAATGTGCCGTGCTGTTATCGCTGTCAAAGGAGGATTCTTTGGTGAGAAGGCAGTCTAATTGGAACACTATGAAAAACAAAGACTTGCGCAAAAGGTTATATTCAATTCAGATTTTATTTTGTTTGTTACAGTATCACGAAAACAAAGATTAAACTGAAGTTGTTCGCAATAATGAGTTTCCATGATCAAGAAGAAAAATGATGCCCTTTTAATTGTTATTGTGTTTATTAAGAAAATATTATTTATTGTCTATTATTTTTATTGAATTACAATAAACAAGTTTTCAGTACAAGTGAAATATTGAGTATTGTTTTATTTTATTTTTGTGTCTTGACTTCTGACTAGGCCAGAGTGAAAAAGGCAAAATGAATGAAGGTGCACTGGTATAAGTGTAAAAAGCTCTAAATAACTACACGTAATAAAAGAAGTTAGCATTTTGGAGAGAATGCCATCTTGACTGGTAGCCTGCCATTTTTGGCAGCTGTATGTCTATTAAGAGCTTTAAATTTGTTTGAATCAATGAGAAAATGTACACTGGTGTATAGTCTTCACTTTAAAACAAAAATACAGCTGTGCTATGAGCCTGAATTTCAATAAAGTCTACCAAGTTTAGAAAAACACACACTGAATGCAGGTGTTCCCAAACTTTTGGAGGGGAGTGTACGTCGGCGGTCATCCTAGATACCGTCGTAAATCTATACGACATGCGGAAAGATTATTTCAAGAAATTCAAGTCTAAATCTAACCATATATTATTTCCACGGTTCGTGCAAAGCCATATACACTCCAGTGAGGGATGCTTAGGATTTCTTCATAAAAGCAGTGTCTTTATTTCATATTTTTTAAACATAAAATCAAGAATTGGAGGAGAAATCGCAAGAGAGCTAGATGCATGCATATTTTCGGCTCGAGGAGGTGAGCTTTCTAATTTCCGCTGTACAAAAGCACCGTGTAGACGATTGTGACCGCACTTTAATTGATGCGCGCGGTCACCGGTCACCCCCGGGGGGATGTCTCATTGAGGCCTGTACATCATCCGTGTAAACAAAAACTTAGAAAAAACGGTCGTTTTTCAGCACCAGGCGGGGAACCCGGGGATCCACTTTAGGGTATCAAAAACAGCAAAAATCACAAAAAAGGGTATCAAATTCACTAGTGCCGGTTTCACACGGAACCCAAAAAGGGTAGGAAATTTGATAGACCCCGACGATGGAATGAAATATGGCAAATCAGCCGGCAATTAGAAAGAGGAAATGAGAAAGAAGCAGATTTTTTTTACTGAAAAAAACCCGGAAAAAACGTCTCAGTTGAAGATATCCCCACTAAGGGTATAAACGATGCAAGATATAAAACTGTTAAAGGTCTAAAAATCTGAGATCGTTCATGGGTTTCCCCGTTTAGGGTATCAAAACCACCCCTACCTCAATCCCCGTTTAGGGTGCTTTTCAGAAAGTGATTTACGCGGATGATGTACAGGCCTCAATGAGACACATCTCCCTGGACGGTCACCAAACTGTCCTATAGCTCGGCTTACACTTTCTTTAAATAAGAATGGGAAAGAGAAAAGGAAAAGAGGAATAAATATAAAGGAAATCCTGGAAGCGCTATAGCTCGCTTCGAATCGCTCGCTCGTATTTCTAATATCTTAACCAATACCGGTTATTAGAAAGGAAGTATCCATGTAGGTCTGCATCTTATCTCTCTATCCAATATGTGACCAGCCACCTTAAAACCACCAATAAGTCGGAAATTTTGTTTTTTCTGATTTTATAGAATCTGAATTCCGAGATTCTAAGCTTTAAAATGATATATAACTTGGCTTACATGCATGGACAAAACCCCTATTACACTGAGGAGGTCAGCAAGTCAGTCAAGGCCATGAGCAGAACAATGGAGAAAACGAGCTCCAAAGAAAAGGGACAATCAGACCGCCGAGCTGTGTCCTAATTGTCGTACGTACATTGGCTCAAAATAGCAACTAGTCTGAAGGGATGCAAGATTTCATTGAAAATTGGCACAAGTTCTGTATAGATTGATCTGAACTTCCAGTCAGTTTGAACTTGTTAAATAACATAGTTTTTAGTTATGCTCAGTTGTTTTGAAGCTTCAGTGTGATACGATATAAAACCCTTTCCGAATGAACGAATTCGGAACAGAGCTGGAAGAATGTGTCTACCGATGACAAGTTGATTGGTTGTCTTTATTGAACATGACATATTGAAAATTATTTGAGAGGAAACCTGGAATTGGTTCTTTTCTTATTTCAAGAGAGATTTCATGGATTTATAGGAATGAGAAGCATTAAAATTAATGCATTGTGATTATCTTCAACTGTTTACTTATTTTTGATATACTTTCTCTTGTCTCTTTCATCTGTATCTGTATCTGTTCAGTTCGAGGTCCTGGGGGTCCTCGAGGCGGGATATAAATGACCAGTATGAACCTTATCGCTCGAGAGAGTGTGTTCGTACAGTACATTTTGGAGTTGAGTCCCATTACTTTGCTTGTACAGGGAGGGACTATGCTTATATTGCCCTTTTGCATTGCTTCCCAGAGTCTAGTTTTGAAGGTCTCTGCATATAGAGCATCTAAAATCCAAGTTTGGTTCCAAACGGGTAAACGGTCACAGAGTTATTCATTTTTTTAAGCGTTCCGGACGGACGGACGACGGATGGACGCCGCTAAGGATCCCTTAGTCTTCACCTTCGGTGGCTCGAGAAAAAAATCATCTTCAGTGTGTTATTTGGGTGACAAATCTACGCTTTGAAGATTTTTTTAAAATGGAAAAATTGACCCTATGTTGACCATTCTTTAAAGTTAGCCCCCTCGGCTTTCAAGGGCAGAATATGATGTCTCCACGTCTAAATCTTGTAATAATGTTTTAATCCACTGTGTGCTGAATTTGGTGCTTTTCGATTTTTTTTTAAAAAAAAAGGTAGCCCCCTTTATCGAATTGAGCTCCTAAGTTATGTCTTCTGAAATATTTCAGCCCTGAAACATTTGAATAAGAATAAGTGATTTCATATTACCTACAAGGTACCTTTTCATTAGAGTTATGTAGACGAAAATGTCCCTATGATGACCATTTTTTAAAGATGGCCCCCACGGCCCCCATGGGCCGAATCTGAGATGTCTCCACATCTGATTTTGTTTATATTATATATATCTACATTTGTCCCAAATTTGGTGCAATTAGCCCAAAGTGCACAATTCGGGTATATTCTGTCGCTATGTCGCTCTACTATCAACGGAAAGAACTTTTCTAGGTTACACTGTTAGCGAAATACATGTAGGACTGTCTAACCGACTACTTGCAGTTATATTGCTAACATTTTAAGGACTAGAAGAGTAGTATAACATTAACCTCACTTTGGATGAGCTTATGGATACATGTACTGAACTTTGATTCTATGTATTGAACCTCACTTTGGATGGGCTTATGGATACAGGTAATGAACTTTGATTCTATGTATTCAACCTCATTTTGGATATAGATACATGTATACTGAACTTTGATTCTTTGTATTCAATGGTTTCAAGTTTCAACCTCACTTAGGATAAACTTATGGATACATGTATTGATATTTGATACCTTCTATTTAAACTCACTCTTAGAAAGGCCTATGGATACCTGTACTGACCTTTGATTCTTTGTATGCAATGGTTTCAACCTCATTTTGGATGGGCTTATGAATACAGGTACTGAACTTTGATTCTATGTATTCACAGTGGCGTAACAGCCGGGGGGGGGGCAGGGGGGCAGAGTGCCCCCCCTGAAGGATTTCAGCGGGAAAATCCATCAAACCACCGGGAAAAAATGAAAGGAAGGGAAAGGAAGAAAAAGGAAGGGAGAAAGGGAAAGGAAGAAGAAGAAAGGAAAAGAAAGAAGAAGAAAGGAAAAGAAAGAAGGAGAAAGGGAAAGAAAGAAGGAGAAAGGGAAAGGAAGGAGAACGGGAAAGAAAAAAGGAGAAAGGGGAGAAAGAAGAAGAGAGAGAGACGGAAAAGAGGGGAAAGGGGAAAAAAAGCAAAGGGAAACAAAAGAAATTAGGGAAAATTTAGTACCAAAAACCCCGGAGTTTCCGGGTGCTCCACTTCCTGGACCCCCACAGTGGCTTTCCCTGTAGACCCCCATCAGGGGCCCTAAGCCAAGAACCCTGGGCCCCACCCGCTAAGGGCTTCGCAACAAGCAACTCGCGGTGTGGGCTCACCTCTGCATATTCTATTTCTAGACTTAGATACCGGGAAATTTTCGGCTCAGCCCCCCCCCCCCCCCCGATAACGGGCAGAGAATGTAAGAGACCGGGAACAGTCAACGAACAATTCAAAGAAACGTCAGAGCTTCCGCGCTTCGCGCGGGAGGGGAAAATCACCAACCCTGCACTCTCCCCTAGCATGAAAAGGGAGCGCACTTTGCAATATCGTCCTCCTAAAATGATATCCTAGCTACAACACTGATTCTAGACTTAATTACCGGGAAATTTTTGGCCATGCGTATGCCCCCTCCTCCCCCCCCCCCCCAATAACAGGCAGAAAGCGTAAGAAGAGCGGGAACTGAGAGCGAAAAAGCGTCGGAGCTTCCGCGCTTTGCGCGGGAGGGGGAAACTCCCCCTCCCTGCACCCTCCCCCTAGGGAGCACTACCGTCCTCCTAAAATGAAATCCTAGTTCCGCCGCAGAAGATACATTTAATTACCGACAACTAACAATTCAAAAAAACGTCGGAGCTCCCTCCCTGCACCCTCCCCTCTAGGCTTATTTTGGCTCGCTCGCTCGTCAAAATCTTAGGATTTCCATCCGAAAATGCAATTAATATCGAGAAAAGTGGTTATTTTTGGCTCGTTCGCTTCGCTCGCTCGCAAAATAGATATAAGAATGTGTGTGAGAGGGAAAAAATCGTTAAAAAAGTTTTTCATCCCCCACTCTTCAAATTGGATTTACGCCGGTGGAGCACTACCGTCCTCCTAAAATGCAGTCCTAGCTACGCCACAGATTCTAGACATAGACTATAGTTACCGGGAAATTTTGGGCTCTGCCCCCCCCCCCCCCCCTGATAACAGGTACCTGTTACGCCCCTGTGTATTCAACCTCATTTTGGATGGGCTTATAGATACAGGTACTGAACTCTGATTCTTTGTATTCAGTGGTTTCAAGTTTCAACATCACTTTTGGATAGGCCTATGGATAGATGTAATATGGCCAGATATTTGTTGTTTGGCATTTGAAAATGCGTACACACACGACACGCTCGACTAGCGGTCGCGCCGTTGTTGAGAAAACTCCGTAAAAATCTGTATCAGACAGGATCAGTTTGATCAGCAGCATACACATGCACATGCAAGTTTGTAAATAATACATCCAGCTAAATTTACTGCAGCTATTTGCTACCAGTTGGACGACGTCTTCTTCGTTTATTCACCATGAACCAGTTTTTCGGAGAGGATGATACTGCAAAAGACTACATACGATATCGACCGATGTATTCTGATGATGTTGTTGATAGAGTAATCTCATTTCTCGCTGAAAAGGTAAGGTGGTAGAATCTGAGAAGGCTTTTAACAACTTCATTTTCAGACAAGGAACAGCGTTTTTCTTACACGGTTATGGTTTAAAAGAAAGTTGTGTTCAGAGATCTTCGTTTTGCAGAAGCATGGTTTTAGAAATCCGGTAAATAAAGAAAGAAAAGAAAAACTCGATGAACTAAAAGAGATGCTTTTGAAATCAGCTCTCCTTGGAAAAAAGAGCTGTGTATACAAAGCACCGCACTGTAAAGCAACTTGTTTTAATTATTCAAAACGCTTATTCTTACTTCGCTTATGAGAGTTCTTTCATTCCTCTTGACTTGTTAAGGGATGAGATTTTTTTCTAGACGTTTGTATTTCTTATCTTTTATATTTTTTTTTCTTTTTCTGTACCTTACTTTTGGTAAAGAGCCTAAGAGGTAAAGGGCATATCATAATCAATATTGATATCGTCCCGTAATAAAATAAAACTTATTTCCACCAACAGATATGATTAACTCTAACTGCAACAGGCAAGGGAGTAAGGGTGAGAATCAGAAGGGCCAGAGCTAATAAGTTACACAGGAGAGATTGCTGTGAAATTCTATGTAAAGGGGGGGGGGGTAAACGTGTTTCCTGATATTAAGCTCTGTATGAGCAAACGCTGCGATATCTGACAGTGACGTCGGGAAACTGTGAAATAAAATTAATAAAAAGGATATCTTCAAGTTTTTCTCTTAATCAGGATATTTCATTTAATAATGTATCACGATTTTTGCAAATTACAAGCCTATAAAATATAGGCCTTATTATGTTAAAAGTCCAAAGAGACAGGTGAAAGGGCTTTGAAAAAATGAGATTGCGTGCGAGCAACATAAAGACTATTCAAGATTCTGGCTGGGTGGACTAGCACGTCTGAAAAAAAAAAAATCATCAGGTACCATCCCTGAGTTTTTGGACAAGCAAGGACAAGAGGTTTGTCGTGTTCCTTCTGTGCCGGGGGTGCACATTTCCTTTCGCTCGATACGTGAAATCAGACATCAGATTTGGTGGCTGCTGGCATGTAGGCCTAGGGGCACGGGGATTCTCGGATACGCCTCGAATAAGAATAACTGCAAGTGAGGTTTTCTAAGACTGTATCCTGTTTTAGCAATCTGAGGAGTCAGGCCATCGAAAACAAACAAACAAACAAAAAACCGGTAGGCCTAGTAATAGCTGCAACAGGGCCTACACTTATGAAAGAAGGAAAAAAAAAAAAAAGCCCCAGCCTCTATATAATTTTTAATCAAATACTATTTAACCTTCTATAACAGTACGAGCTGAGGATATATTAACCCGTAATAATACACGAAGGCTTGCGATTAATGGCAATTAAAAGCAACCATAACTGATAATTATTTCTTTTGATCTGCTTCTTAATATGTCCTTTGATTTTTTTCTCTCTCAATTTTTAGACTTTAGTTACATGTATGTGTCTTCATTCTCTCATTCTTTTGTTTTATGTATGCACCAGCCAATGTGGAGAACCTCATGTAAACAGAATTCCCGAATTCTTTTAGGTAATCCCCAGGCATTGGCTGGTGCTAAATCTTTATACAATGTGCTGTGGTTTTGTTATCTTTGTGTTCTTTATGTACTTGTCTGTGCAATGTCTCACCTGGAAATGAAATGAAATGAAATAAATAAATAAATAAATAAATAAACCATTCTGATTGGTCCAGGGTCTCCCTTCTGAACGATGTGTGCATGAAATAATAGTCTTGATTGACTGTTACAACTTTGCGATTGATTGCAAATCTTTGTGTTACGGGGCCCAGATATGCTTCCTTTTGTTGGAGGTGTACTAAAGACAGGGCGGCGCCAGAGTATTTTGACAGGGGGGCAAGATGACCCACGGGTAAATTTATTTATGTTTGAAATGAAAAAAAAAAATAGGGGTATTATATAGGGCGTATCAATAAAAAGTTACACTTTTGAAAAATCCCTCAATTACATTTCAACATATGAAAAAGATTTTATTCAGGTTGATAAATGCCCATTAGTCTAATCTGTCAAGTGCCAACAACAAAACTTTTTTTTCGTTCACGCTTGGGAGAGCACTGATGTTTTTGTCCAGAGCGCGACAAATGACTTATCGCCAAATTGAAAGAAGAGGGAAAATTAAAGCAGCAATCTGAATAAGTACTGCCATTCAAACAAATCACTCTTTTGCATAAATTCATGATCATGTTGTGGCAGTCGATGAATTTCGTGTAAATATTCTATCATAATTTTAATGATTTCATTGATTTATGCATGAGTGGGAATTAATGTGTAAAAATTACTTCAAGATCTTTAAAGCACAGTATTCACAATACACAGACACATCAAATCCACATGCCAGTCATTCGTCAAGAATAAAAGGACCAAATTAATCCATCTTCGGATCATTCAATCAATCAATCAAAAAATTAATCAAACGAAAATCGGTTCATCAATACATCAACCGATAGACCAGTCAGTCAGTCAGTCAATCAATCAATGCATCAGTCAGTCATCAACCATTCAGCCAGTGGGTCAATCAACCAGTCGGTCAATCAACCAGTCGGTCAGTAAGGTAATCAGTTAATCAACAGTCAACTGATTGATTGATTAATTAATAATTCAAGTGCTCAAACCATCGATCAGTCATGCAGTCGAGCAATTCTGTGGCAAAGAGCAATTTCTTTGAATGTGAATACTTATTCAGACTGCTGGTTTAATTTTCCCTCTTCTTTCAATTTGGCGCAAGTCATTTCTCACACTCTAAAAAAAAGTCAGTGGTCGTCCAAGTGTGGACAAAAATTTATATTGCTAGTGGCACTTGACAGATGAGACTACTGGGCAAGTATCGACATGAAAAAATCTTCTAAATATTTTGAAACGCAATTATGACAGATTTTTTAAAAGTGTAACGTTTTTGTTGATACACACTGTATAGTTGCATGACCCAGTCCTCTCTTTTCCCATACTCTTCATTATTCCTGCTCCTCTCTTCTTTTTCTCCTCTTCTCTCTCTTTTTTTTTATCACTTGAAAAATCATAGGGGGCGACTGCCACCTGCCTCCCTGAAGCGCCGCCCCTGTTTTATTGGTTCTCTGTTGTGTCACAGTGAGCACGGTGATTGTTCTTTTTATCAATTGTTGTCAACTTCTAGAGAGTTTAAGGCAGTAGTTTCATGCATAAAGGTAGCCTTATCATGTCGGAATCTAGTTTTCTTGATATTTTCTCCACTATATGCAGGATACTCAAAGATTTATGGTAGTAATTAAAAAGTTTCATACATAAAGGTAGCCTTATCCTGTCGGAATCTATAGTTTTCTTGATATTTTCCTCACTATATGCAGGATACTCAAAGATTTATGGTAGCAATTAAAAAGCAGCAGTGGAAGAACAATGTGAAGTGAAGCCTGAAAGAGAGAAGGGAATTCGATTCTTACTGCACAGATTTGTCAGATCCAAGCCCTGGCAAGAAATATCAATTTGACATCAATGTACAACCCTCTCCTAGTTTAGTGGAGTAGTTGAAAGAGTGGAAGCTTTATTCATATATCAGACAATTTTTACGTTCATAATTTTCTTCGAAATGACACCGACATGGGTTTAAATCATATTTTTTTCTATGAAAAAAATTCATGCAGCCTATTATCTCATTTACATGACTTGACATGATTTCAGATTTAAAAAGACTTAATGTGAACTTAAATGGTTACAATGATGACCCAGAAACTCTCCTTTGTTTATCAAATAAATGTTTCTCAAAGGGGCCCTTTTCAGTCGAGATGCGTTAGACCTACCTAAACCATAAGATGATTTATATTTGAAAATATTGAAATAACCATATCTTCCAAATTTGATTACTCTAAAGATTTGGGAAATAAAGTTATAGCAGTCATTTTAAAACCCGTCCACGATGAATTTTGGGGCAGAATTTCCAATCTCTTACGGTATCCAGATTTCTCTGATGCATTAATTTGCATGCGTGGCATGTGTCAATTCTGTTGATTAAATTACAAAGCTGTATGTACATGCTGTATGCTGGGACTATTTTTGAAAATGTCTTCTTACTTTCTTCTCTACTACCTTTCTACCTTCATGGATGCTATACAACCAAGGAGTTTCAAGAGCTGGAGTCCCAACTGCCAATAATTTATTTCAAGCAGCTGTCCCTTTCTAGGGTTGCAAAATAGAATCTACAGGTGTGCTGTTGCCTTTGATGTCTAGGTTCGATGCCGCCAACATGATGGGAAAGCTTGAGTAATGTTTTTTGTCACAAATAAAATATCGTTAATATTTCACTTTTTATTTGAATTAACAGAGAGAAAATTGAAGAGATGATAAAATATGAATACAAAAGCCTATCTGTGTCCAGAAATTTGCGTATGTCGCATGATAGCAGTTTTAATCTATGAAAAAGAGTAAAATTTTACAATCCTTAAACCCACAATTTGACACTTTTCCGTTTACTGCCTGCAAACGGAAATAAAAAGTGAATTTGTTGAAGTACAGTTATTTATGATGTTATATGTGAGATTAGTGCCCGCACATGCCCAGTCGAGTAATTTTGATTCATATTTCAGGAAATTTTGCACCATTTCCTTTCGCTTGCCTCCTGTAAACGTAAGCACTGTGTACTGCTCATATTATCAGACGAGTGGAAGCGAAAAGTGATTATCATTATAAAAGCATATTTCCCTTTGAAAATGGCCCGTAAGTGTGCAGCCAGGCAGAAAACTTTTGTCTACGTATCTGCAAGGAAGATGAGTTAGCACATGCCTGACATTTTTTTCCTGGCGGCATCGAACGTCACTTCAAAGGGAATGAGTTAGATGTGACTCCAGCTCTTGAAACTCCTTGATACATCTTATTTTAATGAGTACTTGGGACATGTGCCATTTGTTACCACTTTCGATTACATTATTCCAAGTAAATTTAGATTAGTTTAGACTAATTATCCTGAATTGGTGAAAAGGGCCAAATACCAGAAGAAAAAAAAAAGTAAACAGATAATGACTACCAAGATCCATTTTCCAAGTATAGGTAAAATACGGAACATTTCTTTTTTTTATTATTTTGCATACCATTCTAGAGTGATGCACAATTTCTTGAAAGATTTTAGAGTGCATGTGTAGAAAAATGATAACGGTGGCGGGCAGTCACGGCCCTCGGGGGCAGGAAGGGAGATATTGCATCATCTATCGCGTAATAATGTAATTAAAAATCTTTTCTGAAGTATTTCAGCCCTGAAGCATTCGATTATCAATTATTGATGTCATCTGACCTCAAATTTACTTTTCACATTAGATTTTCGGTGCCAGGTAAAAATGTCAGAGGTAAAAATGTCAGAGGCAAAAATGTCAGAGGCAAAAATGTCAGAGGAAAAAATGTCAGAGGCAAAAATGTCAGAGGAAAAAATGTCAGAGGTAAAAATGTCAGAGGAAAAAATGTCAGAGGTAAAAATGTCAGAGGAAAAAATGTCATAGGTAAAAATGTCAGAGATAAAAATGTCAGAGGAAAAAATGTCAGAGGAAAAATGTCAGAGATAAAATGTCAGAGATAAAAATGTCAGAGGTAAAAATGTCAGAGATAAAAATGTCATAGGTAAAAATGTCAGAGGAAAAAAATGTCATAGGTGAAAATGTCAGAGGTAAAAATGTCAGAGGAAATGTCATAGGTAAAAATGTAAGAGGTAAAAATGTCAGAGGTAAAAATGCCAGGGGTAAAATGCCAGGAGTAAAATTCTAGAGGTGAAAATGCCAGAGGTAAAATCACAGATCTGAATATAACACAGTCAGAGGTAAAAATCTCAGAGGTAGAAATGTCAGAGGTACATGTACATGATGTATGTCACATTTGAAAATGTTGAAGTAAATATGTTACAGGTACGGATATTGAATTACAGAAATGAAGGGGAACGCGAAATATCTGCCTATCGTTCATAGTAGACAAGGTTTCTACATAATGTAGAAAAAAACTAACCACATTTATGAGGAGGGGGGGGGGGGAGCATACATGTACAGTAAGAATGTATGTGGATGAACTTTGTAAAAACGATGGTAGGAAAAACTTGTAACATTTAGTAGCGATTTTAATGATGCACATTCCTCTTCGTATAAAGCCCCCCCCCCCCTTCAGACACCACTCAAGCGTGGTGTACGTGTATGAACAAATGCTTGCCTATTATTGTCCTAATACGTAGAATAGAAAATAAGCGAAATGGAACTAATTCGATTTGTTTCTCGACCTTTCTATAGTATCTCATCGGATACGCTGCGGAATTTACAACTTTACAAAGAATTACTTAATTAGTTATAGCAGATGTAAATAATCAAACGTGAATATATTTGTCTTACCATTCTGTCATTCCGCTAATATCTTAAATCATAGTACCGTAACTTATTTCCCATTAATCTCACAAAGAAAATAATGGACATCATCCTGCGTTACATTTCTTACGCAGAATGCACAATTTGCAATGTTCAGTTGTCACAATTATGTTGCTAAATCAGTATTTGTAGGGGGCCTACGTGTGACATGTTCACTTCGGCATTTCCAGAGCTTACTTTTTCCTCTGACATTTTTACCACTGACATTTTTATCTTTGCCATTTCTACCTCTGACATTTTTACCTCTGTCATTTTTACCTCTGACATTTTTACCTCTGAAATTTTTACACCGAACCAGATTTTCGACTATATGTATATAGAAAAAGTGTCCCTATGTTGACCATTTTTAAAGTTCGCCCCTCGACTTTCAAGGGCAGAATCTAAAATGTCTCTATATCTGAATATTGCAATAAAGTTTCAGTCCACCTGTGTGGTAAATTGGGTGCTTTTACTACGAAATACATGTAAAGTGGGGGCTATTTTCGATTGTACAAAAGCCTCCTTTATCGAATTGAGCTCCCAAATTATGTAATGAAATATTTCAGCCCTGAAATATTTTAATAAGAATAACTCATATTACCTTCCCTTTTTATTAGAGTTATATAGAAAAAGTGCCCATATTATGGTGACCATTTTTAAAGATGGCCCAAACGGCCCCCAAGGGCAGAATCTGAGATGTCTCCACGTCTGAATTCCTTTATATTACATATATCTACATTAATTTTGTGCCCAGTTTGGTGCCATTAACCCAAAGTGCACAATTCGGGTATATTCTGTCGCTATGCCGCTCCACTATAATCACTTTCTTGACCATGAATAGTCAGGCAGCCAAACCCGAACTTTAGGCCTAAGGTTGCATTTGAATGTTATAGTTTTTTTTAATTGATATCAACTGTTCAGACCTTCTATTTTAACAATCCACATGCTGGAGCTCTGTCAGCATTGAGCAATTGAGATATATATTTTTCTTTCTGCAAGGATATCTAGAAACACAAAACAACAAGTGTAATGGGGATGAGGGAAGGGAGGGGGGATAGCCTCCTTCCCAAGCACACACACCCACACCCACACACTTTACACTATGGAGGAAAAGCAAATGATGTTCACCTTTTTGCAGCTGAAAAAACTATGTATACTCGCATCTCTATATCAGGAACTTGAGGCTCAGAAATTAGTTATGAAGTTCATTTATTAAGCATTTAAGTGTACTGAAGTACAGAAGAAACATACACTTTTAAAAATATTTCTTGATATTTTCAAGGCTAAAACATCATTTTCCTAACTAATTTGAGTACCTCCCTTTATATCTATCCTTGTCTATCGTGGACTGAAAATTCTGCAAATCTTGGCTGAGCCGAATAACTGGTACTTTTCAAGAGACCAATTCCTGAAATAGTGTGTATAGCACCACTTTATTGTTAGCTAGAGTTAATCGATCTGTTTTTTAGCCATCATAAGAGACAGGTCATTGTTCAAGTGATTGTTTGCATATTAGATAATAAGCATCTGAATATGTCTATAACTTTGAATCTAAATAAAAGCGCTCAATTATAGCCTCTTAATGGAAAATATTGATTAAAAAATCCAACATAGCATGTATTTTATGTCCACACCTGTTTACAAGAACTTTATGGAAGAAAAGTATACTTTTTAAATTTTAAGATATTTTCAAGGTCAAATGATAATTTTCCTCACAAATATGGATATTGATGCTCATGGGTTTTGATTTGGGTTCGGGGGGGGGGGGATTGACTGATGCCGAATATCCTCAATCGTGGGAGCAAAGCGACTGGGAAAGGGTATGGGATTAAAAAGGAGCACAGAGATCAGAGCGTCATTAAATTTTGTGAATAGAATGTATAATACCTAGATTTGCTCACAGATCTATTGTGTTCCTAGTCTATTCTACCGTTCATCCCATTAGCCAAACAAAAATAGTCTTCAAATAATATCGAATGGGTACATCCCCATTACTTGAATGGAATGTTTAAGGACCTGTAAGCTTTCTATTTTAGTTGACACTTTTTAAAAGTATGAACCACAGCATTTTTTATTTTGTGAGTGAGCGAGTCAAAAGTAAATGTTATTTGATTATCAAAACACACTCTACAATGCACTAGGAATAAGATATTTGAATGATTTATAACATATTCAGTACCTCACTGGTCTTATGTTTACAGTCAAAACCACCCTGTTTGTGTATATTATGAGCGAACACTCTTTTGATGATACAGTATTATTTCATGGTCAAAATATCATGATCTGAAAGATATTTTAATGGTATACAGTCACCTCACTGCCAACCAGGACTCCATTCTAGCACCTCGCTGGTCTAATCTTTTGCTGTTCTAAACCACCTTGTTTCAAAATAATACAAGCGGGCGAAGGGAGGTAGGAAAAAACATACTCTTGGCGAAAAAGTATTCCCCAACTATTCTGTATTTAAATGCTATACAAGTGAGTGCAAAAGTGAGGAAAACTTTACAATCCATGATAGGCTCAAACTGTTATATATTTGATCACCTAACTGCCATATGACGTTCTTTGGCTCATCGCTTGCCATGCAAAACCATCCTGTTTCTATGAGCAAGCACAACAAGCTACACACTCATTTTCTTTCAAATGTAGAATTGCCTCCAAAATAATTATTGTGATGGTGTACATCTTCCCACAGAATTTGAGGACAGTTGGCCACTTTAATGTAAAAGCATTATGATATTCCAACTTGTTGCCAAGGGAATAAGAGTGTATGACTCCTTTGAAATATCTTGGTTCTAGATTTGATAGGTGAGTGTAGTGAGGAGAGAGAAAAAAATGGATATTCAAAACTACACTGTAGTTGAGAACGATTTTTTGTATTGTTACTCCACTCCATCATTCTATCTGTTTATCATTTTATCGGCTTCCTCCTTTCTCATAATGGTCACAGGTCATTATCTCATGAAAATTCTTCTGTATTAGCTCTTCTTGATGTTTGACTTGACTCCTCGCAGCTTTTTACTATCATTTTATGACAAAAAGAATAGTATAACATTAGATAGACAATTAGATGCAAATCAGTTTCATTTCATAAGGATAGTAACATGGCCGACTTTGGTTAAGATACTTAAAATACGAAGTAGTGAGTAAACAAGTGCATGCCATAAGAGAGAGAGAGAGAGAGAGAGAGAGAGAGAGAGAGAGAGAGAGAGAGAGAAGTTCCAAACCAATCTAATCACAGCTAGATATACTTTAAAAATGTGAGATAGCGAAGCGATCCAGCGCTGGAACGTTTTTCGTTATCCTTTTTACTTTTAAATTCTTTTTTTCCCATTTGTTCTTCCCTTTTTTCTTTTTTTTTTCAAATACTCTTTTAGGTGATTGCATTGCATTTCATTTTTGGTGGTGAATTATTGGAGGCAGTGTTGATGCAGACCATCTCCCTACCAACAATATTTGGGGATATATCCCCCCTTCCCCAAATCGACACCCATATTGTTGCATAAACTATTGTAGTCTACGGTATATTCTGCAATCTAAGCGTCATGTGTTTAGCAATACTGTTTGTTGGCTATAGTCGCTCGCTTTATTTTTGTTGGGGTTTATTTTGGCATGGCTTTCTTTAATGACAGTAAAAGGAAAATTGTTTGCTTTTTAATACTGTATGTATATCACTTACACGTAGATTAGAAAAATGAGATCAATAGTACATTTTTAAATGGAAAATATCGATATCTGAATGTTAACCATAACACACATTTATGGAAATGTTATACCAATTACGGAAGAGAACCACACATTGTTTGTGTAAATGCTATACATTTTTTTTTATATTTTCAAGGTCAAGATATCAATGTACTTAAATGCATTAACCTTAAAACAAACACTATTGTGGACTAAACAGATTTTGGAGGACTGAGCTTCATGCCATCTCCAGTTTTCAAGATAGTTGCACATAGTGTAGGAATCACTATGTGTCCGAAAATGGTTGCAAAATGATTTTTTTTTTTTTTTTTCACCATCATATTTTGACCAAATAACCTTCTGGAAGTGAAATGTCACTGAGGCTGCCTTGAAATATTTGAAAAAGTCTACAACATCACTAATTTTTATCATCCTGCTAGTTGGGACTAATGGTGTAATTTGAAATACAAATGTGCCAATTTAGAAAAGAAATTAAAATTTGGGGGCTCCCTACGTCCAAACAGCAATGATTTTTGTCGTGATTTTTTTTTCTCCAAAGTGAAGGAAACATGTAATATGATACAAATGACAAAAAATAGTATTTTGCTTGCTTCATTTTTGTGTTAAATGATAAATAAGGACTTTTCACATTTTGAATTGCCTAGCCTACGGTGCATATGGCGACCATCTTGAAAAATAGTCGCCATTTTATAATAGACATCGAAACATAATCATATCCTCAAACTAACCTCAGATTTGGATTCTCCGTCCCTAAAGACCCTTAACTCCCAATTTTGAACATTCTTGGGATGTTTAAATCAGGTAAACACAAAATCCAAGATGGCCGCCGGCGGCCATTTTGGATTTTCGCGTATATCTCAAATTCTCAATGCTGACAGAGCTCCAGCATGTGGACTGTTAAAATAGAAGGTCTGAACAGTCGAAATCACTTAAAAAAAAAAAACTATAACATTCCAATGCAATCTTACCCCCATGGCTACCGGACTAGAAGAACTGATTTGAATGAAACCTTGCCTTTCAAATATAGGCATAATCCTCTAGACATAACCCTCATCCGGGGCATCTTTGAAAGTGGGACGAGGGGCACCAGCGAAAACGGGCAGTTTTTGAAAACGAGGGCACTTGCAAAGGGCGAACAAAAGAAGGAAAAATAGAGTTTTAGGTGTTTGTATATCCCTACATTTACTTTAGTTCGCATCTCCACTTTCCCTTCTCTTTTTTTCCTTATTTGTCCTTCTTTTCTGTTTTATCTTTGACCTACTGACATATTCTTCAGCTATGTCTCATCCTATCGGCGTCCTTCCCTCTTACATTTCCTCCCGCTCCCAGATTGATCCTCAGGTTAAAAATCATTATCCCATCTGTTTGTCAAATTTACGATCCCGTGTTGTGTCGATTAAAAAAATAATTGTGTCATTGTTTTTGTTTAAAATTATGTTGTGCGACCTGCCACGCTTTCGGCAAGCATGGCAAGGGACGTGAGCCTGATCTAAATCCACGCTTGTATTCCTTTATAAAATAAAGGCATGATTACAATTTTTTTTAAGGATCAATTCCAATATAATATGTTTATAATATGTACTTTGAAGTATTTAAGACTGCACTGATTACTCATTCACGAGCGAGAAAAATGCCCCCTCCTGATTTTGATTTTCAACGTCAGGAAGTTCAAGGTTGTTTTTCATCTTTTACGCTTTTCCTCCCATCCCATATTTAGAAGGTGCTGCAGGGGGATGGAGGCACTCGCTTTCCATTTCCTCTAGATTTACACTGTTTAATGGTCTATTTCCTTGAGATGACCACACGAAAAAAAAAATCCTTCGGTACCTGAAGCATCCCTTGAAAAAAAAAGAAGTTAATACAACTATGATTTTAGCATGGTTAAGCATTTCATTGGAAAGAACAAGGGAACGGAGAACTGGGGGGGGGGGGGGGGGGGATGGACACTCGTTTTTCCGAGGGCTCATAATTTAGGACGAATTTCCCACGGAATCAGTGGCGCAAGAACCATGAAAGAGAGACAATGGATTGGAGGGGGTGGAGCATTTTTATAATGCTTGCTCCCCTCCCCGACCGCCTCCACCCCCACCCCCACCCCCGGTGTCTATCTGTAATCATTGCTATTATTTTGTTTTGTGTGATCTTTCAGATGACTAATTCCAAATTAAGAAAAAGCACTCCATAGGGTTATCTGCCATACCAAGACCAATATAAGGAGTATTCATAGGATCCATTATTTCAAAGTTTCGTAATTTTGAAAATGGAAAGTTACTCTGCATAATCTTTGGAATTACCAGCCTTCAGAATTACGAACCCCCTTTTTTGCATATTTGAAGTTATGAACTCCTTTTTTCATTTTCAGAATTTATATGAATCTCCGAATTTACGAACTTTTGGAAAAAGGAATTAGAAGTATGAGATCCTTCGGAAAAACAAAACTGTTTCGAACTTTGAAAATATTGCATTTTGGGCGCATAGTCAATAAAAAGTAATTTCACTAATAAAGGCCCCAATTCCATAGGGCGGAGATCTTTGAGAGACCAATGTGAGACCAAAAACCTGTAAGATCTCTCAGCAGTCTCCAAGACCAGAGAAAAATAGTGTCTTTGTGGAATGGCTCTGAAAACCCTTGAAAGATCATTAAAAGACCAAGAAGTAATTTTCCAGCAAATTTCTCGGATATCTCTGTCATGTCTATGCTGACGACACCCAGCTCTACCTCACTTCTGATCCAAAAGTTGGAGCGCTGAGGAACGTGCAGCTGCTGCTGTTGGTGCTGCCATTGAAGAAATTTGCTGTTGGATGAAAGGTAACTTCCTGAAGCTTAATGAAAATAAAACAGAGTATCTCTTTCTGTCATCTCCCCACATGTGTAATAATTTCACTGGAACTCCGATCCTAATTGGCGAGGAAGCTGTATCTCCCATCAGCAAGGCTAGAAATCTGGGAGTAGTCTTTGACAGAACAATGAGCATGGAGAAACACATATCGTATGTTTGTCAGTCTGCATACTACCAGCTCCACAGGATCGCTGACATCAGACATTGTATAGCACAAGGTGCTGCGGAAAATATCATTCATGTTCTAATAACCTGTAGGCTGGACTTCTGCAGCTGTCTCCTTGCAGGCCTACCTTCATCAGCCATCCAACGGCTCCAGGCTGTCCAGAATGCTGCGGCGCACCTTCTTATGGGCATCAGGAAGTTTCATCATATCTCGCCAACGCTTCTTGAGCTTCACTGGTTGCCATTGCAATGCAGAGTGCAGTATAAGATCTTGCTGCTTACTTATAAAACTCTCCATAACTTCTCCCCTAGCTACATAACTGCACTAATCAGTGTACGTCAGCTGCGACCAGGACTACGTTATGCTGGACTAATGCTTCAAGTGCCCAGTACCCGCCTAAAAACATACGGGGATAGAGCCTTCTCTTCGGTTGCTCCACGTCTTTGGAACTCTCTACCAACATGACCAATCCAACTTCGTAATTGTAACAACCTTGCGACCTTCAAATCTGAACTAAAGGCCTATCTTTTCCAGCAACTCTGTGAATAATTTGTGAAATACTGTGGGAGCCGGCGCCTTTGAATGTTTCTTACAGATAAATGGCGCTATACAAATGCTGTTCATCATCATTATCATCATCATCGTCATCATGTCTGTGGGACCTTGAAGATTGCCGAGCGTTCATTCAGAGACCAATAAGACTGTTGAGAGATCACTGAAAGATCATCTGACAGACTGACTGAGATCTTCAAGAGATCAATCAAAGATCTCTGAGAGAGCTCTGAGAGAACAACTGAGATCTCTGAGAGACCTCTGAGGTAACAGTCTTCACCAAAAATTTGGCATTTCGAGAGAGACTGTCGATAGATCATTGAAAGACTAGTAAGACCCTCGAGCGATTGTTGAGAGATCGCTGAGAGACTGCTGAAAGACCACTGAAAGACCATTCTGAACCAGATCAAAAATTGGTGGAGACCACGGAGACCATGAAATTCACTGAAAGATCACTGAAAGATCACTGAGGGATCATGAAAGACCTAGGAGATCATTGAAAGTGCACTTAAAGATCATTCACTGTCAAAATGTTCGGTCTTTCATTGGTCTTTCACAGGTCTTGCCGTCTGTGGAATGGGGGTGTAACTCTTAAAAAAAATCTTACAAATTATTTCGTAAATTTACAATTTCATGTAAGAAAATTGGTTTATTTCAATATTTTTTTGTATTTTCTTGTTCTTGTAGCGTGCAGGACCATACGAACTGGCGTTGGATGTGGGGTGTGGATCCGGGCAGCTGACGCGGCCTCTCTCCTCTCATTTCTCAAAAGTTATCGGCGTGGATATAAGTCCAGCACAGATCAACGCCGCCCACACTGTCCAAAACCCTCAGAATGTAACTTTCAAGTAAGAATTTAATTTGGATTTATTCAGCAGAAGTCTGCGTTAATACCTGAGTGGGTATGATATGAGGTATGATCCCAGAATTAGAAGACAGATATGATCTAGAGCAAGATGAACTTGAATTGTTGAACTTGAGCCTAGAAATGAGACTAGCATTTGGTCGGTACGATTAACAGAAAACTCAGTAGCTCTGTGTCCTTTTGTGATACACTAGAAAAACCTGGACAAAGTTGCCGAATTATGTTACAAGGGCATTCCAATTGTGACCTGTTGACAGGAAATTCTTTATACAAGGCGAGGTGAAGTGGGTAGCTTTACAAGAGATAATTCAACCCATTCACCGAGTGACGCCAAAATAGCAGTGCTCTGTTAACTCATGGACCCTACTAGAGATGGACACTGATCCGTAACATAATGAATTCATGCACCTGACTCTATCAAAGGTATAACAATGAAATTTCAACCATGCTTCCCCACTTTGATCTCATCACGACCGCCGCCAGTCAGCCTGAAGAGAACTAGAAGTTTGATTTGAGAAATCCACAAAATGCATGCGCAAAAAAAATAATCACTTAAAATCATAGAAATGCATAAGCAGCTGTGGCGTACAAGTGAAAATTGCTGTGTATACATTTTGAAATAGGAAATTACAAGCAGTTTG
This sequence comes from Echinometra lucunter, assembly GCA_029962745.1. Classification (NCBI taxonomy): domain Eukaryota; kingdom Metazoa; phylum Echinodermata; class Echinoidea; order Camarodonta; family Echinometridae; genus Echinometra; species Echinometra lucunter. The sequence continues at coordinate 17,016,499 of CM057170.1, forward strand.
CAAGAGAGATCCCTAAATTTTGCCCTACCGCAATGATCTTAAACTTCATTTAGAAACTTATCCCATTGATTGCCAGGAATATGAGGTCATAAAACCGTAGAGGATATGCATTTTTCAAAGTTAGGCTAGGTCGGATGCATGTCCACAAGCGTCCACTTCTGTAATAATCATTCTCATATCATACAAATTGTCATAGTTTGGGGTTTGCTGCTCTTCTAACTGGTCTTAAATCACGGTATATTCCCTGAAATGACACTTCAGCGAAAGGTATTCGAAGAAAGTTAAAATGTTGTTTTGTTTGTGACGTTTCGTTATCACGTAAGCAATATTGTCGCAACAAATGAATGTGCTCATCAACATTCACGTTTTCAGATGGCGGCGGTCACGATAAGATCAAAGAAAGGCTCCCATCATTAGGCCATCTCTAGTAGGGTCCATGGTTAACTTAACACATGACCCCACTTCACTATAGAGTGTTCCCACCAGCAGCCATGTTGGAGGGCAAATAATAAAAACCTGTGCATCAGACTATGGAAAGTCATTGTTGTCATAGTCTGGTGCACAGGTTCGTTATTATTTGTCTTTCGAAATATGTTACAAGGGGATTCCCACTGTAGCCTGTTGACAGGAAATTCTTTATACAAGGCGAGGTGAACTGGGTAGCTTTACAAGAGATAATTCAACCCATTCACCGAGTGACGCCAAATAGTAGTGCTCTGTTAACTCATGGACCCTACTAGAGATGGACACTGATCCGTAAAATGATGAATTCATGCACCTGACTCTATCAAAGGTATCACAATGACATTTCAACCATGCTTCCCGACTTTGATCTCATCACGACCGCCGCCAGTCAGCCTGAAGAGAACTAGAAGTTTGATTTGAGAAATCTACAAAATGCATGCGCAGAAAAAATAAATCACTTAAAATCATCGAAATGCATATGCAGTTGTGGCGTACAAGTGAAAATTGCTGTGTATACATTTTAAAATAGGAAATTACAAGCAGTTTGCAAGAGAGACCCCTAAATTTTGCCCTACCACAATGATCTTAAACTTCATTTAGAAACTTATTCCATTGATTTCCAGGAATATGAGGTCATAAAACCGTAGAGGATATGCATTTTTCAAAGTTAGGCTAGGTCTGATGCATGTCCACAAGTGTCCACTTCTGTAATAATCATTCTCATATCATACAAATTGTCATAGTTTGGGGTTCGCTGCTCTTCTAACTGGTCTTAAATCACGGTATATTCCCTGAAATGACACTTCAGCGAAAGGTATTCGAAGAAAGTTAAAATGTTGTTTTGTTTGTGACGTTTCGTTATTACGTAAGCAATATTGTCGCAACAAATGAATGTGCTCATCAACATTCACGTTTTCAGATGGCGGCGGTCACGATAAGATCAAAGAAAGGCTCCCATCATTAGGCCATCTCTAGTAGGGTCCATGGTTAACTTAACACATGACCCCACTTCACTATAGAGTGTTCCCACCAGCAGCCATGTTGGAGGGCAAATAATAAAAACCTGTGCATCAGACTATGGAAAGTCATTGTTGTCATAGTCTGGTGCACAGGTTCGTTATTATTTGTCTTTCGAAATATGTTACAAGGGGATTCCCACTGTAGCCTGTTGACAGGAAATTCTTTATACAAGGCGAGGTGAACTGGGTAGCTTTACAAGAGATAATTCAACCCATTCACCGAGTGACGCCAAATAGTAGTGCTCTGTTAACTCATGGACCCTACTAGAGATGGACACTGATCCGTAACATGATGAATTCATGCACCTGACTCTATCAAAGGTATCACAATGACATTTCAACCATGCTTCCCGACTTTGATCTCATCACGACCGCCGCCAGTCAGCCTGAAGAGAACTAGAAGTTTGATTTGAGAAATCTACAAAATGCATGCGCAGAAAAAATAAATCACTTAAAATCATCGAAATGCATATGCAGTTGTGGCGTACAAGTGAAAATTGCTGTGTATACATTTTAAAATAGGAAATTACAAGCAGTTTGCAAGAGAGACCCCTAAATTTTGCCCTACCGCAATGATCTTAAACTTCATTTAGAAACTTATCCCATTGATTTCCAGGAATATGAGGTCATAAAACCGTAGAGGATATGCATTTTTCAAAGTTAGGCTAGGTCTGATGCATGTCCACAAGTGTCCACTTCTGTATTAATCATTCTCATATCATTCAAATTGTCATAGTTTGGGGTTCGCTGCTTTTCTAACTGGTCTTAAATCGCGGTACATTCCCTGAAATGACACTTCAGCGAAAGGTATTCGAAGAAAGTTCAAATGTTGTTTTGTTAGTGACGATTCGTTATTACGTAAGCAACATTGTCGCAACAAATAAATGTGCTCATCAACATTCACATTTTCAGGTGGCGGCGGTCACGAAAAGATCAAAGAAAGGCTCCCATCTTAGTCCATCTCTAGTAGGGTCCATGGTTAACTTAACACATGACCCCATTTCACTATAGAGTGTTCCCACCAGCAGCCATGTTGGAGGGCAAATAATAAAAACCTGTGCATCAGACTATGGAAAGTCATTGTTGTCATAGTCTAGTGCACAGGTTCGCTATCATTTGTCTTTCAACATGGCTGCTTGTGGGAATGCTCTATGGGAAATTTACAATAGGGGCGATCACGCACAATTTAAAAAGTGAAGATTCAAAAAAACGATTTCCTAATCGCGATTAGAATTTCAATTTTATTTTCTTTGTGGACAGAATAATCCCACTAATAATCGCGATTCTAATTGCGTTTCAGCTCGCAGTTAGAAGTGCGATTTTTCAGAATAATCGCAATTACTTGCTGTGCGTTGTGTGTGTGAACGGAATCGCGATTAGAAAATCGGTTTTATCTATGTATATTCTTTGCGCTTATGCGATCGATGCGCAATGTAGGCAGTGTATGCGTATGCAGTGGGTGATTTCAAGTTTGGTGTTGGTGCCGGTGTTGGTTTTAGAAACACAATTTAGATTGCTTTCCATAGCTAAAACACCTAATCTGAGTTTACAAAAGTGGTCCAAATGACATTATTGACAGCTCAACTCCAAGTGACAGTTGTCCCAAGACCGGTTTTATCTTTAATTTGGAGCTGCGTTGATGTAAAATCAACCCAACACTACACCAAAAGGTAAACACCAAACTTGAAATCACCCAGTGTATGGCGTGTATGTTACGTAAAGGATTCATGCACTATTATGCATAAGCATGTACGCACTGCTATCTTGGCGCCGTTGATCTCTTATAGTAAACAAATATTTTGTATAATACTTATAGGACATTAATCATTGAGTCTGTTGCTGTACTTTCTGTAGCCCTTTTACTGTCGATGTGTATTTTCCTTTGTTCAGGTCGTGTATAACAGAAGTTTAAACGGAGAAGTTTGTGGGCTCTTCTGCCTGTTTCCGTTCTTCCTTATTGTGTATGAATGGTCAAAAACAAAATCGTAATTTGAATCGCGATTAGAATCGCGATCCAGATTTCAATTTTTCCTTGCAAGTGAACGGTAGCAGCAAAACTGAAATTTGGATCGCGATTTGAATTGCGATTCAAATTTCAATTCCTCTTGTGTGTGAATGCGCCTAATGTGGGGTCTAATCAAAGCTCCTGGCTCCGTCTCCCCGGTTAACGCCCCAAATCTCACGTTTTCGTTCGTACTCTTGATGAAAAGATTGCTCTACGAACTTGTTGTTATTGATTGGAATGAATTGTTAACAATGCAGGCGGCTGTTAACTTAAAATGGAAGAAATTTCTATCTTTAAAAAAAATTTCAATCTTTATTCCTTCAGTTGGATGATAAGCACGCTCCATACATTACTGTCCGTCGAAAAAAAAGAAGATCGCCTTAGATTAAAACTTGCTTACCGCCTCAGTACGCATTTGGGAGCACGCAGGCATTCCGTAGCTCTTTTAGTGTACGAGGAACTTTCGCTGCGTTCGGGCTGCGGTCGGGCTACGGATTCACCCCAAGTACGGGTGACGCGCGTGCCCTCTACAGCCAATGAGCGCACAACGCACTGACTCCGTGAGTCTTTTAAATTTTTCCCACGGTCACTTGCTCTACGGACGGCGCACTTAGCACTAGCACGTGCATGCTGTGCACGTGCGTGGTCCGTGCTTACTCGGCACTTCGCCAGTTCAACTGCCCAATGAGCACGAAGAACTCACGTGGACCGTAACGAGTAAGCACTTGCTCCGCACTTGCAACGCACGTTATGCGCACTGATTTCTGCAGTATATATAAAAACGAGCCGACGGACGAGTGCCAACGTCGTGCTCAAGCGCTCGTGCTTGAAGCTGCTCTTGCAGCATCAGAACCCCGAGTCTCTGCGGTGGAATGAGCGGTATCTTGAGGCAGCAGCAGCTGCGACTTCTGGAGAACCTCGGAAGGTCGTCCTATATATACCTCCGACATCGGGCGGAAAAACTCACGTTCATCGCACTTGCGCGCACTAACATCTTGCGACTAAGGACACCGTACGTGAGCAGCAAGTGTAAGTACGGCCTACGTACGATTACGTGGCAGTCGCACGGAGATCGTACGTTGTAAGCACGTTATAAGCACGTTGTAAGCACCTACAACTCACTTACCACGTGCACAACGTACGATGCACGCGACCGCCCACGGCCAGGCGTGGCGTGCGGGCCACGTACTTAACTACGTAACTGTTTTACTTTACCTGGATACCAGTTGGAACCATTTGTAACCAGTGGAAACCAGTTAATACTTCCAGTCTTAACTGGAAGTCTTCCACCTTGCGCAAGCGTGCGAGTGACGGTGTTGCTCCCTGCTCTTACCACTGGCCGTGGCCCCCCCCCCAAAAAAAAAATGTACGGACTAAAAACACACACGGTGGGTTGTGACCGGGGCTTAACCCATCCGTCATGTTTTCATTAACCAAGAAGACTGTAAGAAAATGATGATAAATAACTGAATAGATAAATTAATAAATGAGAAAGTAAATGAATAAACAGACAAATAAACAGACAAATAAATAAATAAATGAATAAATGAATAAATGAATGAATAAATAAATGAATAAATGAATGAATGAATAAATGAATAGTCATGAATATTCAATGCTTCTGTAAGTCGGCCCCTATAATATGGCTTGCAATGCGAATTCTTAGTGCAGTAAATACCAGTTCACTTTCAATTCCAATGCGGATTGATTCCAAATAATTATTCATCTTGTCTTGCAGGGTTGGACGGGCAGAGAGTTTGCCAGCTGCCGATTCTTCGGTCGACCTCATCACCTCGGCCACCGCAAGCCACTATTTCAACTGGGATATCTTTGGCAAGGAAGTCGACCGAGTACTCAAACCCAATGGCTGCCTGGTCGCACTGTCCTACGACTTGTTCTACATCGACCGACCCGACTCCGAGGCTACTAGTAAACTGGCGAAGTGCATTGAATCTTACGCTGACTATGTAATTTGATCCCTTATTGTTTATTATTTTGGAAATGCCCCATTGCTCGCCAATTCTTAGATGATTTTGAAAAAAATACCCCCACCCCTCCGAAATGAAGTCAAGTTAACTTTTATTAGTTTTATTTTTGGCATCCCAGGTGGAAACCATTCCTCATTTAATTTCGTTATTTTGTATATGCTAAACACTATGGCCTCTATTCAAAAAGGTGTACTAAGTTAAACCACGGTTTAAATCAGTGGTCTAAGTATGGGTAGCCAAATGTACCACAACTCTCTAAGAATAGACGTTCATTTTAGCAGTATTTTTGTACTTTTTAAAAACCTCCTGGGAATGATAAGTACATTAGTTTTCTTGACCATTACAGCATGAGACCAGAAGTCTAGTAAACATAAGGAACACAACCATTCGATTCATTTCAATTCAATTCATTTATTTAGCAAAATAAAATTAAAATACATTATAATATTACAATAACATAATATGCATATATACAATATTCTGCGAGGCTTTCCTCGAAGGTTAAAAACCTGTAATTTAGGATCGCCCAGTAATTTAGGATCGCCCAGCATAGACAGAGTTGTCACATTTGGCTATCCATAGTTAAGCCACAGAATTAAACCATAGTTTAACTTAGTACACCTTTGTGAATATGGACCTATAGTTAGATGTTTGAAGGGTTCTTACTCTTTTGCATCTTTTTCAAAAGAAATTTAAAATATCAGTATGAAATTTTGCCTTTGTGTGATCTTTCAGATGACAAACTCCAATCTAAGAAAAAGGGTTCCAGAGGCTTATGTGACATACCGAAAGCAATATAAGGAGTACCTTCCACTTTCATATGCTGAACAAGAGAGGTAAGGACAATTACATCATATGTACGCGACCCTTCACTTTATACAAAACGACCAGCTAGCTACCTTTGTGTTGAATATCAATCCTTTGTTTCGGACTAGTCTTTTAGACAATAAAATGTGGAGTTCCTTGGGCCTTTGTTATTCATTTTGTATATCAATGATCTTTATAAAGCAGCCAGTGAGCTCTCATTTATTTTATACGCCGACGATACAAACATATTTCATGGTAATTGAAACCTGCAATTTCTATGTGAATTTGTAAATAGTAATCTTCACAATGTATTTGAATGGTTCAAAGCGAACAAATTATCTCTTGATGCCAAGAAATGTAACTATATGATTTTCCAAAGCAGAAAAAAAATGTCAATTTGAATGATGTAAGAATCATCCTTGATCTGTTGATAACGTTATATTGCCAAGGATAGACAAAACCAAATTTCTTGGCGTGTATGTAGATAGTCTTTTGACATCCAAATATCACACTGATGAAGCTGAAAGCAAAGTATCGAAAAAAATTGGTTATAATTGCTCTAATCAAACATCTCTTGCCAAACCATGCACTACGTATGTCATACTGTGCCCTAATTTCACCTTACTTTTCTTACTGTAATTTGATATGGGCCAACTCCCGCAAAACAAACTTTGTAAATATTACGATATTACATAAGATCATTCGTATCATATCTGGGATGCACCTTTCCTTCCACAGGGTCCTACCTTTAAACAATTAAAGTTACTAAAATTTACTGACATTAAAGGCATTCGTTAACATTGTTATGATTTTAAAAAATCTTGTTTTGTTCCTTGAAAATGGGAAAAACATAAGGGTTATAGTGTAAATATACCAATCTGAAAGTTTCAAAGTATAATATCCATAGGAATAATTTTAAATATAAAAAATGTGAACCAATGTTTGAAAAATATACGAGGGTCGGTTGCACAGAATAGGCATAAGTAGTGCGCATGCGCGTATGACTCGCCTTACCGTACTGTATGTATTGGCGTATCACGCGGCAGGAGGCACATAACGGCATTTTCAAATTCAAGCAAAGTAGTCCTCTTAGTGATTGTCTCGTGAGACGAAGGATAATAAAATCTCCGTTTGCGTCTAACTTACACTTTTTCATTCCAAATTATGGTTGGTTTCAGGGTTTTTTGAGTACAAATACAAGTACTCATATACATGTTTCATCTTAGTTTGAGAATTTTTTAAATCGGCTGCTCACAAAGTTAGCCAATGCCTTTAACTTATTTCAACAAGGTATTTTTTTATGTATAAATGTATAAACAATATTTTTCCAAATGATTTCAATTATCTCAATATGTTTAATTTTCAACTCGGATATTCATACATTATGAAAATAGACGTGCTAACCACATTCATTTACCAAAAACGTACAACTAAGAGATTCCAGTATGATATTCGATACTCTGAGCCCCAGCTATGGAATACTTTGCCTGACCAAATACCCCAAATACAAAACTTCCCCTCGCTTCAAACGTTTTCACGCAAGAAGAAATGTGTTTAACATGCTGGCTTCATTTTTGTATATACAGTATAGTACTTCATTCGGTGTTATTTTATATGGAATTTGAAATAAAAACTTGAACTTGAACTTGAAAGCAAGTTATTATGTGTAGTTATACTCTGACTATAATTATGTCACATATTGTTGTATGCCATTGATGTGCTCTATTACCTCTTTACATATTTTTCTATATCATTTGAGTGGTTTTTTTCTCCTTCTCTCATAATACTGGGACAAATAAAATGAGATGTACGCTGCCTTGTATTTGCTAAGTAGTCTCAAGTCCAACAAAGTCAATATTTTTTTTATATCTTGCTACTGCTTCAAAGTTACGAATTTGCGATGATTTGGTTTGTTACCCCTGCAGTATTAATTTTACACCGTCCTTTCCCTCTCCACTATAATCTTTTCTATTTTATTTCTACCCCAATATCTTTCATTATAATGTCAAATAATGTTTTTGTATTTATGCGTAACATGTTCATATTAGTGTAGTCATTTTGTTCTCGGCGTCCCCAACACAAGCTTCGCCTACCGGTGTTCGCCACCTTCTCTGTACATGCTGTATAATTTATTGCAATTTAGTACATTATGTTATTGACTGATCAGGAGGAAATAAATGTGTGAATTAAAAAAAACCCAATAGGTCGCTTTGAGAGTTTTACTTTAAACAACTGAAATAATTGTATAGGTGGTTTTGGATGGAAAATCGATTTTTAGTTCTGGCAAAAATTTGAGGAAGAAGTTGAGGATGCAATATCTTTTATTCTCTCATTTGGAATGACAATTTTTTGGACATTAATGGAAAACGTGTGTCAGCTTTGCGGAGATTGATCTTCTGATCCCAATTTGAGAATAACTATTAAAAAGCAACAACTATGCACTGCCTGACATTGAAAATCGGATTTTGTTTATTTGAAAATTATGCAGGATTTTACACAAATTCGATTAGTCCTGATTAGTGGAGAGTTTTGATTCAACCAGTGGCGTATCGCAGGGGGGGGGGGGGGGGGGGGGGCAAGTGCCCCGGGCGGCACTTTGAGGGGGCAAAAAAAAAGAGAGGAAAAAAGGTAAATGAAGAAAAATCATATTTTAATAGGATTTTGCCCCCCCCCCCCCCATTTGTAGGATAAATGCATCAGATATAGAGTTTTGAGGGTTTGTAGTGCAAAAATTTTCTAAAGCTCGGTCGCTTTCCTCCCTCGCATGATCATTTCCTCTCAGAATCTCAAAATATCGCCCCTACAATTATAGTTTATAATTCTGATGCCTTTTAAAAGGTTATCAGAATTTTAAAAATGACGATGCAATTGTTGTAGTTTTGCTCCCTGTCATGTAAGTTTCATCTTCGTTTGCTAAATACTGCTCCCCCATCATGCCCATACAGTTTGGCCTAAGACATGCAGCATTTGCAAAGGTTAAACATTTGAAAAAAAAATATTTAATAAGTGCGGCACTTGGAGGGGGCGCAAAAGACGCAAAAGAGAAAAAGAAAAGGAGAAAATGAAGACAAATCATAATCTTTATGGATATGCGCCCCCTCCCCATCCGCAGAATATATGCATCAGATATAGAGTTTTTGAGGGTTTAAAATGCCACAGTTTTAGAGCTCGGTCGCTTTGCTCCCTCGCATGAATATATTTCCTTTCAGGATCTCATAGACTTTTTGAAATAGCCTTTTTGAAAGGGGTTCAGAATTTGAAAAATAATGGTGCTGTTGCCGTTGCCTCTTGCTAAATACTGCGCCCCCAGTATGGCCTAATACAGCATTTGCAAAAGTTAAAACATTTAAAAGAAATCTAAACTATTTGTCGCCTTGCTATTCAAGTCAGGCCTCGACTATTTCTCAAGGGTTTTCATTGATTTTACCCACAATTTAAAAACTGAGAAAATAGAAAACTGTTTATTAATATCTAATTTCGGTCTTCTCTGCAGTTCAATTTCAGTGGTCAATTGCCAAATTTACTGGGTAAAAAGCGAATGGTTTGCCCCGGGCGCCATAGTGCCTAGATACGCCACTGGATTCAACCCCTTTTTGTGCCACAGAAAATACAAAATGAAACGGGGCCCTTGAAAGCATATTTTCACTACTTTTTCTCTTCATTGGCCATAATGGGATAAGGTTTTGTCTAAGTCTAAGCTTTGAATGGCGTTTAAAAAATCAACTGATTGGTTGCCTTGTGATGGAGGGTCACATGTTTGTTTGTCTCGACGAGAGATTTTAAAAAATATGTTGTTTGAACACCCTAAACATACCATTCGAAGGAGCTGCCAAAGATTCCTAGTGATAGCATTAAGATACTTTAATACCTGTCGCAGTATTATCATTAATCCGTATTACGAGATTAAACATCAACTGCCAGCAGGCAAGGAAGTGACGAAGTGAAAGGTGGTGAAATTATCCCTTTAGAAAGCTCTGAACTGCAGCTATGGGTCAAACCATTTGGCCAAATTAATGGTAGACAGCCAGATTTAGAAAATAAGAGATCATGGGTTCTAATCCAACGAGGCATTTCCACAGTCCTTCTATCTTGGGAAATTGGACATCACACACATACATGTATAGTCTCGATAAAACATAAACCTGAAGATCACAACAAGTATGATAGAGCTGATACATGTATCTCATCCTTTCCATGGTTAAACAGGTTTTGTTAACCCATTCGTGACAGGAATTATTTAAAGCCCAATTTGATCAGCTTTTATTTTTCAAATTGGCAACACCAACATTTTTATTTTATTGCTACATTTTTCTTATAAAACGTCATGTATCTGAAATGAATATAAATTTAAAGAAATTATCATGAGAAGTCAAAAAGTTGCCAATTTGCAGGGGGAAAACGGTGATTTTAAACTTTCTATCACATTGCCAATTGAATTTAATGCTTATTTTCCTTTAAAGAAATTTCAGCATCAAACAACGAATATTGACGCAACCAAAATGGGCACAGTTTGTGTAGAATTTTTTGCTCTTTCTGCTCATGTATTTGGTAAGATTTTTAGGGCTTTGCATCAAAAGATTAGGCCAAACCACAAAAAGTGGACCTCTCTCACGAATGGGTTAATCGGTAAGTCATTCATTAGGTGACGACTGGAAATCAAATCAATGAACTCACTGTTTATGCTACCAAATATCAGTAATTCAATGAAAATAAAGAGCGATTAACTGACTGAGGAAGGTGGCACACACCGATTCCTGATAACTATGATTTCGTACTTTATGTGTATATACTTTAGGATCGACATGACATTGAAAAAGACGATGACTTTGCGAGAGTACATCGAGTTTCATAAAACGTGGGCTAACTTCATTAAACTTCGGATGGAAGACCCGAACGGTACGAAAGATCATTTTGAAGTGTTCGAGAAGAGGTAAGTTTCAATAACTGTATGGCTGTGGTTGCAAACGACTACGATAATGATCATGATAATAACGATAGTAATAGTCATAAATTTGATGATTTGATTTTGCACTTGAATTGATAATGTCCGGTAATATTCCAAGCGCTAAATTGAAACGAGGTGATTAAGGGAGATATTAAAATTGCTATATTTATTAAAATTTATTAATGTGCAGTTGTTTGATTCAGAGATTCAAACGAATAGATAAATCTAATTTTAATTCAAACACGATAACTACTTTCGAAAAATCAACTTAGGGCAACTTCAATAGCCTTGTCTATCACCTTTGGAAATGGCAAAATTACGTAGTCAGAACGCGATTTGTATGGGCAGTAAAATAAGCTTTCGAAAATGCACTTGCGGAAATAGTTTTTGTTGTGTTTTCATTATATAAGTTCCAAAAGAACGTCATTATAATAATTTCATAATGAAAGTAACACAAACACGTAAAACTCAAAGGAACGATTGGGCTGATTATGTTTCAGAGTTGGAGTTGCAATAACTGTTACAAGCTACTGAAATTCTTGCATCTGATTGGCTGAGAGCCAATTTGTCATAGAAATGTGGCAGTTGTTACTGATAATAAGTTTTATGAGACGGGGTCCAGATCCGAAAGTGCCACGTTATTATTGCTTTAATCCATTTTCTTACCCTAATAGTTTTATCATTTCCTTTTCTCGCCCTCTCATCGTCATTCTTCCTCTCGTTGTCATCTCCTGGTGCAGCTTGCTGGAGCTCCTAGACGGAGTCGATCCAGAGTCAACCAGACTTGATGTCTGGGGCCCAGTGTACCTACGATGTGCCAGGAAGACATAGATTCATCACACCGATGCCCCCATGACAGTTGGGTGGCCAGATGCTTACCAGATTACTTCCCAAATCAACTATGACCATGTCTGAAGACTCAATAAATAAACATAAACATAAGCAAGGAAATGCTAATGAAGCCACGATTATCAGAACAAAGGGAATATCATACATTTTGCTTGTAATCTCCATTTTATTGAGTTTCTGATAGCATTTACATGATTTCTACCGAAGAGCAAGAGATTTTTCTATAGGTTTTCCAGGTCAAGTGTCCACTGGTTTGAACCAATCATCCGTATAGGCAGTTCAAATGTCCATGTTGTTAAATAATGTCCACAAATGAGAATACTGGTGTCAATTTAGGCAGTTCAAATGTCCATGTTGGTACTCAGTGTCCTTATAGTACATGTATTTTGAATAAGCGATTGGGGGGGGGGGGGTTCAAATGTCCATGTAGGTACTAGATGTCCATAAAGTACATGTCAAAAAACCCATTAGGGGGGTTCAAAAGTCACTATAGGGAACTGAATATCCAGTTAGTTGAAGCAATATCCCATCAGGGAACTCAAATGTCGAATAGTGATCTCAAATGTCCACAGTTTAAACCATGTAGTTCAACTGCATAATAAGCATTATCATGATGCATTAAACATGTTTAACACAAAATATGGCAACGGTGTAAAAAATCTACTTTTTATCGAAATTTGTGTTTTCATTTCAATTCATTTATTTCCATCAATAGTTTAAAAATACATATAGACAAAGTATAAAAACATAAGATAGAGGAGACAGCAAGAAAAGCAAGAGCTTTATGAACAGCTGCCACCTTGAATTTTATTTTAACAAAATTCAGAATATTCTTGTGAATATGACTGATGTTACATGACATATTTTAGATGAATAAATGAATTATTTTTGACCAGCATCTATTGTTACAGTTATCAATTTTGTTACAGTCTTATATGAAATAGAAAGAGTATGTACCTCCTTCCTTCATCAAAAGCATAAATATTTTTTTCTTTTCTTACGTTTCAATTTATGGAGAATTTTCTTCAGTATATGTTTAATAACCTTCAAACACAAAAGACAATTATATTTTCAATATGCGCACTTTTATACTTTCATTACTTTTACACACTTTAACCCTACACAGCCGGGTCTTTCGGACCCATCTCACAGCCGGTGGGGGGGGGGGGGGGCGCCCCATAACTCGGCTGTGGACTGGTGTTCGCAACGAAAATCGGCACGCACGTCACCCACGACGTAATCTACAAAAATGTATGATTGATTTCTCAAAAAAATATGATTTGATGATCCTAATTCACAAGTGAATTTAGAATTTTGCTCTAATTAACTGAATATACCCCCAAACTGCTAATTTTTTGGTCTAGATACTCTTTGAAGCATTCTCATCAAACTATTAAGAAAAATATTGGTACGAATTTTTTTCTTATGTATTGTATTTAAATTTTTTTTTAATGTATTTCTTTGTTCTTCGACTTTTTACTCTTAATTTTTTTTCGATTAAAATTGTCGGCGACACTATCACGATCATAAGCAGCATTAGATTAACTGATTAAAAGAAAAAAATGATATATTTACGAATTTGGGCTGGAAACACACTTTGCATTGGAATTGTATTTCACGTTTTTTAGCAATTTTTGGTTTGACGTGCAAGTAGCCTACGAAATGTCACGTAACTTCGGAACCGCATGCGCGAACGTCACGAATTTAATTGGTTTCAAAAGATTGCGCGAGATTCAAAAGAAAAAGTCATGAAACAGCTTGTCGACTATTTTGCGCGTTGCCTGTTGTGCGAAAAAGCGAGGGGGGGGGGGGGGATTCCGTCTGGGCCTTATAAGAAAAAAAAAAGAGAGAGAAAAATGCAACCCAGACATCAGTGTACTTTCAGTGAATTAAGAAGAACAAGAAAAGTAAACAGTGAAAGTTTGAGGAAAATTGGACAATCTTTTCAAGAGTTGTGAAGTTTCAAAGTTTAAGTAAATCCTTGTTATGGAGATCCTTAAGTTGCTAACTTTGCCAGCATCAGTGATGTCATAGTGGCCAGCTTCCATTCATTTTGTACACAAAATTTAACATTTTCTTCATATTTAAACACAAAAGTCAATTTTCAATATTTTTTAACTTTTTATATATAATTCAAATACTTTTGCACTCTTTGAATAGTTTTGCACGATTGGTAGGTATAAAGAGTTTCAAAACTAGATTTATGTGTCCTTTTTTCTTACATGAAAAAATCTCATATTACATTCAGATAATTAGAGAATTTTTACTTCACTCTTTTGCATATACCTGAGGCATACAATGCAACAACACAGTATGATCTTTATTTGACAAGAAATAAACGCATATGTCAATTGTTTCAATGATTTTGCACTTCTTGACACTTCAACATAATCCTCCCCTTGCTTGAACGCGTCAACATGGTCAAAGAGCCTTGGCTTGTCAGCCTCTGATATTCTTGTGTTAGGCATCTTTGCTATTTGCTTTAGTCAACGGACATATGAATTACCTATACGACATTTGATTTACCTATGAGAGATTTAATACTCTGATTGACCCAGGATTATGCAACAGTTTCCATTGTGTGGATATTTGACTTCTCTATGTACATCTTATTTACCTGTTAGGATATCGGACTTGCTAGTTGGACTTTTGATTTCCCTATTTCTATTGTTGTGGGTATAAGACTTATAGCGCAATGGACATCTTATTTACCTGTAGGGATAGTTGTTCCTGCTAAGTGGACTTTTGATTTCCCTATTGACATTTGAATTACCTAATATGACACTTGGTCTGATACTGCGGATACTTGACCTGGAAAACCTATAGATAACTCGCCGACTGCATGCTTTCAGACTGACCTAATTAATACATAAGGGCTTCAGAATCACATTCGTTGCCTCAGTCAAACTTGGTACAAGAGAATCTTGACAATCATTTAATGAAAACCCTGTTACTCAGTCATTCATGGCTGCGAAGTTACGAATTGAAGAATCATTAGACAAAATATCAGTTACTCTTCACCATGAAATAAATTTATGATCAAATGATTTTTTTTTTATAACAGTTGGGTATACTCTTTCTGATACGCACTGTATAGTTGTAAAGTATAAAAAAAAAAAAAAAAATTGGTGCTGATGTTTTCACCTCGTACTATAGTTTTTAACCTTTTTCACCCGGAGCTGGTTGACATTTTATACGTATTTTTATATACAAATTTTAGACAGTGTTTTGTTGTTTACCCAATAGAAATGGTAATTCATTCATTTATTAATCTATTCATTAATCATTCCTGAGTTTGGTAGTTTCTGGAACTTATGAGCGAAAGGGAATTGAAGAGTAGCGAGCTAGGTTGAAGTGTTTGTTGTGTGTACGCCAACTCCTTTGTAACTTGGTCTGGGTGTAACGGTGGTGGGAGATGTCGATTTCTCCATGTAGAATCTTATGAAAGGTAAGTAATTCTTGCGTTTGTCGAGTTGTTGTCCTCCGTTGTGACGTACCTCGGTCTCCCGGATCGACCCTTGTTCAGGTTCAAGTTTGTGCCTTAATCCCGGTATTTTTGGACGTTCTTCCCGTTTAACCCTTCGTGCGTATATATTGTGAATCTTGGGTGGTTTGTTTTATTGGAACACTATTCAGCTATTATTTGAACATGTTGAATGCTTTGGAGTTCATTTTTATTGTTTTGCTACCTTCCAACTTTCTCTCTTCTTTCCTTCTACTTTTTCACTATATGTTTGATTTGTTTGTACCTAAAATCATCTATATTATTGTTAACTATTATGCATTTGGTTTATGTAATGCCAGTGGAGGCCAATTATCTGGGGATATGTTTTTGAAATACAGATCAATACAGAATCTTTATGCATGTATATAGAGTGTATTTCGATGGCATAATGCTTCTTTATTACAGCAAGAAGTGGTTATTTTGGGTTCGCTCGCAAAAAAAAACCCAAGGTATGTAGGTGTGAGCGGGGGGGGGGGGGGCGAGAAGGGGTCTGTATATATTCACGAATGAGCAAGAAATTTCGGCAAAATATTTTGAAACCCCCCCCCCCCCACACACACACACACTCCTCGAAACGGAAATGTCGATGGCCGGCCTAGTTCGGTGTCCCCCCCCCCCCCCTCGTTAGATGAAATCGCCGTGTGTGTGTGTGTGTGTGTGTGTGTGTGTGTGTGTGTGAGTGTGAGTGGAGTGGAGGTGCCGTGGGCAAGTGGTCTAAGGTGCTTGACTGGAGATGCGAGGATCGCGGTTCGATCCCGGCACGGCACTTATGCCCTTGAGCAAGGCATTTTATCTACATTGCTCTTTTATCGTATATCAAATGAATGGAAACGCTATATGCATTATTGATACCAATGTGTGCACGTGTTTAAAAAAAAAAAGTGTGTGACATGCGACATGTGAACAAGATTTTTTTTAAAAAATATCCCTAATAATACATTTTTGATTTGATTGTCACAATGCAACTAGAATTTATTTAACTCCAACTCCTAGTAACCTGTCCAGCTTATGTATTGTGAATGGCTCGGTTAAGTTTAATGGGAAAGGTATGTTAGCTGGCATGTAAGTGAATGGTTGTGTTTTGGCTGCAATCTTGGGTAATGAGGCCTGGGTCAACTAACTTTGGTTCTTTGGTCAATTATCTGGGGTTCTCTAACTCAACAGGTGCTTGTTTTTTTGTGTGAGTGGAAAGACTGAGGAGAGTGTCTGATTGGGGAGTTCTGTATAGTGGATTTAGAGTTAGAAGAATAGAAGTAATTTTGATGGGACATTTTTGTATAGAGCTCATTACTGGAGGAATACAGAAAATTTTAATGAGTTTGTTATTGAGAGAGCTAAGTTGGATTGTAGTGTGAGCACGTATGTTCATGACGCAGTTTTCGTGCTCGCAGCCACGTTGAATGATGACATCAAAACTTTTTGTAAGAAATCAACCAAGCAGTTAGGTGAGCCGCGGCGACACTGAAAGGACCGTCCAAACACTGCATCTCGCCATGATTAGGGATAATTAGCAAGAAACATGTCCGGCCAAAGCTTAATATATTCACCGCTCTGGGGGAAATGGTTACCCCAAAACATACACAAGATGATAAATGGATAAAGGTCTTTTAATCTAGCTACCTAATATGTCATAACTATTACGCAAAACACTACAATGTTCAAACTCTAATTCAGTTTGCAAAAAATATGAATAAATTATTCACTTTGAATGCTTATCTTTAGTATAATTTGAATTACCTGCCACATTCATAACACGCTTGTGACAGAAATGTAAGTGCTTGGATCGTTCAGTTTCACAAAAAAAAATGCACTAAAAGGCAGGGTGATTAGCTTATTACACAATGGATATTTCCTTGCGATGACATCTCCACCATAAATAACAAAATAAACCCATATAAATCTCCATTACTCCTTGATATCCTGAATGCTGATCAAGCCATATTACTACTCGTGATGATATATGACACTTTCTGAGATGTGTCAAATCACATTAAACAACACTGCGATGGATTGCTAACTATGAAATTTTTGAAGAATTTGTTAAATTATGAATAATTTATTCATGATTGTGTTTCAAAGATTATGACATTATTTTCTCTTCTGAATATTTTTTCCAAGCTTAATGTTAGCATGACATAGATACTGCGGTGTATGTTCTACGCATTGGAAAACAAATCGATCTGCTTGGATCGTTCAATTTGACGCAAAATGGAGTGAAAAAACAGGGTGAAATTCTCATTATGGAGGTGAGCTTTTACATTGTGGGCAATGGAGATCGGTGTCAGGGATCAGGTTCATTTCCATACCAATGGGCCAAATTATTCAAAATGACCTCGCCCACGAACCGCCCATTCACTGTGTAGTGAGTGAACATAACGTGTGAGAGGAGTTAAGTCAGATAGCTTATGCATCTCGGGAGAGACAGACATCCATGACTTGGTCTGAATTTGGAGTTTTGAGGGTGCGTAGGTCACAGACATAGGTGAATGTTCCAGGCTATGTATCAGGCAGACATGGCAATTTTCCCTATTAACGGCAAGGCAGCAGATTCCAGGCAGCACAGGCCATGGTAGAAGCCGCATCCGCCCTCACCTCACCGAGCACCGTTGTTTTACCAGAACTGTAAGTCATATTATTATACTGTTTTAATTGATTATTGTATTTGAAAGTTAATATATTTATTTTTATATATTTATATATATCGGAAAGAATACAGAAATTCACTCATTACTATGTTTATGTCAAGATTGGACAATATGGAAAGGAAAAGAATATTGAATTTTATCTTTTATTTCATAGATTTAATTTATGTGAAACTAAAAACAGGAAAGAAACCAACTGTAGTGGGACGCAATTTGGGCTAACATTGAGCTCAAGGGGGCGGTATAGTAGTAAAAAGGGTGGGACTACTTGAGCTAATTAGAGAGTTGTTCTGTAGGACTTTAGTATTGTTAATGTAGCACGTGGGTGTCTGTCTGGGTATTTGGTCATAACGCACTGGTAATTAGGGGGTTGTTAAAGGTAGTTAGCATTTTGCAGTTGGCATTTGGCTGAATTATGCATACATCTGGTATTAGTATTAACATGATTAAGGGTATTTTAGTTTACAAAGAGGTGCTTCCTGAGCTCCTGAATCTTTAATTAAGTGACCCAAATATACAGTGAGCCGAATTCGTCAAACAGCATTCAATTTCATGATCAAGCATTCAAATTGAAGCAATTTTTTGGTCCATCGGTTTTCCAGTGTTTCAATTTAACACTTTTTGCATCCAATTCTTTTTTCAAACATTGAAATTAGTAATATTATCATTCAAATGTAATTCCATTCAATTTGGTAATGAATAACCGTCATTCAATTTCCCCAAGACTGAGAGGAAGACGAAATTCCTTGCTCAATTGCGGTTTCATTTTCATCTATAGGCAATCACTTTCGCACTTACGCCATTCAGTTATACAACGTAAATGGTCTCTATCTCTTTTTTTTTTTCATTTTCATTTTATTCTCTTTAATTCTTTATTTCTTTTCTGTCATTATATATTTGACATTCACATTTCTTTCTTTTTTTCAGTTGATATGTCATTATTCTTTTATTCTTCTGTGGTCTTATTCTTTATCTTTGCATACAATTCAGTATAAAATGCATATCAACACTGGAGTAGCTAAAGAGGGGCACAAGGGGGCCATGTCCCCCCCCCCCCCCCCGTTGATCGGCGAGAAAAAAAAATCTTTTAAAAAAATCTTTTAAAAATCCATCGAGTCCACTTCACATAACTTACCTTACCCCTACCTTGCGAAATGAAAGTAAACCGTAGATATGCCACTTCTCATAATTATAGGTTACCCATAATACTGAATTTTAGTGTGCAGAAAATGTTCCCCCCTACACACACTCGCCTTGCCCCCCCCCCCCATATGCCACTTCTCATATAAGTTACCCCTAATATAGTGTGCAGAAAATGCCATTTTCATGCACAATTTTTCAAAATTCTCCCTACCATGGGAGGGGGGATACCCACCTCCCACAACTTCCCCCTGCTCGGTCGCTTCCCTTCTTTCGCCTTGACCCCCCTTTATGCCACTTCTCATATAAGTTACCCCTAATACTGAATTTTAGTGTAAAACAAATGTCATTTTCATGCTCGAATTTTCAAAATTCTCCCTACCATGGGAGGGGGGATACCCACCTCCCACAACTTCCCCCTGCTCGGTCGCTTCCCTTCTTTCGCCTTGACCCCCCTTTATGCCACTTCTCATATAAGTTACCCCTAATACTGAATTTTAGTGTAAAAAAAATGTCATTTTCATGCTCGAATTTTCAAATATCTCCCTACCGTGGGAGGGGGATAACCCCCTCCCACACCCTACCCCGCTCTTTCGCTTCGCTCCCTCGCCTTGGCCCCCCTGTTGAAAATTCCTGGCTACGCACAACTATACATGAAATTTATCATAACGATGAAGTGATGAAATTTAGCTAATTTATTTGTTAAAACATGGAAGGATCGTTATTTCATACATTGCATAAAGATGCTATTTTCCATGTATTATGAGCTAATTGATATTTATGTCTTGCATGTCGAATAAGGACGAGTTAGCCATGATTATTTTTTTGATAGAATATAATTGGTGTGAATATTGCATTGAACTGAGAAGTGATAATTATATATATATATAAGAGACGGATATTTTATTTTACAATTTAAAAGATACCGTACGCTACAAATGTCGTTTGTTTACATTATTTTCCTAAGTAAAGAAAATCTTTTATAATCAAGAGGGGTTGTAATGAACGTTGTGAATTATTAGGATATTATTATTGCTGGACCTTGTCTATTTTGGTAGATGGTTGGTGAATCTGTTTTGATTTAATCTGTGTAGTGACGAGCTGGGCTCGTACTCGTACTCATCTTTGGAGCTTGTATGCTTATAACTTCGAAACCTCGTAAGCTCGTATCCTTGAAGCCACCGCTCAGAGTCGTCGATGTGTACATGGTATATAGACATCATGCTACACCGTATCCATGGGGCCGACGTCATCTCGTCGTTGTAGACGTCACCGTGGTCTTCACCCCAGACTGTGTAATAAATCAACATTAACTCTTTTACTTCAGCGATTTATTTTGACAAAGTTTACACACCGGTCAAGTGTAGGTAGTTTATTGCTTTTATCATCATAATAATCCCTCAAGGAAGAGAAATTCATTATTGGTATTATTATTATTTGGGGGGGGGGAGTAAATAATGTACTCACCCGTAGGTCAAAACGGCTTTTTGAATAGCGAAACAAATTGTCGACGCGAACGCGAAATACATTGACTTAGGTCTTCTATAAAAGAGAGAAAAAAGTTTGATTTTACTTACCAGCAATGTTCCTGAGGCTCTCAATTTTCCCCTTTCTGCTTCATATCTGATGAATGAACTGAAAATGGTGAATTTTAAGAAGAAAACTGACGCTTATCAGACTCGTAGGTCGACAGCATGTCCTCGAGTAACCAATAGAAAAGCATGCTATGCAGTTTTAGTACAGACCTGTCACATTTGGGGGACGAGGTCAATTCATTGACCGAGTACACAGGATGAGTGAATATACTGAATATCTGAACTCTGATAATTTACCAATTGAATGATATACTGTAAAGACATAATTACATGCTGATGATATACTGATATACAATGATGAAATTCACTCTGTTGAATATTGAATGAATTATTTCTTTGTTTGTGTACATCTATTGAGCAGATGGCTCTTAATTAAACTTAATATAGGTTTTCCAGGTCAAGTGTCCACTGGTTGGAACCAATCATCCGTATAGGCAGTTCAAATATCCATGTTGTTAAATAAATGTCCACATTAGAATAATGGTGTCAGTTTAGGCAGTTCAAATGTCTAGAGAGATAAGTTAATGTCCATGTTGGTACTCGATGTACCTATAGTACATGCATCTCAAATAGCCGATTAGGGAGTTAAAATGTCCATGTAAGAATTATACGTCCACAAAGTACATGTGGACGTATAGCCTATTAGGGACTTCAAAAGTCACATCAGTAAATGAATATCCAATTAGCTGGAGCAATTTCCCATCAAGGAAATCAAATGTCGAATAGTGATCTCGGTTGTCAATAGTTTAAATCAATGTGTACTTGAACGGCATATACACTGGCTTAGCTAGGGGGGGGGGGTGCACAAGGGGCAATGGCCCCATATTGATCGGTGAGCAAAAGATACATATAAAAAAATGAAATAAAAATTGAAATAAAACTTTCATCGAGTTCACTTCACATAACTTACCGTAGCCCCTACCACGGGAAATGAAAGTAAAACGTAAATATGCTACCTCTCATATAAGCTATCCCTAATACTGAATTTTAGTGTGCAGAAAATGCCATTTTCATGCACGAATTTACAAAAATCTCCCTACCGTTGGAGGGGGTATACCCTCTCCCCCCCCCCCGGTTGCTTCGCTCCCTTGCCTGAGCCCCTGCTATATGCCACTTCTCATATAAGTTACCCTAATACTGAATTTTAGTGTGCAGAAGACGTCATTTTCATGCACGAATTTTCAAAAATCTCCCTACCGACCCCCCTCCCACACCCTCGCCTTGCCCCCTCCCCTCATATGCTACTTCTCACTGAATTTTAGTGTGCAGAAAATCTCCCTATCGTGGGAGGGAGGATACCGGAGGGAGGATACCCCTCCCACACCTTGCCTTGCCCCCCACCCCCATATCCCACTTCTCATATAGGTTACCCCTAATACTGGATTTTTTTGTGCAGAAAATTCCATTTTCGTGCACGAATTTTCAAAAATCTCACTACCGTGGGTGGGATGTACACCCTCCCACACCCTCCCTCGCCTTGCCCCCCCCCCCCTGTTGAAAACTCCTGGATACGCCAGGGCGCATGTAACCATGTTCTTACATACAAATTGTAATGTTCAGTATAAGGCATACACATCACGGAACAAACAAAGAAATCTGCATTTTATTGAAATGTTTGTTAACCAAACTCAGAATAAATCTTGTGAATATGAGTTCCTTACATGTCACATTTCATATGAAAAAAAAGAAAAAAAAATCTTGACAGTATCTATTCTGTTACTGTAATCAATTTTGATAATCATATACCAAAAAAAAAAAAAAAAGGATACACACATGTATTTACCTTTTTCCTTTCATTAAAAAAAAATCAAGACACAGTTTTTTTTGTAAACGTTTCATGGAGAAAATTTTCTCAATCTCTTGCATTATGCTGCTTCAGACACATTAATGTCAATTTATTTTTGCACACTTTTATGCACTTTGAATAATTTTACATGGACCCCTAACAATAATAATCTTGTTATTTCATGAATAGATGCATGCACACTTTTTTCTACAAAGAAAAAAAAAATTACTTTCAGGTTGTTGAGAGATTTTTTCCATTTGTTTGCATTACCTTATACATATCACCATCTTTGCTGTCTGCTTTAGGCCTAGTCAACAGACACATGAATTACCTACGCGACATTTGATTAACCTATGAGAGACTTGATACTCTTATTGACACAGGATTACGTAACAATTTCTATTATGTGGATATTCGACTCCTCAAATGTCCATGCTACATGGACATTTGATTTCCCTTTTGAAAACGATTTCTATTGTAACTGATTCTATTGTGTGTGGCTATTTGAATTCTCTGTGAACATCTTATTTACCTGCTTGGATATTTGTCTTGTTTAGTGGACTTTTGATTTCCCTATTGACACTTGAATTACCTGCTATGACATTTGCTCTGATTGCGGATACTTGACCTGGAAAACCTATACACTATAGCTAGTGAGTAATTGCTTGATTATTTTCCAGTGGTATGTATTCATTTTAGCAGAACCTAATTTATCGTCAGACTAGTAAAATAACGTACTAAGATCTAGCAGTGATTAGTCGACTCTGTCTTTACTTTGTTTAGGTTCTTTTTTAATCTCTTGAATTGCACTTTTGTTCTTTTTTTTTCTTGATATATTTTCTCAGATTTGTACGTATTTTACTGGCGTCGTGTTTGCGCATTTGCTACCGTCAGCACTCTTCTTTCTTTTCTTTTCTTTTTTTTTTGGGGGGGGGGGGGATGGGTCATGTTTGCATATTTGTTGGCACTACACGGAGAGTTCTTCGGATGTGATCGTTAAGATTTTTGTTCTTTGGGATTTGAGCATGCGCATACGTCACGCTCGGCCAGCGATCGCTTTCTCTAAAAAAGCTGTAGAAGACACGGGATCAGTTCGATCTGAAGTTTGTAAATATTACATCCAGCTGAATTTGGTGCAGCTATTTTCTACCAGTTGGACAACGTCTTCTTCTTCGTTTATCCACCATGAACCAGTTTTTCGGAGAGGATGATACTGCAAAAGACTACATACGATACCGACCAATGTATTCTGATGATGTTGTTGATAGAATAATCTCATTTCTCGCTGAAAAGGTAAGGTGGTAGAATCTGAGAAGGCGTTTAACAGCTTCGTTTTAGAGAAGGAACAGCGTTTTGATACACGATTACGGTTTAAAACAAAGTTGTGTTCAGATATCTTCGTTTTGCAGAAGCACGGTTTTAGAAATCCGGTAAATAGCAAAATAGAAACTCGATAAACTAGTAGAGATGCTTTTGAAATCATGATCTCCTTGGAAAAAAGAGCTGTGTATACAAATTACCGCACCATGAAGCAACTCATGTTTTAATTATTCAAAACGCTGATTCTTACTTCGCTTATGTGAATTCTTTCATTCCTCTTGACTTGTTAAGGGCCGAGATTTTGAGAGAGGCAAAACAGAATTTGTGAGTTTTCTCCTTCGGTCTTTTTATGACATTTAGCATGGGTAGGATGGGAGAAAAATCTTTCCTCTGAAAAGGATTGCTCTTCAAATGCCCTCATAATAGACCTGTTTACTGATTTTATGCATACCTGTTAAACAAAAAAATGCCATGACAACTATGAAGCTTTCTTGAGGCTTGTCCGACATAGCCACAACTAACGTGTACATCCTGGATTCCATCTTGTTAGATGTCATCATACATAACAGGTGGACGAACATTTGATAATATTTATAACCAAGGATTCTGGAGAGAAACGTGCATATATTTCAGTAACATTTTACAGGTTTATGTGACCCTCCAGATTTAATTGAGACTTTAGACGCCCGGGGGGGGGGGGCGTTTCATCAACATTTGTCGTCTGACAAGTTATCAGATCTGACATCTTTCCTTGATTTTGACTGGCTGAGAGGCATAGTTACCATGGCAACTGTCGGATAAAACAGACTTTGTCGGATAAAACATCCGACAAGTCATTTCATGCAACGCTCCCCGTGGTTTAATTTGTTATATAACTTGTTTTTGCCTGGATTAAGCAAACTGTTGAAATTTTATTGAGAATGTCAGCGTGTCAGATGGGTAGACCGTGGGGGAGAGCAGGGAGTGTCGCCCTATTTTTCTTCTCTCTCTTCTAGAGGCGTCTTTCCAGAAGTACAGAGACCGTGCCTTTTCATGTTGATAGGCAGAAGTATGGGCAATTAAAAGACATTAAATTGGCAAGACAAATTACTCTCACCTATGATAGAGAAAACTTTAATCGGTAGGGGGTAATCATACACTAGTAGTTTAAGATTCTACCATCCTTAAATTTTGTAGGCAAGATTTCGTCCACTCCTGTGGACTTTCTCAAGGCAAGTCATCAGTCAGACTGTTTCTACTTGCTGGCTGCTTTCTTGCGATCACTGGACCGGAGATAGGCGACAATCAATGTCCAGAGCCTCTATTCAGTGTAGGATTTATCCTCTTTATCCATAGACTCTTTCACCTCTCTTGACCAACTCTCATCCCATCCAATGTTATGTCCTGTATTGAGGGCGTGTTCAGCTACAGCTGAATGGGATGGAATGTTTAATCCGAGGACTCTTTTGTGCTCCTTTGGCCTACAAAATTTAAGGTTAAACTACTAGTGTGCTCTCACCTACTTCCATAATACATTTTGGTAAAAGTAAATGCTGTGTTAAAAGCACAACTCCGAAATATGCCAGTGTGGTATAACACGTAAAAAAGGATGTCTCAGTTCTTCTTGATATTTTATATCTAAAGCTTTGTTTTCGAAGTCTGATTTTTGTACGAACGGAAGGATGGATAGTTTAAAAAAAATTCTTGAAACTTTGTTTTCAATAAATGGCACTATAAATCTCCTTGATCATGCCTGCTTTTCACAGAATCACCTGCCGTAGGGTTAACACGTGAAAACAGGGATTTTAAGATTGATTCTAGTTCCCCTATCACTATCTTGAATTTATTTCAAATGTGATTTACATGTAATTTGAGACTATGGAAAAGATTGGTAAAGGCTCTAAAAATTCAAAGATCACCCATAAATTTCGGGGAATATACATGCTTTTGACCCTCTAGTTGCCTTAGGGTTAATACACAAAAACATGAAATTTTAGATTAAGTTAATTCCCCTAGCATTTATTCAGATATATAGAAAAGGTGATTCACATGAAATTTCAAACTTTGAAAATATATATTTAAGCTTCGATGAGCCCAATAGACCCCCCCCTAAATCCCCAGGAATATGCATGCTTTTGACCAATTTTCGCAATACTACACGTGAAACCGTTTGTTACCGATGACGTGATATGGGGTGTGTACCACGTACCATGTACTACAATATGTACGCTTGCTTTATTTCGGTAGTAAGACTTCTTCGTATTAATATTCTTTGGTATTGGCTAGCTGGTAGCACGATTTCATTGGGGTCAGAACACAGAGTTTTCACCAAAAATAACAATTAAAAAAATCTACCAAAGGGCGAACCTGCCCCAACCTGGGGCTAGTTCGCCCATTTAGGAGGGTAGGTTCGCCCTGTCAAGGAAACACTTTACCTGAAACAAATTATTTTCCCGCTAGAACATCAAAACATTAATTTTATTCAAAAGAAAGGCAAGAATGAGAAAGACACTGGTGATCTATGAGTCCATGTCAGTGGTGTCAGGGAAGTGCCTGAGGGCATGCGCTCCCCAATCGGATGGCTAAAAAAAAGGGGTCGGGGAGAAATCAATCGAGTGTCCAGTATGCAGCCCCTTAATCTAACCACTAATCGTGAGAACAAACTTAACCTGAGTGTGGCATAACCAAGGGGTGGGGTGAGGCACGATTGGGCATATACCCCCAAGTCAGCAGGACTATTCAGATTGTATGGTGGGGTAAGTTCACCCCACCACATGGGGCAAGTCCGCCCCCGGGTGTACATGCTCCGTCAAAAATGGGCGAACTAGCCTTAGGGGATGGAACTGTCTTTTACCTCGTTTTAAGCAAAATGTGCAACCAAAGCGGACCTGCTTAGACACCCATACCTTTTAAGCCATAAAAACTACCATAACTTCATTGATGTCTACAGGTAAATACAAGAAATGCAATTGGGAAATTTTACTTATTGTCTTCGTCCTTTTGTATGTTGTGTACTGTGGTTTGTTTGTCTGTGCATCATCAAGAAAAGGTTCGTCCAATCATCGCAACGCTGATAATCAGGTGGTGGGCGGACTTGCCCCCATGCAAGGCGAACGAGCCCCGCTCACCCCTAAATGACTAGAAAAAGGGAAATGGGCTGATCCAGACCAGTGGTGATTCCAGTGCGCCGATTGTCTGACGCACAAGACTGTATCAAATCTTTCCACTAATCACTTTCGTTTAGCATGCTTAGCATTTCTTTGGAAAGAACAAGGGCCGAACGGAGAACCTGGGGGAGGGGGGAGGAGATGGGCACTCGTTTTCCCGAAGCAGGGGAGGCGCCAGGGTATTTTGATAGGGGGGCAAGATGACCCATAGGTAAATTTATTTACGTTTTAAATGAAAAAATAGGGGTATTATATAGTTGCATGACCCAGCCCTCTCTTTTCCCATACTCTCCTTTTTTCCTCCTCTTTTTTCCCTTTTCTCCTCTGTTTTTTAATCACTTGAAAAGTCATAGGGCGGCGACCCCTGTCCTCCTGTAGCGCCGCCCATATCCCGAAGGCTCATAATTCTGAAGGAAAATTTTCCACAGAATCAGTGGCACCAGAACCATGAAAGAGAAAGACAATGGATTGGAGGGGGTAGAGCATTGTTTGTTTACAATGCTTACTCCTTTCCTCTTTGCCCTCTCTCAGGGATTCATAACTCCGAAAGTGAAAAAGTATTCATTAATCCAAAGTTTCGTAATTTTGAAAATGCAAAATTACTCTGCACAATTTTTTGAATTACCAACATTAAGAATTACGAACCCCGTGCGTTTTCGCATAATTATGAACTCTTTTTTTTTTTCATTTTCAAAATTTATATGAATCTCCGAATCTACGAACTTTTGGAAAAAGGAACAGTCAGGAGAACTGTTTTGAGCTTTGAAGATATGGTTTTTCAAGTGATAAAAAAGGGAGCAAAAGAAGAAAAAAGAGGAGGAAGAAGAAAAAAGAGGTTGGGGAAAGAGGACGGGGGCTTCCAACTATATAATACCCCCATAAAACGTCATTAAATTCACCTATGGGTCTTCTTGCTCCCCCTATCAAAAAACCCTGGCGCCGCCCCTGCTTAACTATACAATTTCATGTGAGAAAATCCGTTTATTTCATTATCTTTTTGTATTTTGTTGTGCTTGTAGCGTGCAAAACCATATGAACTGGCGTTGGACGTAGGGTGTGGATCCGGGCAGCTGACTCGGCCTCTCTCCTCTCATTTCTCAAAAGTTATCGGCGTGGATATAAGTCCAGCACAGATCAATGCCGCCCACACTGTCCAAAACCCTCAGAATGTAACTTTCAAGTAAGAATTTCATTTGAATTTTTTCAGCAGAAGTCTGTGTTAAAACCTGAGCGGGAGATATCCCAAAATGAGATGATAGATATGATCTAGAGGAAGATGAACTTGAACTGATATAGATTGAACTTGAACCTAGAAATGAGACTAGCTTTTTGGTCGATACGATTAACAGAAAATCCAGTAGCTTTGTATCATTTTTTTTCGGATGCACTACAGTGCGAGTCAGAATTTTTTTTTTTACACTTTTATAAATGCTTATGTTATATGATAGAATATATAGTTATTATTTTATGGTAGAGTAACACCTCCCCTTTTATTTGATACCACATTAATTTGTGGGGAATCAGTAATGAATTTACTGGGAATGATCCAATTAATGTGTCTGGGTGAAAACCCATTTGCGCCAACATCAACGATACCTTGCCCGATTAAAATTCAATGCGCCATGGGCAAGAAAGCCTTTTGTCATGATAACTGAGTTGTTTCAAATCAGGCACGGCACTGTTAAAGCTAATGCGAAACATCTTGTTTGTGAGCTTAAAAGCTTGGTGACATTTCATGGTACGTGTACAACCACAGTTTTCTCTCAGGAAGGAGCCTTTCTGCTCAATGAGTGTATCAGGACACAAAACGTGATTATGACTGTGCAAGAATTTTACAGTGGCTTTTCTAACATGCCCATCACGTCAAACCATCTGTCCGGCAACATGGTGAAATATCAAGCAACAGGAAAAAGCAACAATCTTCACAAATGACAATGTGGTCGCAGAAGAACATCAAGAAGACAATCGAGAAGAACATCAAAGCTGTTCAGGAATGGCTACAGCAACTGTAGTCTCGTGCTTGTGTGAATGTTATTAGGCCGTATCGATAAAACTAGCAAACGCCTAGCAAATGCTTTTTCTAACCGTCTGCTTGTATATTCAGATATTCCAAACAAGTCATTGCTAGCAAAAAGAAGCAGAAGCTTGTTTCTCTGACGTCATGAGTTAACATTCCTATTCAAATTTTCCTGAAATTCAAAAGCAGAGGTCTTGTTCTTGTACACAAAGTCTTGCCGGATTAGGAAATGCCTGTATGAAAAGGAGGAATTTTCTTCTTCAACAAGCATTTGCTTGATTTTTGCAAGCTCCTCTCCTAGTAGCTTATGCTTTTTCTTGCAAAAACATGATGTAAATTGTCAGTCTTTATTTTCAAATTTCAAATTGCCCTCGCTTTCTTTTGAAGACCATTAGTAAGCTGATACATGTATTTATCTTCGTTCTCAAAAGTTTGTTATAAAATCGAATATCAAAACAAGTTTGGTTGCATTTAATAGCAGTAGGTCAAATCGTTTTCTGCATCACATTTGGAAGTGAGCGGGGAGTAAACTTTCGACAAGGCTTACGCATCGGAGCGCAAAAATCCTTTGTACTGTTTTCCCGAAGGCGTCTTGATCTGATATTGGAGTGCATAACCCTGTTGTAAACTTTCAAAAAATACCACATGGCAAACAACATACCACTTACCTGGCAATACAGGGCCCTAGAAACATTTGATTGATTACTCTTTTTTTTACTAAGAGCCCATGGAGATGCACATTCATAAGAATTTTTGAAGCCTGGTATAGCTCAAGCCCTGTGCTTGAGCTATACCAGGTGTCTCCAAAAAGCTTAACGGCAGCTTATGAGTAATTTGTTTTCGAAAAGTAGCTTTACATCATTGGGAGCATTGGTATAAGATCACTGAAATTGGTTAAGTGAATTTGATTCTATGCCCTTTTATTTAGATAAGGTCATTTTCAAATTTCGCATGTTTTTTGCGACCGATGGGAGTAGAGTTGTGTCGAGAATGGCTTTTATCAGTGTTTATGTAACATGTTACAATGATTGAGGAAATCCCATCACATGAAAGATGCATTTCAACAAAAGAAACATGACATAAAAAGGCAATTTTAGGAAACGGGCATGGATGATCTTGGTATTTTTCTCTCCGATAGAAGATGCTTCAGATATTATATATAAAAAAAATTATGTAATTTTTGAAGGCAGAGTAGGCTCCCTATACTGAAAATCCACCATACCGCTTTTGGAACACCCGGTATAGATCTCAGGTCAAGAAAAGGTTCGGTGCAAGTGATCGTTCGAGCATTTACTTTGGCATAATAGCTATTACCAGGTAGCTTTAGCTTCTAAGCAAATGCTACTTTTATCGATACGGCCTTCTCTGTTTCAGCATGTAATCCTAAAAGTTGGCGCAAATGGGTTTTGACTCTTTTTCAAACAAGTGGAGTTGTGTGCTCGACCATAACAGCAAAATTGAAACGAAAGTCGCGAACGAGCAAAGGAATGTATACTCTATCCACACATGCTGCAAAATACTCTGTTAATTCTACATTTCTAAAAATTCCAAAAGTGTAACTTTCTTTCTGACTCACTCTGTATAGAAACCTCGACAATGCTGCCGCTTTCTCAGATTAGTCCGGCAGCCAAACCCGGATTTTGGGCCTAAGGTTGCATGGGAATGTTATAGTTTTTTCAAAAATTGATATCGACTGTTCAGACCTTCTATTTTAACAATCCACATGCTGGAGCTCTATCAGCATTGAGCAATTTGAGATAATTATACGCGAAAATCCAAAATGGCCGCCGACGGCCATCTTGGATATTGAGTTAACCTGCTTTAAACATCCCTAGAAATTGTTCAAAATTGGGAATTAAGGATTTTTCGGGATGGAGAATCTAAATCTGAGGTTAGTTTGAGGATATGACTGTATATGTTTCGATGTCTTAATATAAAATGGCAGTTAATTTTCAAGGTGGCGCCCCCAGCAGTCTATTTGTACATGTACATAATATGCAATATTGCATTGAAAATTAAGAAGAAAATAGATTGAATATGATTGCTTTTCTTTCTACAAGGATGATTTTTAGAAACACAAAATAACAAGCGTAATGGTGATGGGGGAGGGGAGGGGGACATCCTCTTTCCCAAGCACACCCACCCACATCCACACACACACATTACACTATAGAGGAAAAGCATATGATGTTCACCGTTTTGTAGCTGACAAAAATTATATGTGTACTCACATCTCTTTATCAGGAAATTTAGGCTCAGAAATTAGTAATGAAATTCATTTATTAAGCAATCAAGTAAGTGTACTGCAATACAGAAGAAACATACACTTTTTAAAATGATATTTCTTGATATTTTCAAGGCCAAAACATCATGTTCTTGACTAATTTGAGTATCTTCTGTTATATCTACGGTATCATTGTCTATCCTGAAAATTCTGCAAATCTCGGCTGAGCCGAATAACTAGTACTTTTCAAGGGACCAATTCCTGATGAAATAGTGTGCTTAGCACCACTAAAGTTAATCCATATTTCAGCCATCATAAGAGACAGGTCAATGTTCAAGTGATTGTTTGCATATTAGATAATAACATGCATTTATAGTGCATGCCTGTTTACCTGTTACGGAAAAAAGTACACTTTTTATATTTTATGATATTTTCAAAGTCAAATGATAATTTTCCTTACAAATATGGATATTGATTTGGGTTCGGGGGGGGGGGGGGGTGACTGATGCCGAATATCCGTAGTCGGGGAGGAAAGCGACTGGGAAAGGGTAAAGGATTAAATAGTGAAGGATTGATTAAGGAAAGGAGCACGTACAGAGATCAGAGCATCAGTAAATTTTCGATGTTTGACTCGACTCCTTGCACCTCTATTACTATCATTTCATGACAAGAAGAATAGTATAACATTAAAAAGACAATTAGATGCAAATCAGTTTCATTTCATAAGGATATTAACATAACCAGCTTTGGTTAAGATACTTAAAATGCAAGGCAGTGAGTATAAGAATAGTATTCCATAATAGAGAGAGAGAAACAAGTTGCAAACGGATCTAACAAGAGTTAGAGATACTTTAAAAATGTGAGCTAGCGAAGCGAGCCAGCGCTGGAAAGTTTTTCGTAATCCTTTTTACTTTGATATTCTTTTTCCCCATTTGCCCTTCCCTTTCCTTTTTTTTAAATACTCTTTTAGGGAACTGCATGGGCTATGTCTTTTCTGATGGTGAATTATTTGGGGCAGTGTTAATGCAGACCATCTTCCTACCAACAATATTGGGGGATATGTCCACCCCCTTCCCCAAATCGACACCCATATTATTGCTTAAACTATCTTTTTTTGTTGGCTACAGTATATTCTGCAAAATAGCCGCCTTTTTATATCTAGACATCAGGAAATAGTCATATCCTCAAAATATCCTCCGATCTCGATTCTCCGTCCCGAAAAACCCTTATTTCCCATTTTTGAACATTCTTGGGATGTTTAAAGTAGGTAAACAGAAAATCCAAGACGGCCGCCGGCGGCCATTTTGGATTTTCGCGTATATCTCAAATTGCTCAATGCTGACAGAGCTCCAGCATGTGGATTGTACAAATAAAAGGTCTGAACAGTCGATATCAATTTTAAAAAAAAACTATAACATTCCAATGCAATCATACCCACATGGCTACCGGACTAGATAGAACTTTTGTTGCAAGGGGATTCCATTATTGTTACCTGTTGACAGGAAATTCTTTGTACAGGTAGCTTGACAAAAGTTAATTCAACTCATTCACAAACATACTAAGTGACGCCAAATAGCAGTGCTCAATCAACTTAATGGAGTCCAATCAACTGAGTTCCGTTGGTAACCACTAACTACACTCACTATAGTTTATGCGTTAACAAAGGTTTCAGCTCCGTGAGCTCCTGGCTCCGCCTCACCGGTTAACGCCCCAAATCTCACGTTTTCGACGTTCGTACTTTTGATGAAAAATATTTCTCTACGAACTTGCTATTATTGACTGGAATGAATTGATAACAATGTAGGCAGATGTTAATTAAAGGCATTGGCTAACTTTGTGAGCAGCTGATTTAAAAAATTCTCAAACTAAGATGAAACATGTGTATGAGTACTTGTATTTGTACTCGAAAACCCTCAAACCAACCATACTTTGGAAGGAAAAGCTCTAAGTTAGACGCAAACCGCGATTTTATTAGCTTTCGTCTCGAGAGACACTGAACTAAGAGGACCGTTTGCACGAATTCAAAAATACCGTTACCTGCCTTCCGCCGCGTGATACGTCAATACACACAGTGCGGTCCGTTGAGTCATGTGCGCATGCGCATTCCTTACGTTGAGCCTATGTAACCAACCCTCGTATATTTTCAAACACTGGTTCACATTTCTAATATTTAAAAATATTTCCCGTGGATATTATGCTCTGAAACTTTCAGACTGGTATCTTTACACTATAACCCTAATGTTTATCCCATTTTTAAGTAACAACATGAGATTTTTAAACAATCATGACAATGTTAGCCAATGCCTTTAAAATGGAAGAAATTTCCGTCATTATTCTTTCAGTCGGGTGATGAGCACGCTCCATACATTACTGTCCGTCGAAAATTAAGATCGCCTTGGATTAAAACTTACTCTGCAGGCTATATTAAAATTGCAGGAGAAAGAAATCTTAACTAGAGGAAGTTCAATAAAACTAAGGGTCCCCTGTATTATCAATTTCAAAAGTTAAAGAAACAAATCAAATAACATTAACAAATGTCAAAGAGGGCGTTTTAGCAAGACCAATTACGTAATGCGAGTAATGACATGAAAATGGATGAAACAGTCTGAAAGACTTTATTACCAAATAACAATTCATGCGCTGGATCAAACCAGGGTGGTAGCATCTTCCTACAAGGAAAAAAAAAACTTAGACTTCAAAGATTTCAAAACAAAATATGTTCGTCTCATATCGAATACTAATTATCTATAAACTCCAACAGTAGAGTTACTTGATATTCTTAAGTGATAGTCTGCTGAAAAAGGATTGAACTTCCAACGCTGTGCTTTCATTATTAATTTTTATTCCCTCGATAGACCGGTATCTCACCGCAACACCACGGTGAGGTGCCGTGGTCCGGTGGTTTAGGGCGCTTGACTGGAGACGCGAGGATGTCCTTGAGCGAGGCATTTTTATCTACATTGCTCTTTTATCGTACATCAAATAAATGAAAGTGATATTGATACCAACATGTGCATGTGTGTTTTTTTTAAAAAGAAGAAAATCTACCCCACCCGTCATGTTTTAGTAACCAAGAAAACGGTAATAATAAATAAATAAATAAATAAATAAATAAATAAATAAATAAATTTAAAAAAAAAACAAATAAATAAGTGAATAGTCATGAACATTCAATGCTTTAACTCGTTCCCTAATTTAGCACGAAATGCGAATTCTTAGAGCAATAACTACCGGTTCAATTTCAATTCCACTTCGGATTGATTTCAAATAATCATTCATCTTGTCTTGCAGGGTTGGAAGGGCAGAAAACTTGCCAGCTGCCGATTCCTCGGTGGACCTCATCACCTCGGCCACCGCAAGCCACTATTTCAACTGGGATATCTTTGGCAAGGAAGTCGACCGCGTACTCAAACCCAATGGCTGCCTGGTCGCGCTGTCCTACGACTTCTTCTACATCGACCGACCCGACTCCGAGGCTGCCAGTAAGTTGGCCAAGTGCATCGACTCTTACGTTGACTATGTAAGTTGATCCCTTATTGCTAACTTATGTATTTGGGGAATGTACCTTTACTCGTCGAATTCTTAGTTGATTTTGAAAACATACCCTAAAAAATGAAATCAAGCTAAATTTTGATAATTTCATGTTTGGAATCCCAGGTGGAAACTATTCCTCATTTAATTTCGTTATTTTGTATATGCTAAGTACTTTTCAGTTAGAAGTTTGAAGGGTTCTTTATCTTTATCTTTTCAAAATAGCTGTAAAAAATATCGTTATGAAATCGAAGAAACAATCTGTTTGCCAAAAGATAAGTTTATTCTATTTCTTGATAGATGGAGGTCCATCCAATTTATTCAAATTCAAGATTTTTTTTTTTTTTTTTTTTTTTTTGGGGGGGGGGGGGAGGTTGTTCATTGTACCTTGCTTGTCAAACATAATGTATCTATCACTTTGTTAACCTATTTGTACTTTTCATGCACTGAGAAATCTTGAATAAATACTTTATTTGAAGAAAAAAGTTGACCCCCTGTGATTTAGCCCTTTGTAGCGTGTCGTAATTGACTGATGACAGTTGTATAGTGCCGTGGCCGGGATTCGAACCCCTTAGTGGATTTTGATGCTTAGACCACTAAGTTACCCCTAGACATTGAAAAAGCGAAAGCCCCTCTATCTCTATCTCTGTGGGAACACCTCCCCTATGTCTATGTCTGTCTGCCTCTCCCTTCACCTCCTGTCTCTCTCTCTGTCTCTCTCTTTGTCTTTCTCTGCCTCTCTCTCTCTGTTTCTCCCTTTCTCTCTCTTTTTATCTGTAATCATTGCTATTTATTTTGTTTTGTGTGATCTTTCAGCTGACAAACTCCAAATTAAGAAAAAGCACTCCAGAGGGTTATCTGGCATACCAAGATCAATATAAGGAGTATCTCCCACTTTCGTATACTGAACAAGAAAGGTAAGGACAACTACATCATACTGTATTTGACCCTCCACTTTATACAAAACGACCAATAAGTCGCTCTGGGAGTTTTACCATAACTGGTTGAAATACAGGTGATTTGGGATGGAAAATCGATTTTCATTTTCACCATGATTCACTAACAGTCTAAGCTTTTGAATGGCGTTAAAAAAAAATCAACTGATTGGTTGCCTTGTGATGGAGGGTCACATGTTTGTTTATCTCGACGAAAGTGAATCTGTCAGAGATAAAAACATGTTGTTTGAACATCCTTAACATATCCTTCGATATAAGAGAGTTATGCGATAACCAAGGAGCTGCCAAAGATTCCTATATAGTGATAGCATTAAAGTACCTTATAACTTGTCGCAGTACTATCATTAATCCGTATTACGAGATTACACATCAACTAACAGAGGCAACGAAGTGACGAGTGCATTGGAAATATTATATTTCCGAATGTTTTATTTTTTTGCAACTTTGTCAGTTTGATTACCCAAAAAATATTTAAAAGTTACATTATAACTTGGTTATTATAGCTTAAGTTATTTCACTAATTTTGACCCAAATATAAGAAAGATTTGATTGTGACTCATCATTAAAATTCTTAAATTGGTAACGCAATTTTTAAAAACCCGTTCACTAATTTCGAGTACAAACTGGAAATTTTTCTTTAAATGGATTTTTTTTTTCAAACTATGTTTGTTCGTGTGTGTGAAATTTATTTCTTATTTCTCCGTTCAACATGTTCAACATAATACAACATAATCAGTTATTACAGAGATTTTATACGTACACATTTTTATACACAATCATTTACAATTTATTTAATGAATATTTAAAAAAGTATATGGAAAATTATTATTTAACAAAATTTCAGAACGCTGGAGACTGTCGTCATGAACGTCATGAGCGTCATCATGAGCGTCATGTTGCAGTGAGGAAAATAATTGTTGCCGATTTAAGGAGGGAAGGTGATAAATTTAATAATAATAATAATAATCCGTATCAGATATCACATTATTATCTAACGTCTCTATGCGCTTCCAAAGGATTTTGTATATTATTACCCTGCCTTTAGCCCGGCAGCCATTACAGCGCTCAAACATTTCAAGGAATTAATTCCTGCCAGGTACCCATTTACCTCACCTGTGTCGAGTGTGGCAAATGTAGATTAATGGCAAGTCATTCATCAGATGACGACTGAAAATCAATCAATGAACTCACTGTTTATGCTACCAAATATCAGTAATTCAAGGAAAATAAAGAGCGATTAACTGACTGAGAAAGGTTGCACACACCAATTCCTGATAACTATAAGTGATTTCGTACTCTATGCATGTATACTTTAGGATCGACATGACAATGAAAGAGACGATGAATGTGCGAGAGTTCATCGAGTTTTATAAAACGTGGGCTAACTTCATTAAACTTCGGATGGAAGACCCGAACGGTACGAAAGATCATTTTGAAGCGTTCGAGAAGAGGTAAACTTCAATAACTGTATGGCTTTGGTTCCAAACGACTACGACAATGATCATGATAATAACGATAGTAATAGTCATAAATTTGATGATTTGATTTTGCACTTGAATTGATAATGTCGGGTAATATTCCAGGCGCTAAATTGAAACGAAGGGATCATAAAGGGAAATATTAAACTTGCTATATTTCTTAAAATTTATTGACGTGCAGTTTTTTTGATTCAGTGATTCAAACGAACAGAGATATTTAATTTGATTAAAACACGATAAAAACTACTTTCGAAAATTCAACTTAGGGCAACTTCAGTAGCCTTGTCTATGAGTGTCTATCACCTTTAGAAATGTGGTGGACTTTACAATGGCAAAATATCGTACATGTAATCTGAACATGATTCGTATGGGCAGTAAAAATAGGCTTTCAAATATGCACTTGAGTTGATATTTCGAAAGGTAGATTTCATTCTATAAGTTCCAAAAGAACGTCATTACAACATTTTCATAATGAAAGTAACAAAAACACGTAAACTCAAGGAACGATTGGGCAGATTATGTTTCAGAGTTGGAGACACCCATCTTCAGCCTCGACTACACCAGGGCCCCGTTTCATAGAAATTATCAATAATAAGTTGCAATAACTGTTATAAGATACTGAAATCCTTGCATCTGATCGGGTGAGAGCAAATTTGTCATAGAAATGTGGCAGTTGTTGATATCAAGTTTTATGAAATGGGGGCCCAGATGCGTAAGTGCCACGTTATCATTGTTTTAATGCATTTTCTTACCCTAATAGTTTTATCATTTTATTTTCTCTCCCTCTCATCGTCATTCTTCCTCTCGTTGTCCTCTCCTGGTGCAGCTTGCTGGAGCTCCTAGACGGAGTCGATCCAGAGTCAACCAGACTTGATGTCTGGGCCCCAGTCTACCTACGATGTGCCAGGAAGACATAGATTCATCACACCGATGCCCCCACGACAGTTGGGTAGCCAGATGCTTCCCAAATTGCTTCCCATAACAACTTTGACCATGTCGGAAGACTCAGTAAATAGACTTTCCATAAACAAGACAATGCTAATGAAGCCACAATTATCAGAACAAATGGAATATCGTACATTTAGCTTGTAATCTCCATTTTATTGAGTTGATTTCTACCCAAGAGCAACAAAATTTTCTAGATAAATCGCCGACTGCATGCTTTTAGATTGACCTAATTAATGCATGAGGGCTTCAGCATCACATTCGTTGCTTCAGCCAAACTTGGTACAAGAGAATTTTGACAATTATCTAATGAAAATCCTGTTACTCAGTCATACATGGCTGTAAAGTTACGAATTGAAGAATCAGTAGACAAAATATTAGTTACTCTTCACCATGAAATAAATTTATGGTCAGATGGATGTGTTTTTAATAAGAGCTGGGTATACTAATTTTGATACGCACTGTATAGTCATACAGTATTAAAAAATTATTTTGTTGCTGTTTTCACCTTGTACTATTGTTTTTAACCTTGCTTCATCCGGAAGTGGTTCACATCTTATACGTTTTCAGATTTTTAAACAGTATTTTGTTGTTCATCCAGTACTAATAGTCATTTATTCATATATTTATTCATATATTCTGTTTATTGATTATTACTGAGTATACTGAGTATTACATTATTTTGTTGTTCGTCCAGTAGTAATAGTCATTTATTCATTTGTTTATTCATTTATTCTGTTTATTAATTATTACTGAGTTTGATAGTTTCTGGAAAGAATGACCGGGAAAGGAATTGAAGAGCACCGAGCAAGGTTGAAGTGTTGGTGGAATGTACGTCAACTCCTTTGTAAAACTTGGTCTGGACGTAACGGTGGTGGGAGATGTCAATTTCTCCATGTAGAATCTTATGAAAGGTAACTAATCTCTGAGTTTGTCGACTTGTCCTCCGTAGTGATGTACCTCTTTTTAAAGAAATGTATTGTGAATCTTGCGTGGCGTGGCTTGTTTTATTGGAACACTATTATGTGAATGTTTTGGAGTTCATTTTTATTGATTTATTACCTTCTATCTTTCTCTCCTCTTCGTTCTCTCTACATGTTTGCTATATATGTTTGTACCTAAAATTATCTATATTATTGTTAACTATTATGCATTTGCTTTATGTAATGCCAGTGGAGGCCAATTATCATGTATAACGATTACGATGTCTTTTGTAGGTGGTGGACTGACAGTAGCTGATGCGATTATTGCTCCGGGGTTTATTTCGCAAATATTACAGAATTAAGGTTGTTTACAAGGTTTCAGTTGAATTTAAATTAAGTTTAAAGGAATGTCAGGTAATGTGGTGGGTCAAGGGTCAAAGTTAAGAATTAGGTTACTATACTAATTGTGACGCAAGTGGTGCAGGATCACGCTTCGTACCATCGTCATTTGTATTTTGCCTGCCGTTGATATTTTATACACCGAGAGAATAGGAGAAGATATGAGAGAGAATGAAATAATGAGTAGAAGACTTTTTTGTATAAGAAGACATGTGACATGTGAGGCTGTGTTTCAGAGAGAGAGAGAGGGGGGGGGGTGCAGTGAGGAAAGGAGGGGAGAAATTTGAGGGATATTGTAACAACAGTGTAAGAGAAAATAGGGAGAAAGAATACAAAGAAGAGGGGAAGAAAAGGATATATAAAGGGGATTATGGGGAAGAGAGGATATAAAATAGAGAGAGTGAGAGAGAGGGAGACAGACATACAAATGGAGAAGACATACAAACGGAGAAGGAAACAAGTGAACATAGTAAATGATTGGCCACTGTTTTTAGACACATTCTTTTATTAATCACTTTATCACAAAAGCGTAATTATTTAGGTCACTGATTATTGTAGTTTTCCAATAAAACACACGACGCTTGGTATCAAATAGATCAAAACAATAAAGACAACATGCAACAGTTCGTGGTAATAGCTTAGAAACCAGCAATGCATTCTTGAATGACGAATACATGAATTACACTCGGCATATCCAATGCAATGAAAATACTGGGGGGTGTTTCACAAAGACTAAGATTGACTAAAATCGCACTTACTAAGGCTGGCCAATGTTTTCTTTCATCATGGATCTCTCAAAGGGTTTGCAAATCATGGTCACAAATATGCAGAATTGACCATTTTTTATAGTTCATTGATGAAGAAAAAAATAGTAAATTCTTCAAATTTGTGACAATGATTTGCGCATCCCTTGAGAGACCGATGATGAAAGCATACAGAGGCATGACTGGCCTACCATAGTTAAGAGCGATTTGATTCAATCTTAGTCTTTGTGAAACACCTCCTGGAGTTAAGGTGCTTTCACACACGATGCGACAGTGTGGTAAGACACTGTGGCGCCACACTGTTTCGTCTTCACACATGATAGGACTTTGTGTCACCACATATGCTAATGAACGCGCATTAACGCGTGAACTCTCAATAAGAGAGCATATTGTCAAAACTTGCGCAAGCAATCTCATGGCAACAATTTTTGCGCTAACCTTTTAGAAATTTGATTGGTGCGCATTTTTTGTGTATCTAGGCAGCAAAAAAAAAAAGTGTGTCCTGCCTCGGCGACATTTTTTTTGTCGCCCTATACCCCATAGGCTTGTACACAAAAAAGTGTGGTGACACAGCGTGTTACCCCACTGTCGCATCATGTGTGAAAGCACCTTTAAAGTTGCCTATTTTATTTCTGCCGGTAAAGATATAAACACGCAAAGTTTTCATTTCTTAACCCATCGGCTCCTGGAACCGGGTGGCCCCTGCATTAACTATGGGAATGAACAAATTCAGTAACCAACGGACTAAGAAGAAATCATATTTGGTGACTTCACCCATTCCGTATGGCCCGTTTACAATGTATTCTCGATGTTACATGAACAACAACAACAGAAAACCCAAACAACAACAACAAAAACCCCTCAACATTTAATGCCAAAAATCAAGTCGAACTATATTCATAGCTATATCAATGAAAAAAAAGATGAAAATATGTTTTGATTTTCCAATCACGAATAAAAAGCGTAGAATTACATCTTATTTTCCCCCAGGGGAGTGTTTCATAAAGCTGTTCGTAAAGTTACGAATGACTTTACGAACGACTTGAATATGAAGTGCCAAATGGGATACCCAAAGTTTTTTCCAGACGTTTTTACAAAGTGTGACCGCATTTCCCATAACCTCAATTGAATTGTGGCAAAAAACATACTTGGCAAAAAAAAAAATGTTTGTAAACAATAGTTATGTTAATCTAAGTCCGTATATTTCACCTTTAGCTGATGCGATTTATAATCACTGAAAATCACATTTGGTTTTCCACATTCAAGTCATTCGTAAAGTCATTCGTAACTTTACGAACAGCTTTATGAAACACTCCCTAGAACCGAAAGAAGAAAATGACAGATACCAACAGCAAACTTTTTTTTTGGTCTCATTCTAAGACTTTTTCCACTCCGCATTTTTCAGTATGAATACTGCATTTCCCCTCCTACACCACTCCACTATATCCGTATCAGACATTACTACAAAACCAGATTAAAACTGAAAATTACAGCTTCGGGTTCGCATCATTCTTAGTTTGTTCGTACTTTTAGCATGACTATTGACCCAGCAAAAAGGAAAGGATCAAGACTGAGTATAGAACCTCTACTATTCTACAAAACCATGAATACAATAAATGCTAGTTCTTATTCGTCAATCATTTTCATTTAATGATATGACGACTCACGAATACAATCATGCTGAAAAGATTCACCACCTTCAAAAATCTACCAATTCATATACATCATTTTTAAGTTATCGAGCAATATTATGATAATGATATCAATTTTGTGCATAATTAAAATTAAAATTCAAAATTTGAAGAAAAAAAAAAGCAAGAAATAAAATCGAAAACAAACCAAAAGCAATGAATATATTCCTGGTCTGCGCACAAATCAAAATAATCATATAATGAAAAATAAAAATCTATGATTAAGGAAACTATATAATTTCATGAGGTTCAAAAACAATCAAACGATGCATGTAGAGCGTACGATATAACTAGAAATATTTTGACAAATCTCAATGCAAAGTTAAAATCGTAATCCTGCACACAAACTTCATGGCGTCAAATTAGCTAGACTAAACTAAATTCTACAGTCATTCTCTTATCCCTATCTCAGTGTATGTCAGCCGTCTATAACAAATCTACTTTGTCAAACTGCCTGAAAAATACTGGATAAAAAACTCCTATTACTTGACATCATACATAAGTAGAAATAAAACTACTTTCAAGAAGCTTACCCGATGAATGGTCTCCTGTTATAAATTCATTTTGTTTAGATAATCATATAAGAGTTTAAAAATTGGATACGTGCCCCTTCTACAGGATGTTCCTTAAAAAGGGTAACCGAAATTCAAAGGTCAGCCATTCGAAGAATGCAAAATATGATACCGTCTTAGTTAGATGGGAGAAGAGGGTAACTCGCTGCCTTTCATTTGACACCCTACAGATCACTGAACTAGACGCTTATGAAGGTGAAAGGTACAAATCTATTTTGTTCCAAGTTTTTGGACAGTCAATACTATTCTTTCTGAAGGATGTGGGAAGGGGTGTGCTCACCAGAGACTGCAGCTAGACACTGGTTTTGTTGCATAGCATTTACTCACAAACAGTTAGGAGAGGGGATAGCATTTCACTGAAACGAGAGTTTGCCGTGAAAAAAGATTGAGCAAACCAAAAACTTGGAAAAAGTCGGTTTTGTACCCTTCACCTTCAAAGGAGCCTAACACTGTGACCCGGAACAGTGCTGATGCAAATAATGTGTCAAATTAAAGCCGGTGAGTTACTGCTTGTTCCAGTGTAAGAATTACAAGAATGTACTGTGTTTTCTTGAAATAGCTGGCCTTTAAACTTCGGTTACTCTTTTTTAGGATCACACGGTATAAGGATCCATTATGCAGTACTTAAATACTGACACACGAGCAGCACAATTCCGTTGCCATGTTATCATGTCAAATCAGTGAGGCTACACGAGATTCTTTGGTGAGTAAGGAGCTCAATTTTGAAAGGTACTATCTAACATTTTCATGAAAAGAAGAACTGGTTCAGCTGTGTGAGAATGCCTACGGAATACTTCGTAGAACACCTTAGAAAGTTTCGAACGAACTGATTTGCGTAAATTCTATTTTCCTTTCTTAAGATGGCAGTCTTGGCAAAGACACACTAGGTGCTGTGCATTGTGCATAATGCATATATCGTCTAATTTCTTTTGTGGATCATTTTTGCTGAATGTGCTTTGTTTGTATTGTTTTGTTCATTTTTCTATTTTTTTTACCTTTGGTGGTGCGATGTTGATTATGTCCGAACAAGACCCCTTCTTTGTTAAATGATAAACAGTACCTTAAATATACTCCGAAATAATCAAGGCATAGT
Source organism: Echinometra lucunter (assembly GCA_029962745.1). Taxonomy (NCBI): domain Eukaryota; kingdom Metazoa; phylum Echinodermata; class Echinoidea; order Camarodonta; family Echinometridae; genus Echinometra; species Echinometra lucunter. The sequence continues at coordinate 17,060,304 of CM057170.1, forward strand.
TGGTTGCTATAGGAATGAGTTGTTGACACGACACCGATTCACTGTTTTCCCTCCAAATGGATCTTTCTTCGAAGAATAAGCTTGATATGGTCATGATCATGCGAATATAGTTTTCCTACCTAATGATCTGGCTCTGCTTGCGTACATGTGGTTGCATGCATTATCGTATAGGTCCAATAAGCAGGCGCATTTCACAAGCAGTCATATTACATGTATTATGGTTCTATTGACATTTATGTTTATGAACTTTACTATCATTATGAACCAAATACCCCCAAAATATTTTAGAGATTATGTATACCTACATACTTATTCACTTTTACGTATACTCACAGAATTACACCGCATAATAATTTTCACTTACCGATGAAATAGTCATTTAAAGACAATGAAGAAGTGAAAGATAGTTTACAACCCAAACTTACCCGACGATGAATATAAAGACATGTATGTTTATGGCTAATTTATAAGAAAGTGCTCAATCATATACAGTGATAGATTCTATACTAGAGCTGAACATTTTGCATCGCCACAAATATGTTTACGAGGAAGTAAAGAATATCAAAACAATATTTCATCTATTTCTCGATTATTTACACATTAAAGTTCTGCAGAGTGACAAAATTAGATTTTTATAAAAGACCAAACTAAAACAGTTAATATAGGTTGTATTATGTGACATTGCAGTGCTACCAATATTTATCTTTCTAATTGTCTAATTAGATCTAAACCGGCTCTATTTTCATTATAATCGGAACTTCACGGAATCTACAGTTATTTACACATTCTTCCAGCTGTAATAGATATGAATTTAAAATATATGCAATGACGCTAATGCATATACTCTTGTTAACTTTTCCCACGCATGAATCATACAAATATAATATAAATCACAGAACTCACAAAACAGAGTGAAATGAATAAAAAAAAAATTATGCGTAAAACATATTTACAACAAGGACGACTCACTCGAAACTAATCGCTGCAGTCGTTATCCTTTTAGCTAAAGTGCAACATGAATTTCGATTTATTTTCTTCTAAATCTACATAAACGATAAACTGAAGTATTTACACTTTAATCCATAAACAATGTGCTATTTTGAAACCAATCTCTGCTAAAGAATAATGGTAAGTACTGGATATTATTCGCAAGAATGACCTATGCTTTTGACTATGATACATTGCACTCAATAACTAGTAAAACAAATTCATGCACACAAAAATAATCCATCTACAACTCTTAAAATGCATAGAATCCAGATAACATAAATAGAAAATAGTCGCAGATATGAGCTTACCATTGGAAAGGTAACGTAAAGTCTCGAATCTTTTTAAAAGAGGAATTTCATGGTTACTTTTAAATCAATGTCTAGCATTTTCCGATCCAGACAATTACGTTAGCAACAGCAATATCTTCGATGTCGCAATGAACCTTTCGTAGTAAACCATTTATGACGATTTCGTGATTGGCGGCGGGAGTGACGAGATACGGATCGAATAAGCCGCTGTTGACGATTCTACGATTGCGGTTATCCCACGGCCAGTCCTCGGCGTCGATCGGGTCTTGGACGCCGGTGATGGTCTTCACATACCCGCTCTCGAGGTCGATGAATAGGACGTCTGGCTGGTCACGCGATGTCGCAAATACGTCGTAGGTGTGCGAAGTCTTGCTGGGGAAGAACCCGACGTCGCTGATTCGGAGATTGGTCTTGACTTCGAAAGCTGTCTTGATCTTGCCCGACTCAGGGAGGACCTTCTGTACATGGACATACTGGTGGTTGGCATCGACGCTGATCACGTAACGACCGTCAGGTGAGACGTAGGGACGACCACGGATACCCTCATTCACCTAATCAGAGAAGAAACATCAAGGATTTTTTAAATAATGGTTTCTTAAATATGCTAAAAATGATGTAGGCCTATATGAAATAATTTGTACAGGGACGAATCTTCCCCATGCCAAGAGATCTCTAATGCAGATAAGCCAGAGACATATATTTAGCATGAAGGGAAGGTTACACGAACAAAACAACACCCATCGACTAGAGATTTACCGCCAAATTCTATGGCAATTATGAAGTAAGTTTCCAATCAATTCACTGATATTACCATTATCAGTAAACATATTGCAAATGTTAACAATTTTAAAATTGAAGTGGATTATCGATATTTGCATAATCTTTACACTGAAATTCAAGAATAATGCAATATCAAACAAGTATTTTACCTTGATGACGCTGTCTGTCAAATAATCAAGTACCAACTGCTTGGCTGGAATAGTGTCACTACCGGCACAGTTGATGACGACACTTCCGCCGATGGCTACAAAGTTAAGTGCTTCCGGGTGACAGTTGTAAGCGGTGAGGTCAATCATAGCAATGCGTTCCATACGGACCAGGTCAATCTTGTGAAGGCCAAGTTGGTTGTGGTGAACGATGTAACCAAAGTTCATGGTACCCTGAAAGAAAGAACAGAATCGTGAAATCAAAATGTAAGCAAGAGGTATTAAATAGGCATCTGAAGTCTTGAGCGGACTGTGAGAACGATGGCGCCTGTTGAGCACTAAGCGTTATTCACCTGACGTAAAGATTACGTCATCGATTGGCTGATTGGTGTGGTGTTTTTTTATGGCTTCATGCCATGGTGAACTAGTAAAATGATAGAAAACAGAGCAAAAGAACAGTGCATACATTGTCCTAAGTTACTGAAATATGGATCTATCGACAAAGATTGATCAGAAGAGATAAACGTCAATAGAAATGACGTATCGTGGGCAACGGTCGAAAATCGATTCCACTGCGCCAACAAACGTGATGAAGGTCCCTCAGGCGCATCTAGAAACAGTCTCGCTCCATCCGATGTAGCCTCTTGACACAGATCCAATCAAGGTATGCCAAGAATCGGTCACACTGCACATACGAAACTTCTTGACACAAGGGTGCGGTGCACATAGCAATGTTTCCGTTTGATGAAGGAACACTGGCCTATCAAATAAACATTATCTGTCAAAGAAAGAGTCACTTCAATGGGTGTGTGGACAGCATCCGGCTCTGGTTGGTGTTTCAGAATTATGATATCGATAACATCCCTGACAGGATATCGGCTGAAAACTATTATTATTACAGATGATACTATTATATAATACCACAAATGGAGCTCCGATCAGATCCATGACTGAGTTTCTATAACAGTCATATGTGTACAAGAACTGTTGATATATTAAATAAGCTGACCTGTTTGGGAATCTGTTCCTTGGGGATGAAGAGGTTTTCGACGAGCTCAAAGTTGTGTCCGACGGGTTCAGTGTGGACAGTGTGGTGAGGTCCTGGTTGACCAGCGGACCTGATGACCAAGATAGACTGACGCCCGGCCCTAGCTTCCTCATCTGATCGCCGACATAGCACCCATAGAGAGTCCACGTGCTCCACGTACTGGAGAGATATAGGCTGGCCGTCTGTACTTATTACCTTTGAATTTAGGGAATAAAAGGAAAATGTGGTCGCTCTTGGGTTGTACTTCATCTTTTGCTAAAATCAGCATTCCTGCACAACATAATCTTCTTACCCATTATAAAAGTGGCTTGTGCTCACCCAAGCATAAAAGCTTTTTCAGATTTTTTCATGACATATGAAAGAAGGGACCTTCAAGCATGCATATGAACATTTTCTGACAGTATTACACTTTTTTTTTTTTTTTTTTTTTTTTTTTGGGGGGGGGGGACTTTTCAAAACTGTCATTTTTTTAACACACATATGTTTGGAGTGCTTCCACGACCGCAACTTTTATTTTTATCACAGGGTGCTATGCCCCCCCCCCCCCCCACCCTAAAAAAGTCAGGGGTGCTGCAGCACCCCCAGCACCCCCGGCTCCCAGGGGCCTGGGCCGCCATTGCAGCAGGTCTTATTACCTCAATAATCCTCTGAGAGTGGGCATCTAGTACTACGACGCGGTTCTCGTAAGGTTGTGACGCGTAGATGTAGCGGTCGTCCACGCTAACCGCGTCTCCCCAGTCGCACCGGCGTGTTTCAGATTCCGCGTCAACACTGCACAGGGTCTTGGTGGTATCGGGCAAGGTGCTTGCTCCGGTCAGTGCGAGTCTGAACCCGCAGGTGTCGGGTTCAAACGTCTGGATACCATCACGATGGAAGAGATAGAAGACGTGGAGTGGACCCGGTGAAAGAGCTGTGTAGATGGAATCGAATAAGGTAATTATAGACTAAACCAAACGAGTAAGTTCCTCTGACATCTTTATCAAAACAAGATCAAAAATATCATGTTTGTATCATATGAAAAGTAGTGTACAGTAAACAGAATCTGATCTCTTACGAAAAAAACATAACTGCCTACTAAGAAAATGAAATGAAGAAAAATATCATCTAAATGTACCGAACAGTCTTATTATTCAATTCATTCTTGCGGGAGAGAGAGAAAATAGAACAAATGGGGCCTTTCGTTCACTTTTTGGCGTACTACGAAGGCTATGTTGTCAAAATTGAAGAGTACCGTCGATTATTTGGAACCAACTGGACCAACATGACCGAGAGTTTATCAAGGAAAAGAATACACTTTTGGTCAAGTGAGTGAAGGGAGCAAAAGTAGAGAATTATTTCAACGTTTACAGTAGAAAATGATATTTATTTGACACCCTCGTTGGGCATTATTATTTTCAATATTTTGTGGATTAAATTCTCTAGTACAAAACAAAGAAAAGCCCCAAAACAAACGAACAAACAAAAAAAAACTAAAGAAGAGGGTTTACGCCCCCAGTGTCTACGTCGTACCCCTCTGGCTTCGCTATAGTCATGCTAGTGGAAGGCCGCGATTATATACCCTCTCCATCTATACAAAACCGTACGCAGGGATGGGGGGGGGGGGGGGTGGCAAGAATACATAAATTTTTTGAGGAAATACGCAAACGAGGGAGCAAAGCGACCGAGCTGGTCATGAGGGCGCTTTTGCATTTTTAAAATTGAAATTGAAGGATCTGGTACACACTTTAGGCGGATTTTTCTTTTTATTGGGGGGGGGGGGGAATCTTCAATAAAAAAGGCTTGCCCCCTTCCCCGCTGCGTACGGCCATGTATCTATACATGTATATCAACTTACGATGGTCTTGGGGTTGGATGAAGACTGATGCGCTCTGGTGAGCCTCTGAGAGAGGGTTGGTAGCCGTACAGGTGTAGATGCCGGTATCTGGATATGAGATCTCCTTCACCAGTACACTGCTGTTCTTATCTGCGTAGGAGATAACCATTTGAATGAATGAATGTGGAACGTGAAGAACGCTTGAGAGGGTGAAAAAAATGAAATGGACAACCAAATGCAGGGAGTGCTGTGATATAGTAGAACAAAATGGCAGAGATAATCAATAATAATAATCATAGTAATAACAATGATGAAGATAATAATAACAAAATTTGTAAGGCACCGAATCCACTTAAGAGACGAAATGAGACAAACAGAGTGCGAGACAGTCAGTCAGGCAGGCAGAGAGGCAGACAGGACAACATGTACAATACTTTGAATATGACAGGTTGAGAAGATTGAGAAAAAAAAAACTTAAAAGGGAGAGAGCTGGAGCGAGAGAGAAAGGGGGGGGGGGAGAAGAGTGTGAAAATCCATTATTGAGAAAAATGAAGACAAAAAACTTGCTCATTATCATTAAACCCCAAATTTGCAGCTTGCAGTGAACATCATCCATGATTCATACTAAAGCCAACATGTTCGGAAAATGTTATAATTAGTACAAACATGATATTAAGGGGATGCCAGCGGCATTTGATATTTCAAGCACATCCCGGGATGTTGTAGTAACCATGGCAACGAACAACATTTTCCGTCGGAGATAATGATCCTCCAAATCACATTACCTTCTTTAACGGTTTGCAATTTTTATTAGTCATGACGTAAGAAGAGATTTTGTTTGAATAACGCACGTTTGTCTTCCCGTTTTTACAGTAGACTACCAGGAACAGTTTCATTTCATTTCATAACATAACGCGCCAAATTTGCTGCAGAATGTCTACCCAAAGTCATTGACATAAAACTTTCATTACAAGGCATTAGCGATATTGTGTCTAGCCCACTTGTGAAAATAACTAGAAATATCGCGATCTCAGTTGCCATGCAATGGAATTGTATCCAAAGCTCATTGCGAATATCTGCCATGGCTTCACCATGGTTGCCATTGCAGCAACAGTTGCCAAGTTATGCGTCATAAGAGAGTCTTGCAGGTAAACTTTAACATTTGTGACGGACGGACGACGGACGGACGACGGACGCCATTTGGATCCCTTAGTCTCGCCTTCACCTCTGGTGGACGAGACAACAAGCAAATAACACCAACAACAGCCATAACAGTGGTATAATTATCATGAATTTTATTTTCGACGAGTATTCCCCGATTTTTCTAGAAAGCATAACTCATGAGCTATGGCAGAACAATGTCGATGTGCAGTTGCATAATAGTCTTCAAGGAGTCTGTGACGTTTTGCGAGGAAGAGGAGCGGTGGATCCAGGATTTTCCAAGGGTGGCGAAATCTGCACAGGCACGATGGACCATCAGGATAAGCAATTATAGCTACTACTACTACTACTACTACTACTACTACTACTACTACTACTACTACTACTAATACTACTACTACTACTACTACTACTACTACTAATAATAATAATAAAAATAAAAGCTCCGCAAAAACAAAAGGGAGGGGGCCGATGCTGCGCACTACGCAGGAGAAAAAAAGAAGGAAGTCCGCCAAAAGAGAGGGGGTGCCACGGACGATTGGCCCCCTAGGATCCGCCACTGAAGATGATGGGGGTATGGGAAAGGGCTGAACCCTCTCCTACCCAAGGGACTTGGGTGTTATAAAATAGGCCTAAGTTGAATATATGCTAGGGACGCTCTGGAGTGATTGAGACAGACAAGGGCGATCTTGCCACGGGGAGTTTGGGGAGTCACCCCTTCCCCCCGCCACAGTTTGCATCATATTCCGACTTAAGAGCCGGTCGATTTGTGGCAAAGGGACAGGCCGATAAGTTGAGTTGTCCGGTCACATCGACATCCCCGACCGAATTTCAGTCCCAGTCTGCCACTGGCGCCATAATAATGAACAAAATAATCGTTTAGGACTCACTTTGCATTTCGATCCCATCACTTTCAACCAGCGGTATATCGTTCCTGGTCCAGCTCTTCTGTGGGGTTGGGATTCCTTCGGAGTGACACTGGACTCGAGCCTTGCTACCAAGTTTCCTCAGCTGGGAGTGAGGGCAGATCTTGACAGATGGCGGTACTGTAAAAATAAAATGGATGCAGACTGGAAGGTCAGTAGGTTAATACTAGGAGGGGAGACAATTACATGTTTATACGATCTATATGCTATGAAAGGAAAACTCTTAATCTTTCAGACTTATTCCTAAGCAAAGAGCAAAAAAAGCATCAGTCCTGCAGTTCCATTGGTTCTACCCCACCATGTCCACCAGCTGATCTCGAAGGAATGAAAACAGTGCGTCCTCTTGACACTTTTGTGTCTCGATTATAGAATTTTTCACGTGAGACTGGTCTGAACTGCACAGCCTACCAAAATTACAGATAACCTGTTGAAATGCCTTTGCGTTAATTAAGTTCATACTCGGTTTATCATTATCAAAATGATAATGCCTTCTCCATAAATTCGGGGAGGGGGGGGGGGTCACAAAGCTGTGCGCAAAGTTACGCATGACTTTATGAACGACTGGAATATGAAGTGCTAAAGGGGATGTCTAAAGTTTTTCCTGATGTTTAAACAAAGTGCGACTGCCTTTTCCATAATCTCAATTGAATTGTGGCTTGAAAATATACTTTGCAATAAAGCTGTTTATAAACAATTATAGTAATGCTAATCTGCATCTGTATATTCACCTTTGGCTGATGCGATTTGTAATGATAGAGAATCCCATTTGGCTTGACATATTCAAGTCGTTTGTAAAGTCATTCGTAACTTTACGAACGCTTTTTGACCCCCCTCCCCCGTATGTCTACCTTGAACTTGCAGAAGGTGTGTCTGCTTCACTTCTTCATATCCTTCAGCGTAGCAGGCATAGGTACCTTCGTGCATGAGTGTGATGGCTGTTAGATATAGAGACGAATCACCGGCGTAGAACTGTTGAAGGTTAGAGAAAAATGAATAATTTATTCTTCTTATTCTTTTTGTTACATGTTACGTGTTGAGATAATCCCTGTTGCAGCTCACTCTGTTTGCTATACTGGAATGATGACTATAATGTGCCAAAAAGAGAAGATTGTGCCGTATTCTCATATATACAATGATAAAAAAAAATTAGCTTGATCCAGCAGGAATGAAAGATCAGGAGGCCGTATTTTCCTTAGAGGAGTAGGACAGCTTCCTTGAATGAATCAAGTGCGGTGCATAGAACAACTTGGCTGGGAAGGTGATTCCATATCCAGATCGTACGAGGAAAGAAAGAGTATTTGTAGACGTTCTTTTTTTTTTTTCATAAAAAGTCTTATGGTCGGAAAAAACAGAAGCATGTTTAAAATGGTACTTTTGGTTAACAAATGATATCTTTGACTTTTTGTTGACTCATTGACCAAGAGATTTGAACTTTGTGGGACATTTTAGAATTGACATGGCCTCCAAGCAGATGCATATATATATATACCGGCCTTGTAAAAGAAGTCCTAATACGTCATCATCAATGTGGAATAACCAAGGAAAACAACATAGGTGATGTGTGATGTGTCATTATGAAGTTATGGAAATTCCGCCTTTCTTTTTATTCAAGTATGGTCTGACGAAAGATGGCATTGTCACATGTCATTGCCCCTGTCCCTGTCTCTGTCGGTGTCCTTGTCTTTGTCACTGCTATGTCATTAGAAAACCAACTTACCCCAATTCCTTGGTACTCCTGTATCTCTGTCAGAGGAGCATTGCTCCTTGTCCAGCGGATCTCTAGCGGGTGGTCTGACGAGAGTTCACAAGGCAGGGCGAGGTTGTCGCCGACCTTCGCTACTGTAACACGTTGAGCTATGCTTCCTGACAGAGACACTGCTTTGATGTCTGTAAACAGCAAAGAGAAATGGAGTAGGTAAAATGAGCCCTTTGCACCGAGGCGTAATTTTACTGACGCTGTGGCTTCGTCATTGACTGGTATGGTCGGGTATGGTCTTTGATGCGCCATTTGAGTGTGGTATCGTGTAACAGGCGATTGCATAATGAATGGTGCAAACGTTATGTTGAAATACTATCTACTGATCAAATTGCATTAACAAGCTTGATTATATTACCACAGGTTTTAGTTGTTATTATTTAGTTTGCATTTACAATGTACTTATTTCTTCCTAACCCTATTAATTTTTATATTTTGGAAATATTTTGACACTGGTCCTTCGATTACTTTATAGTATAATCTCAAAGGTATAGTGATATCTCATAAAGCTATGCGTTTGATAAAAAAAAAAGAAAAGAAGCGAAAATAAAAGGAAGATTAAAACGAAAAAAAAAAGACCCTATGGTGAATAAGGAGTTATCAGGGCCCCGTAACACAAAGCTTAGCAACTGATCGTAGGATTGATTTTTAGGATTGATTGCATTGATCACTACGTGCAATCAATCGTAAAAATCAAGCGTACGATCAATCGCTACACTTTATGTTACGGGCCCAGGTGGCACGTACTGAATTCTCGGTAGAGTTCCATTCCGCTCAATTTATCGTTCCCATCCGTATCACCAGAGTCAAGAATATCAAGGAATGAACATCCGGGTAGAAGGTCACTAATGCGGTCAAGGGTCATGGCCGATTCCATTTCTTGGCGGGAAATAGCATCGTCAGCATCGATATCATAGTGATTCAAAATAAGACTTACGATGTACTTCTTGTTGACTGAATATAAGGAAAAAGAGAGAGAGAGAGGGAGAGAGAGAGAGAGAGAGAGAGAGAGAGAGAGAGAGAGAGAGAGAGAGAGAGAGAGAGAGTGAGTTAGCACGTTATCAACAGTTATTTTATATTTAGATACTTCAACGAAAATTTGAAAGAAACAATTTTTCCTGAGAATCCTTAAAACTTGAACATTGACAGGCCTATCTACTACATGTACTTTAAAACTTTTCGTTAATTTAGTGCATTAATATTTACTACCGGTAAAGTTATGAAAGACTAATATGTACATTACACCGTTGATAACATAACAAGTGATATAAGGCAACTCCACTGTTGGGCCAAAATAGTGTAACGTGAGTAACCAACTTCTGAAGTTTTGATGCTGCATTTACCACTCTATTATACATGTATGTGCAGTGTTGTGAATAAAACTCGTTTACCTTGAAACACCTGTAGTCAGAGAACGGGAGATTAAGAGGTAACTCAATATCTCTCCAAATGTAAAGTGAGTAACTATGGAATTGCCCTTTGAATATTTTACTATCCATTGTTGATAGCTTTACAAGTTTGGTCATTAGTACTGTTGACAAGATCACTAGTGACAATAGTACTTTAATTGCTGTTGAACCTAACGAGTGTATCTAGTACTTTACCATCTACTGCTGATAACTTTACGAGTGACATTAATACTTTACTATCTCCTGCTGATAACTTAACAAGTGACATTAGTACTTTACTATCTACTGCTGATAACTTTACAAGTGACTTAAGTATTGACTATCTACTGCTGGTAACTTTACAAGTGACATTAGTACTTTACTATCTACTGCTGATAACTTTACAAGTGACATTAGCACTTTATTATCTCCTGCTGATAACTTTACAAGTGACTTAAGTAGTTATTATCTACTGCTGATAACTTTTCAAATGACATTAGTACTTTACTATTTACTACTAATAACTTTACAAGTGAAAGTACTTTACTGTCTACTGCTGATAACTCTACAAGTGAATGTAGTACTTTGTCATCTAATACTCATAACTTTACAAGTGACATAAGCACTACTCCTGATAACTTTACAGATGACTTCAGTACGTTATCATCTGTTGTAAATAACATTTCAAGTTACCTTAATACATTATCTACTGTTAATAACTTTTAATACAAGTGGTTGTAGTACTTTCCCATCAATCTACTAGTGATAACTTTACAGGTGACTTAGGTATTTTACTATCTACTTCTGTTAATTTTACAAGTGACATTATCATTTACTGTTGATAACATTGCAAGTGACTTTACTACGTTATTGTGTACTGTTAATAACTTTCTAAAGTGAGTGCTCTACCAACTACTACTAATAACTTTACATGTGACATTAGTACTTTACCATCTACTGCTGATAACTTTATAAGTAACTTTAGTACTTTATCTACTGCTGATAACTTTACAAATGACTATTTATATGTTAACATTTTTTAAAACCTTTTTATCTAATTCTGAAAGACGAGTGAGTATACTCTACTACGACTTAAGTATATTACTATCTACTGCTTATAGCTCTAAACACGACATTACCGCTTATGCTGTATAAGTAACTAATCGTCAACAATAACTTCATATATATTTCTGCCAACGTTTGAGATAAACCCACACGTTATACTATTAATATCTTTAAAACGAATGACTCTGCATTCCACAAGTTAACGTGTTGTTATGTCAGGTAATGCTAGCTGCCGGATATCATGCGTTAATCTCTAGACAAAATTCGATATGGTCTGTATGATATAAAAGACGGTTTTATAGCTTACGTGGAGGTAGGTCGTTATCCTCATTAGGGTTGTGGAACTGCTCGCGGTAGTGTGCTACAAGTTCTTCCTTAAGTTGGGCCATCTCTTCCGGCGTACAGGTAGTAGGTGCTTCCGTCGGGGACATCGAGGGGATAGGACCTGCAAGAACAAGCATGTAAGAGGATGTCATTCTCAGATCAATGAATTTGTTTCAGTTTTCGTGTTCGTGTGCATGAAAGGGAGCCCTTAAAAAGGACAATGCTCAAGTGAACCCTCAAGAGTTCCTGAGGTCTCCTGGGCTGTAAGTCTAGTAAATATACGGTAAAAAGTTTAAAAGGTTCGCCAGACTGATAAATGAAATATCTAAAAAAAAATTTTTTTCTTTTTCATCCTATGTCCTCTCGGAATAGTACTTAACTTAGCGTATTAGGTTGTGTTGGGAACACTGTACCATCTTATATACACATTTAAAATTTTGCACAATAAATGCAACACTGGCAGCACCTTTCTTGGTGTAATTTTGCACCCAGATGAAAAAGGTGCAAAGATGCACCCCTTGTTTGCACCCGATAATGCCCGTCTGCACCCTTAAAGGTGAAACTTTGCACCTTTAAGGGTGCGGAAATTTCTGTGTTAAAACAAAATGCTTCTTAGGATGCAACGTTGTACCCATAAAGGAGATCCCAGTGTTTCATTTGAAGGGTGAAAAAATTAAACCTTTTTTTTCTTAGAGTGTACCACTGAATTGTCTCAGTCCAGTTTGAATGCTCAAGAAGGGCAACAGATTTCTTGGCAGGAACAGAAACACTTTAAAGGAGCGCAATTGACGAAATATTTATTGACAGGTGGAGAGAGAAGGGCGCAAAATACAATGGGGTCCCAATATTAGGGAAGGCTTTTCTAAATTGGGGTTCAGAAGGGGCACAGGCCTGTTGGAACCCCTCCATCTAAAATCTGACAGTACATGCAGTAACTCACTATCAGACGTAGTCATCACCACCGCTTGTGCCGTATCGCATCCGCGGTTGTGTACGGTAATTCGCTGCCCACTGAGGCAGGCTGCACGGTGTAATTCGCAGTGGTTTTCGTACATGATACCATCGGATCCGCAAACTGGCTTGTAGTGAGGTTTGCAGTAAGGGCGGCAGATACATTCTGCCGTGCTAGTAGTCCTGTTAACAATGCACTCGCTGCCTTTGGGACACTCCACACGAGAACAGGCATCTGAAAAAAGTAAAAAAATAAATTGATGAAATGAAAGCAAATTAACAAATGAAATGACAAAGACATTCTCTTAACATGATAATGAAATGATATTGATCGATTTTCTATCAGCATGATCAGTGACCCAATCACATCTAGGAAGCCTTGTCGAGGTTTTCCCTTCGCCTTCTTTCCATGCAGACGACCTTCTATGACTCTGACCATCAGGATACCTAAGCCAAAGCAACTGTTCTTCTCGATGGCCCTCCAGTTAGAACCCTGGAACTGCTTGGGAAGTATCTACTATTCTGCATCGGAAGGAACAAAATAATGATTTCTCACCAGTCCACCACAGTGTAGCAGTATTTTATTCATTCTAAATGGGGTCTTCATATGCATTATAGGACAGAATGGAATTGCCTAAATAACGATCCAGATTCAGACCAAAAGGCATTCACGATGTTTAAAAGGTAGCAGGATTTTTTTTCAGTTTGTTTTGTTTTAAGTGGGCTGAAAAGAGCCCTTTTCAAGAACACCAGACGGCATAATATCGAAGAACCGATATCGAAGAATAGGAATTTGCAGGAAGGGTGCAAAGGGTGAAAAATTAATGGAATAATCATCTGCATAATTATAGTCGGCAAGATTCTGGACCTTCATAAGAAAGTCATAAACATTCGCCAACCAATTTGGCCGAGTAATAAACACAAATTTATCGTTGTAGACGTGACTTTTCCCTTTTAATTTCTATGTACCTCCCCTTCTCTTTCAAATGAAACTGTATGTTGTCTTCTTTTTTCTCCACCACATTCTGATCTAGTTCTCAGGGACATGTGTATATCTTATGTCCATCAACCTGTCATTCAAGTGCGCTACTTTTCATTTCTACAACTGCTTCCATTCAGTACAATCGTCCTTTATTATGCTGCGGACTGTAACCCTAGACTGCCACACTGCTGGGAGGTGTTTTGTTTTCTTTTGTTTTGTTTTTGTTTGGTTTTTTGTTTTGTTTTGTTCCACTCACATTTTGCAAATCTTGTGCATTTCTATGGTCGACCAAAGGGGACAAAGAGCTGATTAATTTGTGCATGTCGATCCAAACTAATTTATTTCCAGCTTGTTGTGGTATAGTTGAGGTAAAACAATTACGGAGGAAGTGCTTTCTGGTCAACAAATCGAAATAATCATTTTAAAAACGAATAGAATGAAATAGAAAGAAAATAACTACATAGGCCTACTCCCTATTTTTCCTCAACATATCCTATTCCCCGCATTCCTTTCTCTCCTCTCAATTATTCTATTTTCTATGTTGTTGTTTTTTTTTAGGGGGGGGTTGCCATTTTCATCAATCCTTTCCTTCTTCATTATGTTCATTCGTTGATCTCCCTTCTCCACCGTATTCACTTTTCCAGCGGATTCCATCCATTCTCCTTCTTCTTCTTGATATCCTCCTCCTCCTTCTTCTCGTCCTCCTTTTTCTACTTTTTCTTCTACTTTTTCCTTCTTTTTTTTTCTTCTTCTTCTTGATATCCTTCTCCTCTTCCTTCTTCTACTTCTTCTTCAGCTTCTCCTCCTCCTCCTCCTTCCACTTTTCTTTCTTGTTGTTTCCCTTTCCTTCTGCTCCTATCTCTCTGTTATCACTTCCTTTCCGCACGTATAGTTTGTTTTCCCTGTCAATAATGAACTAGAACAGGGTAAAGCGATGCTCCCCTGCCACAAATATTTGGTTAGATGGATGTGTTGTTGGTCTGTGCATTTGGTTTCAGTCTGTTGAGGAGCATTTGAGAGTTCCTGCGATAAATAATGTCAAGCTATTGTGACTGATCATGATGCGGCAGCGGTAATCCAATCAATAAAAAAGAAAGGGAGTGAGCTAGTAGGGCCTAAAGAAGGTTTGTTCAAGTTATCCCTACCGTCCTGTTGCATGAAGATTTCAAACTTTGTGGCAAAGCAGACTTTATTATAGGTGCAGGGTCAAAGGTTATGAACTGTCATTTATAATTCTTAATGCGATCTTGTTAGTACGTTCAATGCTTTAGCTGATTGGTGTCCTGTAGATAATCGTTCATCCAGTAAATGGAAAGTATTTGCTGATATCATTTATTCAGGCACCCCGGAACGCTGAGAGGGGATAAAGGATTTTTTTTTTTTTTTTTTGGGGGGGGGGGGGGCAGAGCACGTATATAAGCGTATAATGCTTTACCCCAACCCCATCCCACCCCATGCAATGTCCCTTCTACCGGTGATCCTGAAATGAGAATAAGCTACGACGCTTTGCCAGTTCCGACTGGTTGCCTCTTGCGTTCGGATTCTTTTTTTCTTTCTTTTTTGTGTAGAAAGAAATGAAAAGTGTTCTAAAATATTCCAGAGGTGTCAAAGAAACATCCCAGTCACTGCTATTTTACTATCACTGTTGAAATCTTGATTATCATCCAAATGACGTCTATGGGCTCTAGGCCTACCATCATCATGGTCATAATCAGTTCTTTTTCACAAGCAAAGATGAATATGCTAAATAATCCTTCCCAGCCTTTCTCACTGGATTACCAGCCTGGACAACTGAAAACTTTACTTAACCCATGATGATTACCCCTTTGCTGATACTTCCCTCAAGACTCTACTTGAAAGGACTTAACCAGTGGAAGGGAGGGTTAAAGGTTTTTTGGCTGGGGTTGTTCATCCTGGGGATAATCGTTTGGACTACTTGTGTCTGTGGGTATATATTGGTAAGAAGCAGCTATATCTGGGCCTTCAGTCCACAGGCAGCGTTTTCTTCTAGCGTTTATAAGCTTGCACCATTTTCCTTTAAAAGTGACGACTGTAAGCCATCGAGATAGTCAACTGCATCAATTGCCTTCATGTCAAGTCGCATTTACGATAAGAGACTTCGTATCCCTTCAGTCTGACCTGCCAAATCTTCGAAATCGTTTCACAAATCTCTCGTTTCCAAGGAACAAATAGGATGATGGGGCAATGTCCCAAATCATAATCG
Source organism: Echinometra lucunter (assembly GCA_029962745.1). Lineage (NCBI taxonomy): Eukaryota > Metazoa > Echinodermata > Echinoidea > Camarodonta > Echinometridae > Echinometra > Echinometra lucunter. The sequence continues at coordinate 17,076,166 of CM057170.1, forward strand.
ATTGATACCCATCAGAGGGCCTTAATAGACGGCTAGTCTTGGTGTCCATGCGTTCTGTGCCGATGGATACAAAATATAGGTCAATGAATATTTAGACTATTAGCTAAAAGTTGAATCGCATAAAAGCAAATCTTTCAATTTTATTTATTATGTGGTGAAAAGTATTTCATCTAAAAAAGGTTTACCTGTTAAAAAAGGAAACTCTTTCGCATTTTAATCACAATATGAGACTTGATTAAACTATATATGTCACGAAAGCACTGTATAGAATATGTGAGTCCTGACAAAATTCAAGCAATGACACTGTGCGGGATGATAAATTAAAATTTGATGCAGAAATCTTAAAAATGAATAGGGCTGGATATCTCTAAAAAACAGACAAACAAACAAAAAACCGTGCATGACGATGTCATTCTTTGTAGAAAATGAGAAGACATTTGAGAGGGAATGCACGCGCAGAGAAAGATCATAGACTGGCATACTGAGTGATGGAGCAAGAGAGAGAGAGAGAGGGGGGGGGCAGAGAGAAGAAGGAGAGAAGGGAACAAAAGGGGAAAGAGTGCACAAAGGGAAATAAAAACAGGGAAAGCGAGGCAAAGAAAGAAAAAGAAAATTAATGTGATACACTCTTAAAAACTCCAGGTCAGAGTGACCTGGAAAATAGTCCGTTGGGGCCACACTCCATTCCGGGTCAAAAAATGACACGGAATTTTTAAGAGTGTAGAAACATAAGGAGGGAGATATATTCAGAAAAACAAAACACAGAAGACGAACGGGCCCTTCAAGCGAAAATGGCGCTAGCGAATGCCTTCGCCATAAAATCCCCCAGCTCGATCCTCAGACCCGGGCGATCATTACATGAATTTCAATTTACCCGCATGCCCTGGAGCTAGAGATTGGCGCGCCGAAATGGAAGGAGAAAATAATCGATGCGGTTGTCATGACAACCCGTTAACTCCGCACCTCTGAAGTACTTAAGAGAGCGGCCGAGTACGCCTTTCTGCATATATGACTATTCACTGATAGCTATAGGCACTTAACTTATTTTTAAAATACCCCTGTTTTTCCTCATCTTTTTTTTTTCATTTTCCATGTTCCAGATATCTGCATAAAAGAGAGGGTTCTGGTAATGCCCGCCTTAATCTTCAAAATCTTACACTCCTTTTCCTATCCTTTTTAAGTTGCATGCTGATTAACTGTAGAGGAGCCGTCGTTTTCCTGCTTTTAACCCATTTTTAAAAAGTTGAATATCATTTCATTCTTCTGACTGCACGTAATTTTGCAGGTTTTTTTTTTTTTTTTTTTTTACAGGCGTTCGCATCAAAATGTCATCATCATATGCATAAGCATAGTATATTTGGAATACTCAAGAATACTGAATACTTGTTTTTTCATTAGCCCTTTATGATTTTCCCCAATCTATACATATACCTGTCATTCTAAGCATTATGAACGAGTAAACAACTTCTTTTGAATAAGCAGCTCTTTGTACTTTGTAAAAGCATAAAAACATAATGAAACTTTCTATATTTCGGATTTATTTTATTTATTCATTTATTTATTTAGTCATTTGTTTATATATTATTTCATTTGATATTCTATTTATTTTTTCTATTGTGATGTTGCTGTTGTTGTTCTTGTACTCCATCTATTATCTACATATGTATCAAATCCTGTTATTATCACGATGTTCATTTCAATGTCACTGTTTTGCGTTTGTTTGTTTGTTTGTATGTTTTTCCTTTATCTTATCAAATCGCTAAACTGCATTAAAAATGAATATGAAATAAACTTATAGGCCGTATTCTGAACTCCGGTTTAACTTAAACCGCGGTCTAAGTATGGTTTAAGCCCAGTCTAAACCTGCCCTTTAAACTGAAGTTTTAGATTATCACATTCTGAACTCTAGTTTAACTGAAACTCCAGTCTAGTGTGGTTTAACTTTGTACATAAATTTAGATTTGGCTTGTGGTTCAAGTCAGTTTTAATTAAAGCTCTGGTTTAACTTAGAGTGGAGTTTAAGTTATACCTGAGTTCAGAATAAGGGGAAAAAGTTTTATGTTTAAGCTTACCGGTCACTGGGTCGGGGAAGACATCATTGACGTGCCAGGCGTCCAGGGAAGCCTTCTGCAGAAGAAAAGCCAAGAAAAAAAGAAATTTTGTTTAATGGTAACAATACTCAACAGTAACTCATTTTATCTCAGGAGATTTGTCCCTCAAACATCTTACCTGTGATAATCTTTAATTTCAGTGCATTAATTCAATGTGTTTCAATGTTGGTTTAATACAGAACCATGATGTGCAGTGGCACAAAATGGAAGCGATGAGAGATCCTTAAGATACAGTTTTCTTGTTGCTGATGGAAACGGATAGATAGCTATTCTTCATTTTCTTATCTCATTTTGACTTTTTTCCCATTTCGTTAAGAGGCAGCACCTGTCCAAGAGATCTAGAACCTTGGAAATAATATAAGTTCAATTCTGAGGCACTTTTTCTTGAGGGGTAGAGCTGGTACTTATTCCATTTCACGCTTCTTCTCAGGTAATCAATTTAAAAATCACTATAATTAATATCCTGCATCCTCTAATGCCCTAAATGCATTAACTATCAGTGTTCGATTAATAATTGACTTATGTGATTTATTAGGAAACACAGAGGGTTCTTAATCAAAAAACACACACAAACACACACATGCCTTATCTTCGTAAATGAAAAAAAGGAAGGTTAAAATTCTCATCACATATATTGTACTGCCATGGCAACAGGTTTATGATACCGACTGCGAAACTTCGTCGAGCAGGTGGAGAAACCGAGAACCCAATTTTGGCGAGGTAATACGTGCTAAATAAATGAATGGGTAATTAGGACAGTATAAATGATATTCACTAATCAGTCATTAATGTGAGCCACGTGTGCAGGGGGGGGGGGGGGGGGCGAGGATAGACTTTCCTAAATGTGGGGGACCTTGTTATTTTGCTGTCGAGAAGAGGGGAAGCAGACACAGACTGAAACACCCTCCCCTTGTATTATTATCTCTTTAAGGTCAACAGCATTTTCAGTGAAATAATAGCACAGTGTCTGTGCCCACCGAACTGCCAAAATATACTAAAATTAGATTACTGCGCTAGTGGTTTATTATGTTATATTTTTTCCGATATTTTTTTTTTTTTAATTATTTTCTTTTTTGTTTGATTCGGAGTATCAAGCAAACTATGGGAGACAAGATCAGTTTATTCACATTTTACTTGCCATGCGATATTTATTCATTCGTGCAATATCTGTCCTTGGAAAAAAATGACAGGGGGAGCGTTTCATGAAGAGTCTTGTCGGTGATTTTCACCGACTAATTTGCTCTCAGCCAATCAGATGCAAGGATTTTCAGTAGCTTATAACATTTGTCAGTGAAAAGCACCGACAAAACTCTTCATGAAACACTCCCAGGATCTCAATTTATGTACTTAGTCTGAAATACATTATGACATTCGGTCATGTATTTCCTTTGTCTGGAAACGGTTTGCACCACCTTTAAGTTCAAGGAAGAGGAATTTCCCCCAGACTGGCTCGCTCATTCGGTTTGGATCTGGAATCGCATTCTGATATATGAGAGAATTACTCTTCATTGACTGTACATCAGGAACTCAGGTAGAAAACAAAATGTGTCACTGGATGACTCAGAACTTACACACATATCACGTGGCCAGTCTCGATTATGTTCAACTATTCTTCTTTTTCATGTTTAATTTCAGTACACAGTTACACAATAAAATATTAAAAGGGTTTGAGTCATTAATCAAACCACGGAAATATTGGATGATGTCAACAATTTTAATCAAATATAATTCTAAAAATGATAAGATAATGTACTCGCAAGGCAAAATTGTAAGGGAATCGTGCGTATGAAAAAAAAAGAATATTAAATGACAGGCGTATTGCTTTGATTGTTGTCCCACAATTTTAATTCTAATTTTTTTCCAAAAATAAAAAATAAAAGCTTTCTCCATAGCTTGAAGAAATTTCAAAGAGATATATTTTCTTTAAATCTAAATTAACCAAGGTTGTGTATTATGTTCCTTATTAGGTTTGTTGAATGCATAGCATTAGTTGTAATATGAGCCACACTGGAGTATTTCGGCGGGGGAGGGGGAGGGGGGGGGGTCTGAATAATTTGCTATCATAATGGAGAAAGAAAATTTTCACTTATTTCAGTGCAATACAAGTCTCCAAAATCTCGTCAGATGACGATTTTTGGAGACTTACTTATTAAGCAAGAATTCTGTAAGCCTGTTCCCATATTCCTATCTTATGCTCAAGTAACCACTTGCTGTTCGTTAGAGGCATTTTATGTCATTCCAAACTCAAAGTATCCTATTTTATGGTTAATAAAGTATGGTGCCTTTCACCATGTTCGCTAAATATCACTTTGTGGGTATACTGTTATATTCTGCCGGGAAGTTTCTATGCCAACCTCATCCCTTTCCGAACCTCTTCAACCCGCGGAGGGCCTACTCAAGAATCTCTCATCGTTTCTCACTCTCATTTGTGAAGGGAAGGAAAAGCAAGCTAAAGTTTTCCAACATAATCATGATGACAATACTTAATTATGGGGAAGTTTCTATGCCAACCTCATCCCTTTCCGAACCTCTTCAACCCGCGGAGGACCCACTTCAGAATCTCTCATCGTTTCTCACTCTCATTTTAGATGTGATGGGAAGAAAAAGCTGGCTAAAGGTCACCAACATAATCATAATGACAATACTTAATCATAATATTTCTATCTGAAGAAATAAAGTAAAAGGAGAGAAAAAATAAGCAAAAGATACCAGCAAAAGCATTAGAGCCCCCTGCCCGATTAAAAATAGCTGCAGAAAAAGAAATATAGGTGTGGTGTCGGCATCAACCAAAGCTCGCTCCATAAAACCCCGTTACCTCTCGGAGGGCCCATCTGTCACCGCTTCCTACTCTCGTCGAAGATGGAGTGTGAATGGAAAGCATAGCTAATGTCTCAGAAAAATAATGACAGTACTTAATTACCATGATAACTGATTTGCATTTCAGAAAGGAGATGAAAAATTATTCTGGTGATACAGGAACATGAGGGACAGCATTTTAGAGCCTTCTGTTCTGATTAAAATGGTTCCAAACAAAAAACAAAAACACACACAAAAAAAAGCCTCACCCGCTCCCAAGCCCCTTTTACCTCTTGGAGGGCCCACTCTAGTATCTGTCACCGTTTCTTACTCTCGTCTTCGATGAAATGGGAAGGAAAGGCCCGGCTAAAGGATGAAGTGTAAAGTCAATATCCTTTCCCTGCCCTTACCCACTCCATGCATAAATATTCTACGAGATTGATGGAGGTGTTGTTCGAGATATTCTACCCCGTAGTAATCTGGATCTGGCTGTATTTGCTCGAAAGGGTTGAATAAGATGTTTCTTTAAGGCGAGAGTTGCCTTACTGATATTTCTGAAGGTGTTCGGCATTCTGTTGACGTAGTCTTCGTGTTGTAATGATGAGAAAACCGCTTGACTATTTTACATGAAAATTAAGAACATTTGTTATTGATGATATTCCCCAGGTGATATTCATTTCGTGTTATACAGCACATTACGTTATGGTGAGTGTAAAGTCCCTATATGCGATTCGAGGAACTTTAGAAATTACTAGCCGGGATTTAGCTCTGATAATTATCAGCGCAAACTGCAGTTTCTTTTAAAGGAATAAGTCTACATGGCACACATTGACCCCACCTGGGCAGAGTCCCTCCACGACTCCTTAGATCTTTCGAAATTACTTCTTTTGTTTTCGCTCTGGCAGCTGTCATCAGCTCACAGGGCATTTCTAGGAAATACCAGGTGCCTGTTCACCTCACCTTGATCCAGTGTGGCAAGTAAAACATTAACTAAGCCATAATGATACAGACTTTTTACAAAAAGAGAAGAATCAAACATGATAAGAGATGCAGCTAGAACTTGACAAGTCAAGGTTAGTTCTTCATTCTGTACGTTATGGCTCTTGGATGACCAAACTGGCCCCATTTCACTTTGCAATGTACATCTTCCGTTGTTTCTGGACGAAGGGAATTTTCTTGGAGCATCACTTTTACATCATTTAGAGTGTAAAAGTATGTTTTCACTAGTAATTTTCAACAATGCACGTTGATGTGCATATAAAAAATCTTAGTTGATGTTATAATTTATATCAATCTCGGTTGCTATTCACAGAAGCAAATTACATATTCTGAGATTTGAAAAAAATTCAGGATTCTCAGTACTCTATTATAATATTAATTAAAATGTTCGACAGTTGATATTGGTTTTAAGTGGATAAAAAGGGAAAAAGCTGAAAGACATTTCAATTAAAAGAGGTGTAAATTGTTAGAGACATGACATTCACGGGTGGCTAACCACTTGGGACAGAATTCATTTGATTATTCCGCGATCGGGAATAACTTGTCTTAAAGAAATCTATACCGAGGTCTGCCTGAAATCAATAGACAGACTTAAATTGAAATTGTTTGCACAGTTGGATAGGTGGGCGTGAGAAGTGATGAAGGAAAGACAAAGAGAGGGAGAGAGAGAGAGAGAGAGAGAGAGGTGCGTGCGTATGAGGGTGTATGTTTCTGTGTGGGTGGGTGTGTGTGCTTGTGTATAGAGAGAGTGAAGAGGAGACAGAGAGAAAAAAGAGAGAAAAGAGAGGGTGGAGAAAGATGTGAGCGAGAGCTTGTGTGTACTGCTGGAAGAGAGAGGGGGAGGGCAGGGGAGGGTGTGGTTGTGTGTGTGTGTTGTATGTGAAAGAAATAAAGAAGGGATATGTATGTCAGAGAAAGAGAGATGGAGAGAGAGAGAGAGAGAGAGAGAGTGGAGAAGGGGAAGAAGGCGGAGAAGTCGATTGTGTGTAAGAGGGTGAAAGTAACTAACTTGCGGGATGGTGAGAAGGTTTTTGATGACTTCAAGGGGAAATACATAGAATGGTCGATTCGTTAAGAATACAGAAGGGATAGGGGATGAACGGTGGGGAAAGACAGAAGGACGAGACGTGAAATCAAAGATGTCTTCGATGAAAGCCCATGAAAAGTTACGTTTATCAATATAGAGTACATCCACTGTTTTGTAATTTGAAGTAACCAAGTGTTAAGAGCTGCTTATTAAGAGAAAAATGAGAATTGTATGAATAGAGGAAATATAGAAATGGACAAATTCTTGAGAAAGAACAAAATAATGGCTTAAAAAGAGAGAGTGGGGAAATGAAACGTCAAGATGAGATACAATGATATTGTTTGAGTGAAAACAGTTGGCACTGATAAGAACATGTGATACCGAGCATAAGACGAGAGAATAGAGAAGAAAATGTTGATTACTCAGAAAGAAAGAACTTCAGATAAACATGAGTTCTGGGCCCCGTTTCATAAAACTTGTTATCAATAACAAGTAGCAAAAATTGTTATAAGAAGAAAATGTTGATTACTCAGAAAGAAAGAACTTCAGATAAACATGAATTCTGGGCCCCGTTTCATAAAACTTGTTATCAATAACAAGTAGCAAAAATTGTTATAAGTTACTGAAATCCTTGCATCTGATTGCCTGAGAGCAGATTTGTCAGAGAAATGTGGCAGTTCTTACTGATGACAAGTTTTATGGAACGGGTCCCTGGTCATACCAAAGCAAATGGGAAAGATTTGATTAGATAGTAGATAAAACCTGATAAGCACCACGAGGTTTTGAAATCACCACAGTAATAAGAAATCAACTGAATCTTGCTGAAAAACACCAGCACTTCACATAGAAATGGGTATATGGGACTACAGCACTGCACACAGAAATGGGTAAATGGGACTACAGCACTGCACATAGAAATGGGTATATGGGACTATGTACAGCACTGCACATAGAAATGGGTATATGGGACTATGTACAGCACTGCACATAGAAATGGGTATATGGGACTACAGCACTGCACATAGAAATGGGTATATGGGACTACAGCACCGCACATAGAAATGGGTATATGGGACTATGTACAGCACTGCACATAGAAATGGGTATATGGGACCACAGCACCGCACATAGCAATGGGTATATGGGACTACAGCACTGCACATAGAAATGGGTATATGGGACTACAGCACTGCACATAGAAATGGGTATATGGGACTATGTACAGCACTGCACATAGAAATGGGTATATGGGACTACATACTCGAGCTATTTCTTGTAATATTTCAAATTGTAGGGGCATTTAATGAGTAGTTCTTCTCAGGGGACATTTCTACTATGACATTCTTCCCATCGGAAATCCAAAAGATGAGAAATCTCACAAATTATCTTTCCAAGGGCTGAAACTTCTCTCTCAGATAAGATAAAAAGATGTAAGACCTCGGAGAAAAGACACAAGACCAAGTGGAGAAACAAACATGAGGAAAACATAAGGGATGTAACGGAGGAGTAACGCGATACAGATGAGGGTAAACGAAGGGGAGAACAAAACCTCGATGCACCATACGTAACCTCTCTTACTCAGCGGTCTCACTGAGGTATCTAGCCTGGGGTTAAATCAAACATAGCCATATTGGATCTAGTCGGGCGATATTGATTTTTTTCTTCCTTTCTTTTTGGCTAATTTTACATCAGAGTCTGCAGACCCGGCGTTATGCCTTCTTGTAGTCTCAAATCTCTAGACTGTTGAAACTTGTCCTGGAAAATCGTTAACACAATGTTCATTTACATTTGTTTGTTTACGCATGTTTCTTGAAACCTGAAATGACTAAAACGGAAAGAGCCCATCAGTGAGATAAAGAGAGAGAGAGAGAGAGAGAGAGAGAGAGAGAGAGAGAGGGGGGGGGGGAAGAGAGAGAGAAAAAAATAAGAGCTAAGAAGGAAGAGATATATTATAGCTGACTTTCAAAACACGCATCAGATTGCTTCAGCCCAAATGAGATGGCGTCTAGGAGTTTGCCTTTTGACAAAGCGTACAAGGAAGTTACTGAATCATTGCTGAATCCATGAATACAAAGAATTCCTTCACAAGTATTGTAATCACCAAGGATTTAATCTTTTATTACCAGAAAAGGGATAAGGGATAATGAATAAAACTTATCAACTTTCTATAAACTTGCATAGATATAAGTAAAAGGCGTATGACAACCATTGATGGATAAAGTATTCAGCCAAGATACAATGTGACAAATATGAATAAGGAAGAAGAAGAAGAGGAAGAAGAAGAAAAAGAAAATAGAACATGGAGAAAAAGGAGAAGAAGAATAAAAAGGCAAAAGAAAGAAATAAGGAAGGAAGGAAGGAAGGAGAAAAGGAGAAAAGAAAAAACAAGACATAAATCACTGAACAAAAAGGAAACGAAATGGAGCATCCCGTAGATTCTCCTAAAGTCACTATAAGCTAAATGAGTTGAAACCCTCATTCAGTAAGATGGTTTCTAGTAGTTCTTCATATTTTTGTTTTTGATGCTTGAGGAAAGATCCAAGATTTATGTCCGTGCGATGAACCGAGACTTTATTAGCCAAATTGAGGCTGGAGGAGAATTATTTATGATCCATGTCATATATGCAATGCCCAGGAGCAGGGCTCGTGGACATGCATAGGGTATAGTATGAATTAAGACGACGATGAGGGTGGGGCTATGGAGGGGTACAAAGGGGGGAGGGCTGTTCAATGTATGGGAAGGATTATTTGAGAACAAAATATAAGCTGTGTTGCATTTAATATATTGTAATTTGGTTTTCATGACGACCTATTCATTTTTGTGCCACCATAATGAAATTATAAGCTAATTTTTTTTTTCTTGGGAAAATCAATTGCCTCTTTGCAAGTTTGCTCCATGAATAGTGGGAATCTTAGCGGCTATCAGTAGCTTTTTTGTGTGTCTTTTAAATATGTGTAGATCATTAGTGCGAATTCATCTTTATTCACTTTGAAGGATATTTTCACCAGGACACGGAAAATAAAGTAAATGAAATACACTTAAATAGAATGTTGTTATGTACATCCTTCTTGCACTGAAAATGGTGAACTGGAAATGTCATTAACCAAAAGTCACATAAAAACATTTGATGAAATATTGGAGGAAAATATCATATGGAAATCCAGATTGTGCTGAGAATATAATCGCTCATCCTATGCGGCACCCTCAGAAAAAATGCGTGTAATCAGGCTACCATCCACTATATTGCTTACTAATTATGTTAATGTGAACAAAACTGTAGTATAATTAATTTGCTATTATTTATGTCCCCTTCATGGAATAATGTTCACTCGATCTCACCTAGAGTGTAATGATTGAAATGTTTTTATGTTTACCCTTCAATACTCCCTCCTCTTCCCTCCCTGCCTTTAACCGGGAACGTGTTAGTAATAAGCTTGTACCCCAGCCACAACAGCAAGACCGATATCACACAGACGAAAATACTCGCTGCTCTTCCCTCCCTGCCTCCAACCGGGATCGTGTTAGTAATAAGCTTGTACCCCAGTCACAACAAAACCAATATCACACCGACGACAATGTGTAAAGGTGTTGTAGTCGAGTTGTTTAAACACGTGACCGGAGATGCGAAGGTCGTGGGTTCGAACCCCTAGAGTGCTTTGGCAAGACATCAGCCTACAATTGTCCCTCTCCACCCGGGTGTTACATGGGTACCAGGAAGCTGAAATGTACAAAAGTCACTGTGGTTTGATTATGAGCAGCTGCAAAGGCGCCTGGCTACTCGGGGAGTGGAGATGGTGCATACAATGTGTGCGGGCAAGCCTGAATCCGATGACTTTAGAGACATTGGAGACATATAAGTGCTATATAAAAATCAAGAATATTATCGAATTTTAATAGAGAGAAAAAAAATCTACCTTACCCCGCACGGGCCAGGATCGATCGGTTAACAGTCGCTTTGGCAGTATGACTGTTGTATATACTGCGCATAGAGGCAACTAATAGGGGCTACTATCAGGCTGGGAATTGTTCTGTATACCTCATTTTACGATCCATCAATATAATGGACGTGACAGGATTTGAAGAGATGGACGCCATATTCATTAGTAAAAATGAAGGAGATAGAAATTTTGAATGAGTCGATGGTCATTTAAAACGGTATAATGCACGGGGAGATATTGGAGAGCAGTGCTTCCAAAACTTGCTTATAGACAATCATAAATGAAGAAACAAGCAATAAAATTCATTACCTGGGTGCCGTTGCATAAAAACTTGCTAATATAGTAACGTTGCCATCAATGGTAACGACCATGGGTGCCGTTGCATAAAATCTTGCTATTACAGTAACGTTGCCATCAGTGGTAACGACCATGGTAACGTTGCTCAACAACCAATCAAAATCCTGTATTCCATGAAAGTTACCACTGATGGCAACGTTACTGTAATAGCAAGTTTCATGCATCGGCACCCTAGTATCTACTTCAAATTTCACATTTTATATTGTAATGCGAGGAAACTCTCAGGAAGCATATTATCAATAAATTTAGTGCAATCTCAATTTATAATAATCTCATGATAACGATTATATAAAAATCGTATATGTAGATGAATGCGCTCCCCGACCAGTAGTTCTATGATACAAAACCGTCCAGGAGCATCAAAGACATTGCAGAATATTCTATCTAAGCATACAAGTAAGTTAGGAAATATCAGAATGAATTTTTTACATGAGTGTCTTAAAGATTTTGATATTCAAACAGGAGCAATCCTAGAATTTTTTCTAATTCGAGTATAACTGTGTTGATAATAATAGACACTAGACACGTACATGCAATTGAGGTACAGTTATGAACTGCTATTATCCCTAGAAAACTGAAAAAATAACTATGAAAACCATGGATACATGCAGAGATTTAAGATGTGTCCCTCTGCAAATATCCAATTAATGTCACCCATCCCTCTACATACAGAAACTCTTCCAAGGCGGGTTCGGGGGAGATCAGGGGAGGGGAATGAAAGGGGTCCGGACCCCTGTTCCCTAGACAAAGGTTGTTGGTTTTTTTGTATTGGATTTCCCACTTTTCAGTACTTTATTGGTCAACCACCTCTCCCCCATTCTTGCAAAATTCTCGAGCCTCCCTATCTTTCATGTTCCATCATCCTTTATCATCTGCGTATCGCTAGGCTGATACTGAGAAAATTCATGTATGCTAAATCCGTACTAGCCTTAATCCTTTAGAACAGACTAATCCTCTGGATATTCTGCAGACGAGGCAAGCCAGCACCTTGGAATTTCAATTAAATATTTGGAGGCATCTTGGATGGGATTTGGGACGGTAGATCCCTGTAGTCAAACACTTGATTATTGAGTTGCATCTCTGGGTGTGTTCCGACTGCCCAGCATTCAAGTCAAATCAAAGTTGTTTTTCACTCCCTAATGTGTGGCTATATAGACTACTATTCAAGTTAACTGTAGTTGCAGATCTTTCCACAGTGCTGTTAACACTGATTTTTTGTACATAAGTGACTGAAATCAGAAATAGATTAATTTACATGCACTGCCTGCCAGTCACTTTTAGATCCTGTAAATATATGTCATATTAATGTTTTTTCTTTTACTTTGCCTAATATGTGATTGCCATGTAACTGAATTTAAAAAGGGATAAATGCTATTTATTTCCATTTCCTTCCAGCATTTTATGCCCTCTAAATGTGTTTTCAAAGAAATTTGGGGGAAAAGCCAACGTGAATACAGAATTTAAGATGTCTCATGTAAATAATATACCTGAATAATAAGATGTGTTTAAGTCCACAAACGCTGAGATTATTGAAAATATCATAGAATCATAAACCAGCTATCAATTTTCTAGCTTTATTCTGATTTCCCACCGCTCCAGAAAATGAAACATTTAAGACGGCGATTGGCTGGTGATCGATTACTAACCAACGGGGAAATTCCTAACCTTCTCAACATTATGAATTATTGCATGTATTTGAGAGTTAGGGCTAGTATGCTCGGTTGAGGAATTCCCCCTTGCTCTGGGGGTTGATAGAATTCTTATAACATGAGAAATGGGGAGAGTATGCCGCATGAGTTCATGAATGATTCACAGTATGCTCTGTGGAAATGAACCAGTGTGCATACTGCACCAAAGGCATACACGCCGCGGTGCAATAATGGCGTTCGATGTTTAACGTAGAGTTCTAGCAGTGATATTCGTTCGGGAAAAATCGTATAGGGATTCTGAATTATTAAAAATGTATTATCAAGTTACATGAGGATGTTGGAACGAGCTCATGTACTTCAAATTAACTAGAAATGCCCCTGTGACTAACACAGTTGCGTTCATTAATAATGCTATGCTATGAGGTGTATGACGTTTTCACTCCTGAGCATGCTGAAAGCGCGCTTAGCTACAACACCGTACCCAGTACTTATCCCTGTGGTACGCCAACCCCTTAGAGGACTGATGATGAACCGTGTTCGTCTGATAGAGGTGTTATACCATTGCCGAGATATCACCTTTCTTGTCCTATCATTCATCACTCAAACACATATGCAGCTGATGCCGGTTGCTTTGAAAGTGGTCATGAAAAAGAAAGAAAATAAACTCGCCCAGTTGGACAAACTTGAAGGGCACTGTCTACTGCAACGTCTACAGCTTGGTATGTGAAGCATTTCTACTTATAACTGAAAAGACTGAAATTATGAGCTTAATTCAAGAAAAATCTTTTTTCGTTGTAGGAATGTAAAAGAATGCGATAGTTCATAATGTTTTGGAATTTATTACCCGTATAAAGATAACTGTTTTTACTTAGCCAATTTGCTTTGAATATCGTACCCAGTTGTTGAGGTAAGTAAAAAAAAAAAAAAAAAAACCCGAGATTTTGATTAGTCCCAGCCTATCTTGTTGTACCCAGTTTCATTTTCATTAATCATATCATAGATGAAGTATCAAGCCGACGATTCTGAGTTTTCAGCACCATCGAAATGCTACATGTCAGTGCAGGCGGTATAAGAAAATATCACCGTGTTCCTTGCAGCAACCTGTCCATTGTGACACTCAAGTATACTCCTGATAGTAAATGGGTCAAACCTCCTAACGGAGAGACGATCGTCTTTTCCCCTTGGTTGTTGTTGAAGAGCTAGCTAATGTGTTTTATGGACAGCCTCATACAAGATTGCCTGGAAATTATGTCGGCTTGAGTAGATGCCAGTAAACCTGAAAAGAAATGTTGTGATTGCAGAGAGCTGATCAGTCTGATTCCTGCTTCAGTGGAGTAGAAAGGCAAATTCAAGGTATAATCTTTGACACTCCTTCTGTTTGTCTATATGTCTGTGTCTATTTCCCCTTCGGACACTTGTCTCCTCGATACTGCCTTCTGCATTCGTAGGGACTTTATGCATCGCAGGACGAACGTCAATGATGTAAAGGCATGCAAACCACCAAAGAAAAAAAAAACAGAAGTAGATCCTAGTAAACGGAATCAGGTTTCTGAATGGATGGAGACTATAAAAATATGAAGTACAACATCAATTCAAATGTGTGGATTGCATCGACGCGTAGCAGTAATGCCTTCTACAATATCTGCAATGAGAAGTGGAAAACACCCCCCCCCCCCGTGACCTCTGATCTTTGTCTATGAGAATCGAAAGAAGCAACAGTGCAGGATAAATGGCAGGACAGGGTAAGTGGTGGCAACTTTTCACGTGCCAATGATTGTAATAATATGAGAATTGCTTTTGGACACCTTCTTTTAAAAAAAAAAACTCTCTGACACCACCACACATTCTTCTCGTATTGGTGTAGCGTGAGTCAGGACATTGGGGGCGGAGGGGGTATCAATCTTATCAATCTTACTAAGTTAATGAAAATGAAATTATTGATTACGGGGAGGTTGCGGAAGAAGATCGTTTTATCTTCTTACAAATGTCCTCCCCACCTTCGTTTATTCTTCTATTCATTTTTCCACCAATTCTATCCATTTTCACTGTTCAATGTGGGTGGGGACTGCCCCTGTGAGATGTTTGTGGACATCACTATCAAAGGCACTTCGAGACAATCCTACGCTCCTCGTCACAAGACCTCGTCGCGTTCCCGCAACTCAGTCCGATGATATCGCTGTTTGGAAATGGAAACTGGTGGGGGCATATGCCCCTCTTGCCCTCCCTTTGGCTACGCCACTGCTTCTCCTAACAAGACTTCCATGCCTACCGCAACTCAAGCTGACGATATCGCTTGCATTCAGCTGGACCAGGTGGCGTAGCCTTTGGAAACCAAGACGACCCCTCGTCAACATGATTGAAGGTGACTACAGAAGATGGTTTTTATCGATTTAAGCATCAAGTGATATCACCACTCACACATTTATTAAGGTATCAAGGCTGCGTTGGCAATAGAGAAGAAGATGTTCTGCATATTCTTTATCCATGAGGCGTGTGTATGAAATAGTGTATGTAGCATAGGCAGTTGTATGCCTGACTAAAATGATTTATTCGGGTTACTGTACAGTTGTAATGTCTATGTATATCTTAAAGTGAATATGTAAACAGGGAAAAAAAATTTGACTGGATTGGATGAGATACGTCGGGTGTTGCAGATTTACTGCCTGTAGCACCATTATAACATCGCCCCGCTGCACAGCACAAGAAACGAAAGCTGGCAAGTCTACTTTTCCTCTGAATAATTATCTATTAAGATAACTGAATTGCACGTTTCTCGTGCCTTTGAATTAAAAGCCCGGTCTACACCACTTTACTGCAGGAATTCATGTTCAAAATTCAACATCGTATAATATAAAAACGCGCTTAATTATGAAATTATCATGATTATGGAAAAACTAAGTTTTAAGAACGCATTCACAATTTCCTTCATCAGGGTGTTCATAGACAAACTTCGAAACTATTGTATGCACTACACTTGAGTCTTTCAGCTATTTCCAGAAGCTGATGCATTTCCAGCGTCACATCGTAAGATACAAAAAAAATATAATAATAATAATAATTTCAGACATGGATGTAATATTCCTGCAGAATATTGCATTAGTCACCTTCAGCAATGCCCGCAAGAAAGTACAAAAACGTACGTAGCATAATTTTATATCTCTCACAAATTTTCTCGGCATTTCTTTCCACGTCTTTGTCTGGAATAATGATTACAGACTTTAATACGCTTAGAAATAGTTATCAAGAGCGAGAGGCAGTTTGCATTCAAGCAAGGTAAGACGAAGCTTTTACTGCCTAATCATCTTAACAAGGTTAACGTTCTTGGATGGCTCTAGGACTTGGGTCTTATTGGATTATGATTTATGGAATTACTTTGCCCGTATTACAAGTATCTGTGTCTTCAACTGCGGCCTGCTCATTAGCATTCTATGATATGGAAAAAAATAAAGGAAGAAATTCTTCTTTTATTGGCGAACTCAAAATATTAGAGTTTCCGTTGCTCAAGTTGAATGAACAGCATTGTCGTTTATTTGTTATTACCTTTAATTTGCAAATCTTCATAAACATAACATAAACTAAGCAATTTCACTTTCTTCTTACTTTCTTCATGTCTGAATGAAAGATATTGTCAAGGTCAAAGACATGCAGAACAGGCAAACCAATTAATTTGGACAAACATATTGATCCTGGTTTATTCCAGTATTTCGTGGTTCTCATTTTCTTCTTTGTCCAGTAAAAGCAAGTTCTATTACTGTGGAAATATATCCCTAGATGAACAGTTTCTCTGCTGTTACTTCTTCATGTGCATTTGTTCTGTCAGTATTCTGGATTATAGTTTCCGTGAAAATACCCCACGAAGACGTCAGCCTACATTTATATGCATGTGTATATTGATTTTCAGATATTATGCATAGCACAACATTGTTGCTAAATCATTGATTCCCAGGCCAACATGGACATGATGGATTCCTGCTTCATTTGACACTGTTTGATCAGATGGAGCTTTTCTTTGAAACTCAATACCTTCAGGGATGAATTGAATCACAATTCGATTGTTTTTGTTTCAATATGGACTGAACAAATCCTTATCCACACTAGCTTCAGGATCAATTCAAATATTTTTTTTTCTGGTATGTCTGTTGTTGATAAGTAAAAATCACAACTTTTCAGCGTTGAGAGTCTGTCGTCTGATTGGGAAATGTCGAGAATCATGCGACATGAACGTACTTAGAATGTTTTAATATCCTTTTTATTTCATAATGAAGAACTTTACGTTAGATGACTTTTGACAAATCTGAACTAATTCGAGAGCTCTTTTTATTTTTTATTTTTTATTATACAGAATATGCAGTGCTTGCGAATGTTATGCTTCTGTAATCGCTCCTGTAGCACACCTTCTCCTATTCTCACAGACTGTATAGCTTTGTGTCTGAATGTGCCTTTATTTTCCTATGCACGCCGCACAACAATTCACTTCAACACACGGATAGTAACCCCTGAGTGCTCCCTTCAATAATTAGATAGCAATCCCATGGGGAATATCTTCTTTGCATCCTCATATCCGCACCGATTAGAAAGAGTGTAATCTATCAAGCTGCCTGCTTAACATGGAGAAGAAACGACACTAAGCCAAACTTTATTATCTACATTCTAATTCTAGTCGACTCTAATGGAGGCGTACCTGCCACAATTGCTTTGGGTTGCCAACAGAGGAATCGATAAGGTAATGACAGTTTGCTGAAGGTGCTGGCGTCAGGTATTGCTTAGGTAACATAAGCTTTATAAAGGCGTGGGATGGAATATATATTCGTTTTGTGTATGATCAAAAAGGAAAGCTGCTATTCAGGTACCATTTTGATCAAGTTATATTCCAATCAAGTCTTTGAAGGAAGCAGATGCGAAAGTGATTTTGCCTTCATTTTCTTTTAACTGTTCAATTTTGCTAGTCACTTCACGTACAGTGTCGCATTCACGTAGTGGGTCAAAGACCACGTCAGTCGCTGACGCGACCCTGCGACAGACAAAATGAAGCTTCGTGATGACGCGCACTAGGGATTTTATTCTGCATGTTTATCAAGACGCCAGAACAAGAGAAATGTGCACTGTGGCCCTTAGTCATATTCAAGCATGAAACTAGAGCTCTCAAGATTACTTGACGCTCCTAATTGTCTCCTTATCATATCCATTTATTTTGTGCTTTAATGCCCTAAAAAGAGATAATTGCATACATTATCAATTCCATAGTACAATAGCCCAATTAGACATACATGAAAACTAAACCCTCAGCTGAACGTAAACAAAGCCTCTCGGCAAAGGGTATGGTTGAATTTCATTAGATGTCGCCGCTGAAGTGTAAAATTGAACGCACGAGGTAGAAAATGATATTTTGATATCGAATACTGTAAATTAAAAAGAACGTCAGCCTTGCAGCAAAGGGCATGCACATGTTTACCCACAAATCGGTTACACATGAAAATGCACATGCGGGACGAGTCCTATTTTCTGGAGTAGTTCACACTGAACAATCGTCGCTTGCAAAAAAGATCGAGGCTATGGTTGAGAAAAACATGGAAGCACTTCCTACAACGATTCACGACCAGAAAACCCTCAGTCAATTCTCAAGGTGGACATCAGAGTACTCTATGAAAATCCAACAACTGAAGACTTATGATTAATCTTTTCCGAGGATGGACAGTCAAGAGCCAACAGTGGAGGGCACCAATAAGACGTGACCAGAGAACGATTGAAAGGTTCTCTGGTTCTCTGGTTCTCTGATTTGTTCTTGAATGAAGAAAGGTATTGAGCGTACATTGTAACGTGAGAATACATATTTATAATGCGAAAGGGAACCATCCCAAGAAGAGTACTAGGAAAGAAGCCATTCCGAGTCATGGCCCTTATTTTTTACATGTTCATTTGACAGCATGTCTTCTTGAAGCTTTACAGGCGTCATCTCTGTGATGACAGTCTGGGGCTCATGGACGCCTACATGCAATATCATACCGTGAATGGGCCTGGCAATGCTTTTGATAACCAAACGATCCTGAAACTCTTGAAATGTAGTTTACGTGCAGGCCAGTGTTGTCAATAGATACGCTATCCGACTAAAGACCAGTTGAACCACCCCCAAAGCGATCAGCTGAGAAAGGTAGTTGATTATCCGAGCTCTATGCCGTAGATTTTGAAAGCCATTTCATCAGAATGCTCTTACAATGTATCCTCCTTTTTTATTGTGACATACAGGACAAACCGAAAATACAAATCTGTGAGGGCGTACGGGGGGAGGCGAGGGGACTTAAGTTAGGATATTGATAATTCCTGATGATAGTCCGAAGGAATCAAAAGGGACATTCATCTGTTTATTGTCAATATTAATCTTTACCGCGAAACCTGATCGGGAAAAGAAATTGGAAAGGATCATGGGGAATAAGCATAAGAAAGGTGCTTGTTATGCTAGTTATATTGTAAATAAGCCATCAAATTAAGAAACATGTCATGACGCCAAGGGCACACAATGATGAAAACGCACACCCTCTGCACGCAACCACGCACGCACACACTTTCCTCTTCTCATCTTTCATGCGGTGTGTATCAAGGATGGCAATAAGGATGCGAATACATGCAGGACGTGAGAAACTTTTTCTCCTAATTTAATAAAACGTCAGATCGAATTAACCCTCCCAATTTCACCAATATTAAAAGAATGCTATGGGTCTGTGGAATAAGAACATGATAGGGAAGATGTCCTTCTTAGAGGATGGCACGCTAGGCTAGGCGCCCTCTAAAACAGGGAGAACTGGGACTACTCAACACGAGTGATTCATGCCCTTTATGAAATATGATATTGTATACACCCTTTAAAGACTCGGCTTTATCGTTATCCGAAGTACTTTCTCAGTTGCCTCACTTTGGAAGATTCTATCAGAATTTCAAATATTCTAATCTACGTTTTCATACACGTCCCATTTCCTCTATGAAAATATTCGAACAAAATGTTCTTCTCAACATTTTTTTTCCCTTTCCTGTACTATAGAATCGCATTATAGCAATCAACAAACCATTCAATCATTGCTAATTTATAAAGGAGGTCTTACAAAGGTGCGTTTCACAACATTGGGGCTGTTGAACGTTAAAGGAAAGCTGAACACGGTTTAAATTTCACGTAAAGTGATGCACAATGTTTTTGTTCAACATAAGGCATTATTCGCAATCAATCGAGATTTCTTAAAATCCTTGACTAATCAAACTGGCAACATAGACGTATGTATACATATTTCGGAGTCACTTCGTTATTTTTAGGTCTTGCACTTGCACTTGTTTCTTCCCACACCTTTAGCGTATTTAGATTCCTGCGAATCGTCATTCGTTGACACAACCTTTAAGGCAGTGAACGTCTGAGCACACTCTTAACTCTCCCGCCTCTTTAATTGTTGTGGCAGTGGTTATTAGCGCTTTTCCCTCGAGAAAACGTCTCGCCCACCAGGACATGACGGGAAAAGAAAGGAATAACTTAAGGGTAAAGGATCAAGAACCTTATTGAATATGACAGTCAGGACCTTTTAAGGTATATCGTAGCTCCTCCCCGGGAAGTAATGGCTGCGGAAATCTGAAACGAAAAGGGCTCAGGGTTCGGCTTAATCGATCTCTTAAAAGGAGACCTCTGGTATTCTACATTTCTAGAGCATGAGTGGCGATAAACGATCTTTTCTCTTCTTTCTTCTCATGTTTAACGAGTTCATTTACTCTTAAGGAAAACTTTTCCATTACTTGTGCGCCATGGCTATAAGTCTCTCAAAGTTTTAAACTCTTTATAACTTTGACAAGGATGGGGGGCGGGCTATTCCCCAGTGTAAAAATTGGCAAATAAGAGGATCAAAGACAGGATTTCGCTGCAATCTGTGAGTCTTAAAAACGTTTCAAGAAAAACACGCTTCATATTGGTGACATTGCCACTATAAAGAATCCCGACCATTTCAGTAATAGTGTGTTCATATCTTCAGGAGAAAACGTTTATCTGGTTCCAACATTAAGTTCTTTTCATTCAGATACCTATCTAACAATAAACAGCTGTCATCTTATTGGTCAAATCACAATAATACAATTACCTTGAATCAATAGTAAGATCACACCTTTGGACAGGGCGTAATAAGCAAAAAAACAAAACAAACTTGGGGGCAGAAAAAATCCGCATCACCTTCGGGTGGCATTGTGAGGAGGAAAAAAAAACCGGAATATCATGTCATTTCAGCAACATTCGTAAGTCCCTGGTATCGAATTAGAAAGAAACCACGTTTATAAATTTATTTTGGGTGGGCAACTGCCCCCCCCCATCCCTCCATCAATACGCCAGTGCCTTCGGAATAGAGTCTGCAACCGAATTAAGATCTCGGCCTTATAAAAGATATACATACAAAAATACGCTAGTTATATCCTTAACTGAGAGTTTTCCGATGAGGATAATCATTCGAAGATATTCAAGTCAGTTATTTTCCCTTATCATTTTTTCTTTATATTTACTTTACTTTACTTTACATTACTTCACTTCACTTCACTTCACTTCACTTCACTTCACTTCACTTCACTTCACTGATAATGCCATGGAGGTAGCTCATGCAGTTGCTAGTCGCCGGGACATGAACAACAGTTTTGAACATACTGTGAAGCTGCATTCTATCTACTCTAGATTATCCTCATTTATCCAAGACATCCTTTTTTTCCTTCTAATGTATCCTGCAGCTTCATCGTCATTCCGGTTTTTAAAAAAAATCAATTTATCCGGTCTGAATTAATCCTGTCATGGGAAATACATCTTGAAAGATCTCCAGTTTGGAGAAGCAAAATTAATACTCCTTCCACGCTTCCGTGGCTGATTGTATAATCAGACTGGGATGATTAATTGCGTTGGAAGGAAATTTGTTTTCCGAAACACCTGTTGGCTTGTTTGTTTCAATTCAATTGCTCATTCGTTGTTGCCTGGATTTCCTTTGGATTCATCAATTATAAATAGGAATCATATTACGGAATCCAAAATAATGGGAAGCATATTGAATAAAAAAAATAAAAAAAAAGGAATGATAATTTGGTTATGTTCATTCCATAGCAATAAGTATAATGAAATGTAAGATAATTCATCATCGTTCAAACGGACTTTTCGGTTGCAACTGTATCATGGTTAAAAGTTTCCGCAATGTGCATTTTAAAAACTAATCCGCAGCTAAATCATAACGTTCACAAATTTAGTATAGCATTAATGTTAATTTTTGTGTAAGACAGCACAGGGTGTACCCACATTTTTAAACCTGTGTTTCTTTTGTTGAAAATACAACCAAATATAAATAAAGAATCATTGTTATTGTTATTACAACTGACGTTAAAGTATAAGAAGGAAAAATATTTTCATGTGTCTCTGCAAATGGTCAGGGTGTTTTTCTTTCCTGGCGCGAGATATAGAGATAAAAAAGTACACCGCTTGATGTCTGCGCCAATTGTGAGACACCCTACGTCAAAGTCTACCCAGCGACATATTGAAAGGAATCCGTGAGACCTAGAGCGACAGAGAAGGGTTATTGAACAGTCTCCGAAATGTTGTTACAACCCTCGGAACGAAAAAAGATTG
>CM057170.1:17099159-17142221 GCA_029962745.1 Echinometra lucunter
TATCTACTTCAAAGTTCACATTTTATATTGTAATGCGAGGAAACTCTCAGGAATGCATATTATCAATAAATTTTAGTGCAATCGCAATTTATAATAACCTCATGAGAACGATTGTATGAAAATCGTATATGTAGAGTGAATGCGCTCCCCGACCAGTAGTTCTATATACAAAAACCGTCCAGGAGCATCAAAGACATTGGGCAGAATATTCTATCTAAGGCATACAGAGTAAGTTAGGAAATATCAAATGAATTTTTTTACATGAGGTGTCTTAAAGATTTTGATATTGCAAGACAGGAGGCATCCTAGATTTTTGTCTAATGTTGCGAGTATAGGCTGTGTTGATAATATAGACACTAGACACGTACATGCAATTGAGGTACAGTTATGAGATTGCTATTATCCGCTAGAAAACTAAAAATAACTTGAAAAACCATGGATCATGAAGAGATTTAGAGTGTCCCTCTGCAAGAGTATCCGAATTAAACTGTCATCCATCCCTCTACAAACATACTAGGGAACTCTTCCAAGGCGGGATTCGGGGGAGATCAGGGGAGGGGAATGAAAGGGGTCCGGACCCCGTTCCCTAGACAAAGGTTGTTGGTTTTTTGTATTGGATTTCCCACTTTTCAGTACTTTATTGGCCAACCACCTCTCCCCCATTCTTGCAAAATTCTGGAGCCTCCCTATCTTTCATGTTCCATCGTCCTTTATCATCTGCGTATCGCTAGGCTGATACTGAGAAAATTCATGTATGCTAAATCCGTACTAGCCTTAATCCTTTAGAACAGACTAATCCTCTGGATATTCTGCAGACGAGGCAAGCCAGCACCTTGGAATTTCAATTAAATATTTGGAGGCATCTTGGATGGGATTTGAGACGGTAGATCCCTGTAGTCAAACACTTGATTATTGAGTTGCATCCCTGGGTGTGTTCGGACTGCCCAGCATTCAAGTCAAATCAAAGTTGTTTTTCACTCCCTAATGTGTGGCTATATGGACTGCTATTTAAGTTAACTGAAGTTGCAGATCTTTCCACAGTGCTCTTAACACTCAATTTGTATACATATTAAGTGACTGAAATCAGAAATAGATTAATTTACATGCACTGCCTGCCAGTCACTTTTAGATCCTGTAAATATATGTCATATTAATGTTATTTCTTTTACTTTGCCTAATATGTGATTGCCATGTAACTGAATTTAAAAAGGGATAAATGCTATTTATTTCCATTCCTTCCAGCATTTTATGCCCTGTAAATGTGTTTTCAAAGAAATTTGGGGGAAAGCCAACGTGAATACAGAATTTAAGATGTCTCATGTAAATAATATACCTGAATAATAAGATGTGTTTAAGTCCACAAACGCTGAAATTATTGAAAATATCATAGAATCATAATCCAGCTATCAATTTTCTAGCTTTATTCTGATTTCCCACCGCTCCAGAAAATGAAACATTTAAGACGGCGATTGGCTGGTGATCGATTACTGACCAACGGGGAAATTCCTAACCTTCTCAACATTATGAATTATTGCATGTATTTGAGAGTTAGAGGTAGTATGCTCGGTTGAGGAATTTCCCCTTGCTCTGGGGGTTGATAAAATTCTTATAACATGAGAAATGGGGAGAGTATGCCGCATGAGTTCATGAATGATTCACAGTATGCTCTGTGGAAATGAACTAGTGTGCATACTGCACCAAAGGCATGCACGCCGTGGTGCAATAATGGCGTTCGATGTTTAACGTAGAGTTCTAGCAGTGATATTTCGTTCGGGAAAAATCGTATAGGGATTCTGAAATATTAAAAATGTATTATCAAGTTACATGAGGATGTTGGAACGAGCTCATGTACTTCAAATTAACTAGTAATGCCCCTGTTGCGTTCATTAATAATGCTATGCTATGAGGTGTATGCCGTTTTCACTCCTGAGCATGCTGAAAGCGCGCTTAGCTACAACACCGTACCCAGTACTTATCCCTGTGGTACGCCAACCCGTAGAGGACCGATGATGAACCGTGTTCGTCTGATAGAGGCGTTATACCATTGCCGAGATATCACCTTTCTTGTCCTATCATTCATCACCCAAACACATATGCAGCTGATGCCGGTTGCTTTGAAAGTGGTCATGAAAAAGAAAGAAAATAAAATCGCCCAGTTGGACAAACTTGAAGGGCACTGTCTACTGCAATGTCTACAGCTTGGTATGTGAAGCATTTCTACTTATAAAACTGAAAAGACTGAAATAATGAGCTTATTTCAAGAAAAATCTTTTTCGTTGTAGGAATGTAAAAGAATGCGATAGTTCATTAATGTTTTGGAATTTATTACCCGTATAAAGATAACTGTTTTTACTTAGCCAATTTGCTTTGAATATCGTACCCAGTTGTTGAGGTAAGTAAAAAAAAAACAACCGAGATTTTGATTAGTCCCAGCCTATCTTGTTGTACCCTGTTTCATTTTCATTAATCATATCATAGATGAAGTATCAAGCCGACGATTCTGAGTTTTCAGCACCATCGAAATGCTACATGTAAGTGCAGGCGGTATAAGAAAATGTCACCGTGTTCCTTGCAGCAACCTGTCCATTGTGACACTCAAGTATACTCCTGATAGTAAATGGGTCAAACCTCCTAACGTAGAGACGATCGTCTTTTCCCCTTGGTTGTTGTTGAAGAGCTAGCTAATGTGTTTTATGGACAGCCTCATACAAGATTGCCTGGAAATTATGTCGGCTTGAGTAGATGCCAGTAAACCTGAAAAGAAATGTTGTGATTGCAGAGAGCTGATCGGTCTGATTCCTGCTTCAATGGAGTAGAAAGGCAAATTCAAGGTATAATCTTTGACACTCCTTCTGTTTGTCTATATGTCTGTGTCTATTTCCCCTTCGGACACTTGTCTCCTCGATACTGCCTTCTGCATTCGTAGGGACTTTATGCATCGCAGGACGAACGTCAATGATGTAAAGGCAATGCGAACCACCAAAGAAAAAAAAAACAGAAGTAGATCCTAGTAAACGGAATCAGGTTTCTGAATGGATGGAGACTATAAAAATATGAAGTACAACATCAATTCAAATGTGTGGATTGCATCGACGCGTAGCAGTAATGCCTTCTACAATATCTGCGATGAGAAGTGGAAAACACCCCCCCCCCCGTGACCTCTGATCTTTGTTTATGGGAATCGAAAGAAGCAACAGTGCAGGATAAATGGCAGGACAGGGTAAGTGGTGGCAACTTTTCACGTGATTGTAATAATATGAGAATTGCTTTTGGACACCTTTAAAAAAACCTCTGACACCACCACACATTCTTCTCGTATTGGTGTAGCGTGAGTCAGGACATTGGGGGCGGAGGGGGTATCAATTTTACTAAGTTAATGAAAATGAAATTATTGATTACGGGGAGGTTGCGGAAGAAGATCGTTTTATCTTCTTACAAATATTAATGTCCTCCCCACCTCCATTTATTCTTCTATTCATTTTTCCACCAATTCTATCCATTTTCACTGTTCAATGTGGGTGGGGGCTGCCCCTGTGAGATGTTTGTGGACATCACTATCAAAGGCACTTCGAGACAATCCTACGCTCCTCGTCACAAGACCTCGTCGCGTTCCCTCAACTCAGTCCGATGATATCGCTGTTTGGAAATGGAAACTGGTGGGGCATATGCCCCTCTTGCCCTCCCTTTGGCTACGCCACTGCTTCTCCTAACAAGACTTCCATGCCTACCGCAACTCAAGCTGACGATATCGCTTGCATTCAGCTGGACCAGGTGGCGTAGCCTTTGGAAACCAAGACGACCCCTCGTCAACATGATTGAAGGTGACTACAGAAGATGGTTTTTATCGATTTAAGCATCAAGTGATATCACCACTCACACAGTTATTAAGGTATCAAGGCTGCGTTGGCAATAGAGAAGAAGATGTTTTGCATATTCTTTATCCATGAGGCGTGCGTATGAAATAGTGTATGTAGCATAGGCAGTTGTATGCCTGACTAAAATGATTTATTCGGGTTACTGTACAGTTGTAATGTTGTCTATGTATATCTTAAATTGAATATGTAAACAGGGAAAGAAATTTGACTGGATTGGATGAGATACGTCGGGTGTGCAGATTTACTGCCTGTACCAACAATACCAAACACCATTATAACATCGCCCCGCTGCACAGCACAAGAAACGAAAGCTGGCAAGTCTACTTTTCCTCTGAATAATTATCTATTAAGATAATTGAAGTGTTTCTCGTGCCTTTGAATTAAAAGCCCGGTCTACACCACTTTACTGCAGGAATTCATGTTCAAAATTCAACATCGTATAATATAAAAACGCGCTTGATTATGAAATTATCATGATTATGGAAAAACTCAGTTTTAAGAACGCATTCACAATTTCCTTCATCAGGGTGTTCATAGACAAACTTCGAAACTATTGTATGCACTACACTTGAGTCTTTCAGTTATTTCCAGAAGCT
Organism: Echinometra lucunter; assembly: GCA_029962745.1. Lineage (NCBI taxonomy): Eukaryota > Metazoa > Echinodermata > Echinoidea > Camarodonta > Echinometridae > Echinometra > Echinometra lucunter. Next base: position 17,103,631 of record CM057170.1, read on the forward strand.
GATGCATTTCCAGCATCACATCGTAAGATACAAAAAAATATAATAATAATAATTTCAGACATGGATGTACTATTCCTGCAGAATATTGCATTAATCACCTTCAGCAATGCCCGCAAGAAAGTACAAAAACGTACGTAGCATAATTTTATATCTCTCACAAATTTTCTCGGCATTTCTTTCCACGTCTTTGTCTGGAATAATGATTACAGACTTTAATACGCTTAGAAATAGTTATCAAGAGCGAGAGGTAGTTTGCATTCAAGCAAGGTAAGAAGAAGCTTTTACTGCCTAATCATCTTAACAAGGTTAACGTTCTTGGATGGCTCTAGGACTTGGGTCTTATTGGATTATGATTTATGGAATTACTTTGCCCGTATTACAAGTATCTGCGTCTTCAACTGCGGCCTGCTCATTAGCATTCTATGATATGGAAAAAAATAAAAGGAAGAAATTCTTCTTTTATTGGCGAACTCAAAATATTAGAGTTTCCGTTGCTCAAGTTGAACGAACAGCATTGTCGTTTATTTGTTATTACCTTTAATTTGCAAATCTTCATAAACATAACATAAACTAAGCAATTTCACTTTCTTCTTACTTTCTTCATGTCTAAATGAAAGATATTGTCAAGGTCAAAGACATGCAGAACAGGCAAACCAATTAATTTGGACAAACATATTGATCCTGATTTATTCCAGTATTTCGTGGTTCTGATTTTCTTCTTTGTCCAGTAAAAGCAAGTTCTATTACTGTGGAAATATATCCCTAGATGAACAGTTTCTCTGCTGTTACTTCTTCATGTGCATTTGTTCTGTCAGTATTCTGGATTATAGTTTCCGTGAAAATACCCCACGAAGACGTCAGCCTACATTTATATGCATGTGTATATTGATTTTCAGATATTATGCATAGCACAACATTGTTGCTAAATCATTGATTCCCAGGCCAACATGGACATGATGGATTCCTGCTTCATTTGACACTATTTGATCAGATGGAGCTTTTCTTTGAAACTCAATACCTTCAGGGATGAATTGAATCACAATTCGATTGTTTTTGTTTTAATATGGACTGAAGAAAAGCCTTATCCACACTAGCTTCAGGATCAATTCAATTTTTTTTTCTGGTATATCTTTTGTTGACAAGAAAAAAATCACTACTTTTCAGCGTTTAGAGTCTGTCGTCTGATTGGGAAATGTCGAGAACCATGCGACATGAACGTACGTAGAATGTTTCTAATATCCTTTTTTATTTCATAATGAAGAACTTTACGTTAGATGACTTTTGACAAATCTGAACTAATTCGAGAGCTCTTTTTATTTTCATTCTTTTATTATACAGAATATGCAGTGCTTGTGAATGTTATGCTTCTGTAATCGCTCCTGTAGCGCACCTTCTCCTATTCTCACAGATTGTATAGCTTTGTGTCTGAATGTGCCTTTATTTTCCTATGCACGCCGCACAACAATTCACTTCAACACACGGATAGTAACCCCTGAGTGCTCCCTTCAATAATTAGATAGCAATCCCATGGGGAATATCTTCTTTGCATCCTCATATCCGCACCAATTAGAAAGAGTGTAATCTATCAAGCTGCCTACTTAACATGGAGAAGAAACGACACTAAGCCAAACTTTATTATCTACATTCTAATTCTAGTCGACTCTAATGGAGGCGTACCTGCCACTATTGCTTTGGGTTGCCAACAGAGTAATCGATAAGGTAATGACAGTTTGCCGAAGGTGCTAGCGTCAGGTATTGTTTAGGTAGCATAAGCTTTATAAAGGCGTGGGATGGAATATATTCGTTTTGTGTATGATCAAAAAGGAAAGCTGCTATTCAGGTACCATTTTGATCAAGTTATATACCAATCAAGTCTTTGAAGGAAGCAGATGCGAAAGTGATTTTGCCTTCATTTTCTTTTAACTGTTCAATTTTGCTAGTCACTTCACGTACAATGTCGCATTCACGTAGTGGGTCAAAGACCACTGCGACCACCGACCCTGCGACAGAAAAAATGAAGCTTCGTGATGACGCGCACTAAGGATTTTATTCTGCATGTTTATCAAGACGCCAGAACAAGAGAAATATGTACTGTGGCCCTTAGTCATATTCAAGCATGAAACTAGAGCTCTCAAGATTACTTGACGCTCCTAATTGTCTCCTTACCATATCCATTTATTTTGTGCTTTAATGCCCTAAAAAGAGATAATTGCATACATTATCAATTCCATAGTACAATAGCCCAATTAGACATACATGAAAACTAAATCCTCAGCTGAACGTAAACAAAGCCTCTCGGCAAAGGGTATGGTTGAATTTCATTAGATGTCGCCGCTGAAGTGTAAAATTGAACGCACGAGGTAGAAAATGATATTTTGATATCGAATACTGTAAATTAAAAAGAACGTCAGCCTTGCAGCAAAGGGCATGCACATGTTTACCCACAAATCGGTTACACATGACAATGCACATGCGGGACGAGTCCTATTTTCTGGAGTAGTTCACACTGAACTATCGTCGCTTGCAAAAAAGGATCGAGGCTATGGTTGAGAAAAGCACTTCCTACAACGATTCACGGCCAGAAAACCCTTAGTCAATTCTCAAGGTGGACATCAGAGTACTCTATGAAAATCCAACCATTAAAGACTTATGATTAATCTTTTCCGAGGATGGACAGTCAAGAGCCAGCAGTGGAGGGCACCAATGAAGACGTGACCAGAGAACGATGGAAAGGTTCTCTGATTCTCTGGTTCTCTGATTTTGTTCTTGAATGAAGAAAGGTATTGAGCGTACATTGTAACGTGAGAATACATATTTATAATGCGAAAGGGAACCATCCCAAGAAGAGTACTAGGAAAGAAGCCATTCCGAGTCATGGCCCTTATTTTTTACATGTTCATTTGACAACATGTCTTCTTGAAGCTTTACAGGCGTCATCTCTGTGATGACAGTCTGGGGCTCATGGACGCCTACATGCAATATCATACCGTGAATGGGCCTGGCAATGATAACCAAACGATCCTGAGGCTCTTGAAATGTAGTTTACGTGCAAGCCAGTGTTGTCACTAGATACGCTATCCGACTAAAGACCAGTTGAACCACCCCCAAAGCGATCAGCTGAGAAAGGTAGTTGATTATCCGAGCTCTATGCCGTAGATTTTGAAAGCCATTTCATCAGAATGCTCTTACAATTTATCCTCCTTTTTTTATTGTGACATACAGGACAAACCGAAAATACAAATCTGTGAGGACGTACGGGGGAGGCGAGGGGACTAAAGTCAGGATATTGATAATTCCTGATGATAGTCCGAAGGAATCAAAAGGGATATTCATCTGTTTATTGTCAATATATTGATCTTTACCGCGAAACCTGATCGGTAAAGGAAATTGGAAAGGATAATGGGGAATAAGCATAAGAAAGGGTGCTTGCTATGCTAGTTATATTGTAAAATAAGCCATCAAATTAAGAAACATGTCCTGACGCCAAGGGCACACAATGATGAAAACGCACACCCTCTGCACGCACCCACGCACGCACACACTTTCCTCTTCTCATCTTTCATGCGGTGTGTATCAAGGATGGCAATAAGGATTCGAATACATGCAGGACGTGAGAAACTTTTTCTCCTAATTTAATAAAACGTCAGATCGAATTAACCCTCCCAATTTCACCAATATTAAAAGAATGCTATGGGTCTGTGGAATAAGAACATGATAGGGAAGATGTCCTTCTTAGAGTATGGCACGCTAGGCTAGGCGCCCTCTAAAACAGGGAGAACTGGGACTACTCAACACGAGTGATTCATGCCCTTTATGAAATATGATATTGTATACACCCTTTAAAGACTCGGCTTTATTGTTATCGGAAGTACTATCTCAGTTGCCTCACTTTGGAAGATTCTATCAGAATTTCAAATATTCTAATCTACGTTTTCTTACACGTCCTATTTCCTCTATGAAAATAGTCGAACAAAATGTTATTTTCAACATTTTTTCCTTTCCTGTACTATAGAATCGCATTATAGCAATCACCAAACCATTCAATCATTGCTCATTTATAGAGGCAGTCTTACAAAGGTGCGTTTCACAACATTGGGGCTGTTGAACGTTAAAAGGGAAGCTGAACACGGCTTAAATTTCACGTAAAGTGATGCGCAATTTTTTTGTTCAACATAAGGCATTATTCGCAATCAATCGAGATTTTTAAAAAATGCTTGACTAATCAAATTGGCAACATAGACGTATGTATACATATTTCGGAGTCACTTCTTTATTTTTAGGTCTTGCCCTTTGCATTTGTTTCTTCCCACACCTTTAGCGTATTTAGATTCCTGCGAATCGTCATTCGTTGACACAACCTTTAAGGCAGTGAACGTCTGAGCACACTCTTAACTCTCCCGCCTCTTTAATTGTTGTGGCAGTGGTTATTAGCGCTTTTCCCTCGAGAAAACGTCTCGCCCACCAGGACATGACGGGAAAAGAAAGGAATAACTTAAGGGTAAAGGATCAAAAGCCTTATTGAATATGACAGTCAGGACCTTTTAAGGTATATCGTACCTCCTCCCCGGGAAGTAATGGCTGCGGAAATCTGAAACGAAAAGGGCTCAGGGTTCGGCTTAATCGATCTCTTAAAAGGAGACCTCTGGTATTCTACATTTCTAGAGCATGAGTGGCGATAAACGATCTTTTCTCTTCTTTCTTCTCATGTTTAACGAGTTCATTTACTCTTAAGGAAAACTTTTCCATTACTTGTGCGCCATGGCTATAAGTCTTCAAAGTTTAAAGTCTTTATAACTTTGACAAGGATGGGGGGCGGGCTATTCCCCAGTGTAAAATTGGCAAATAAGAGGATCAAAGACAGGTTTTCGCTGCAATCTGTGAGTCTTAAAAACGTTTCAAGAAAAACACGCTTCATATTGGTGACATTGCCACTATAAAGAATCCCGACCTCTTCAGTAATAGTGTGTTCATATCTTCAGGAGAAAACGTTTGTCTGGTTCTAACATTAAGTTCTTTTCATTCAGATACCTATCTAACAATAAAGCAGCTGTCATCTTATTGGTCAAATCACAATAATACAATTACCTTGAATCAATAGTAAGATCACACCTTTGGACAGTGCCGTAATAAGCAAAAAAAAAAAAAACAAACAAACAAACAAACAAAAATTTGGCAGAAAAAAATCCGCATCACCTTCGGGTGGCATAGTGAGGAGGAAAAAAACCCCGGAATATCATGTCATTTCAGCAACATTCGTAAGTCCCTGGTATCGAATTAGAAGTAAACCACCTTTAAATTTTATTTGGGGTGGGCAGCTGCCCCCCCCCCCCTCCATCAGTACGCCAGTGCCTTCAGAAGAAAGTGTGCAACCGAATTAAGATCTCGGCCTTATAAAAGATATGCATACAAAAATACGCTAGTTATATCCTTAACTGAAAGTTTTCCGATGAGGGTAATCATTCGAAGATATTCAAGTCAGTTATTTCCCCTTATCATTTTTTCTTTGTATTTACTTTACTTTACTTTACTTTACTTCACTTCACTTCACTCCACTTTACTGATAGTGCCATGGAGGTAGCTCATGCAGTTGCTAGTCGCCGGGACATGAACAACAGTTTGAAACATACTGTGAAGCTGCATTCTATCTATTCTAAGATTATCCTCATTTATCCAAGACATCTTTTTTTCCCCCTTCTAATGTATCCTGCAGCTTCATCGTCATTCCGGTTTTTTAAAAAATCAATTTATCCGGTCTGAATTTATCCTGTCATGGGAAATACATCTCGAAAGATTTCCAGTTTGGAGAAGCAAAATTAATACTCCTTCCACGCTTCCGTGGCTGATTGTATAATCAGACTGGGATGATTAATTGCGTTGGAAGGAAATTTGTTCTCCGAAACACCTGTTGGCTTGTTTGTTTCAATTTAAATGTTCACTCGTTGTTGCCTGGATTTCCTTTGGATTCATCACTTATAAATAGGAATCATATTACGGAATCCGAAATAATGGGAAGCATATTGAATAAAAAAAAAAAAAGGAATGATAACTTGGTTATGTTCATTCCATAAAAATGAGTAAAATGAAATGTAAGATAATTCATAAACGTTCAAACGGACTTTTCGGTTGCAACTGTATCATGGTTAAAAGTTTCCGCAATGTGCATTTCAGAAAACTAATCCGCAGCTAAATCATAACGTTCAAAAAATCAGTATAGCATCAATGTTAATATTTGTAAGATAGCACAGGGTGCACCCATATTTTTAAACCCGTGTTTCTTGTTGAAAATAAAACCAAATATAAACAAAGAATCATTGTTATTGTTATTACAACTGACGTTAAAGTATAACCAAGGAAGAAATATTTTCATGTGTCTCTGCAAATGGTCAGGGTGTGTTTTCTTTCCTGGCGCGAGATATAGAGATAAAAAGTACACCGCTGTGATGTCTGCGCCAATTGTAAGACACCCTACGTCAAAGTCTACCCAGCGACATATTGAAAGGAATCCGTGAGACCTAAAGCGACAGAGAAGGGTTATTGAACAGTCTCCGAAATGTTGTTACAACCCTCGGAACGAAAAAAGATTGTGTATGCAACGGTCCTGGTAATGCAGCTCGTATCGCCTTTGGCTGTTTTTCCAGTTTTCCTGATGAAAAGCATTGATGGGGGAAAAGCCTAAGTAAGGATGATGAAAATTCATGACAGTGACATTTTTCTTGCTAAAAGCTTTTGATCTCAAATTTATCACGTCGTCTAAACAGCGATATTGCTGACATGTTTTTAATGCATCCACGCCTTTTAAAGTCCATCAAAATTATAAGAGGTGTTTCAAATGACCTTTATTCATGCACCTTAAAAGCATAAAATGCGCGGAGGGGAGTAATATCTGTCATTTTTATTCATGTACATGAAGACACTGCCATGAACATGATTAGACACGAAAATTGTGCATTTACGGAGACTGTTGACAAAAAAAGAAAAATAAGACAACGTGTCGTTAAACATGTTAAAGGCAGGATTACAAGACGTCCCGTATTAAAACCATTTGCCCTGTTTGCCCAGCGTCTCATATCTACCCTCCTCGGGACGCCATTCTATCCTGTATTTCAAACTTATTGTTGAAACCGGGAAATATAAATTCTAGCCAAAGTGGATACGTAACAATCATACAATGATTATGCATAAAATGCATATACACCCCAAAAATAAATGAATGAATGAATGAAAACAAATAAATGAATAACAAATTACAATGGTTTGCTAGCTCGCTGGGTTTTAGAAAGTAAAAATTTCATCGTACGGGCAAAATACGAAAGCTGTCTAGCTGGGTGCTATGTATACATGATATTTTATCCTTTATCATGTTTATGTTACTAAGATTGGGCTGGGGAGTAAAACTTCTTAAACCAGTGTACTCCGAAATACTGACTTCGCGTTTCTACCCTGTAATGGGAACAGTGTCATAAATATATCGTAAAATTTGGAGGCAGATCACCGATTGTCATAAGAATGGTGAAGACAAACTGATGGAAACCAGGGAATTCAAACCATGACTGGGGATACCGAGTCAAGTATCATGAAGAGCAAAGGAAAAAGAAGAGTAATTATAAATGTGGACACTCATTATTTCCTCTCTTTTGTATCTGTTCATAAAGACCAAAATCGGTGAAAACATTGAATTGCAGATTAGAACTATAAAGTGCCTTAGAGTAGGCCTCTATATTAATAGCTATTATCCAAAATCAAAGAGATATTTTTAAAAGATCAATTTAGCCCTTCTAAATCAAAGTACTGTCTTAAATTAACAAATTAATTGTTTACGTGTGAAGTTGTAACTTTGTTCCATTTGTTTGCCCAAATAACTAATCAATCGACTACGTTGAAGACATGAAGGAATTAGACTAAAATGATAAATATGGGATGGGGGTGCTTACCGGGGACATTTACCACTTTTCCAGAACAAGAGGATCCCTGTTGACTAGTGTTATAGATGGAATAAATTGACTTTGCATTAAACAGTATTTTGCCATAACTTTGCTCTCTCGCTCTGACCGAATATTTTTGTCTTGCCGTCAGGCCCTCTACAATCAAGTCAAGATTCGTATATTTCGGAGTTCAAAATCTGGTCACCCTGGTTAAAGATGACAAGTAGATACAGGACTAATTTACAGGACATCCAAATTTTTACCAGTCTTCATTCCCAAGGAAAGGCTCTCATCTGCACCGTACCAGTGAGCCATCAGGCATACCAGACTGCACCTGTGTTACTGCAGTACCTTTCATGGCCGATGGGGTGTTGAAAAATCGGAGGAAGGGACAGGGGTGATGTACCAATTTAAACCACCAGTTAACCACAGCAAAAGGTAGCAAAATAAAGTATTAAGAACAGGCCTCTAGGGGAGCGTTTCTTGAAATGTCTTGTCAGTGATATTTTACTGACAAATTAACTCTCAGCCAATCAGATGCCAGGATTTCAGTAGCTTATAACAGTTGTCAGTAAAAGCACTGATAAAACACTTCATGAAACGCTCCCCTGATTTTCACATTTGTCGGTCAGACAAGATGATAGCAGTAGCACAGAGTAGGCCTTATAGAAATGTCTTCCAGACAGCCAAGAATATGAAATGGCGATTTAAAGAAAGAGGAAGAAAGGGCGTTAACCCATACATTGCCCCTGAATCAACACCCTTGTTAGACTGAGGATATATCAGCAGGACATCGACGAGGAGTGAGAAGACCAACCAGATGTGAACGCTCACCTGGCTGTCTCATGTAGAGAAACATACTTCTAATACTTCACAGAAGCTAATGACCTGGGCGTGTTTCACAGAACTGTTCGCAAAGTTACGCATGACTTAAGAATGACTTGAATACGGAAATTCAAATGGGATTCTCAATAATCACATAAGCTATAAAAGTTGAAATATCTAAGGAGACTGAATTTTATTTATTGTTATTAAGAAAACATTTTTAATGTGAAGTATACTTTCTGCTTATAATTTGATTTATATTATTGGAAATTACCTGATTACAGTCACACTTTGTTAAAACAAGAGGAAAAAATTTGGGCATGCCATTTGGCTGTCCAGCATGTCCAGAGTCATGCGTAACTTTACTCACCGCTTTGTGAAAAACCCCATAACCTCTATTGCTCTAAAAATGATAAGATGCTGAATGTAAGTGTCGCGTCGAAATTTTACTCTCTAGTAAGCAAATCAAACTTACTCCTGTCAAACTGATATGCATTTTACCACTTCTTTGTTTGGACTCTTCTTTTGTGACTCCTGTCAAATACTTGTACATCACCATGCTTAACTGTCATGCCAGTGTGCATAGTGCTAAGTATGACACTTTTCCTATATGTTATCAAGTGATCTCTTTCCAGCGTTTTTTCCCCCATGTCTAACCTGACTATCCATCTTTCCCTGTGTAAACTTAGGGTGTGCAAATTCAGGGCAATTACTACTCCCATTACTACATGATTTCAAAAAGCATAAGACAAAGAAGCATCCATCCTAATTAAAACGTGAGTTTCCAAAAATGTAACAATATCCAAATTTATATATTGCATATTGTGGAATGGAAAGAGAGAATCGAATACAACTACCTGCAGGCCGTATCTTGCTAGCCCAATGCACTCTAACTAGGATATCACATTTCTGTTTGAATTGTTATAAAACGTTGATTGTGTTCTCATTCTATTCTAAGTTTCATGTTAATGTCTGTCTGCTTATTATCGTAGATAAACAAATTTATGAATCAATTTGTTGTTTGGACATGCAGTATTACAAGCTATGCTTTTTATCATGTCCAGCCGTTTCTAAGAAATCATAATTTAAGGTTATATCTCGTACATTGTAAAATTGTGAAATTATTTAAGTTTAAATACTTTTCAAAAATTTGTATAAAATGGTTATTTTGTCAGTTATCGTTGATTTAGATCTAATATATGTTTACGTACTGTTATGTTTGGTAATTGACTCACATAATTTATAGTGATTGTATTTATGTATGAAAATAAAAACAAAAACAAACGGTTAATAAACGAATATGAATTTGAATCTGCTTATGAATTATTCTTGTAAAGGTTAAGAAGCGATGAGGTTTTATTTCTTTCCTCTTCGTATTCCACCGAGATGTTTTATTTTGCTTCTGCCTCATCGTACACGTCGTATTTGAGGGTTCATTGCAAAAAGTGATCCCGGATAATGCCCTTTCAAGAGTTTTAGGGGAGACAAATATCCTAGGAATAAATGAAGCAGGGGCGGGTCCCGGCTTTGGGTCAAAGAAGGGAAGCACAATATCGAGGGGGGGGGGATGTGACAGATCATCAAAAGCCATTTTTCCTGTTACTCAGCTGCATTTTCGAACTAAATTTTTTCATTTTCAAAATGGCACTTTTTTGCTTTGTACTTTTTTGGTGTCAAATAATGGGGCACGGGTCGGTCGCCCCCTTAAGTCCATCAATATATGAATCTCTCTGCTGGGGGATTATTGCAGCTCTTGGCAGACTACTTGGACAGGACAAAACCTAATAATGCTCTCACCACGACAGGGAATTACAGAAGAGACCCCTCTTTCATCTCTCTTACAGGCTTGGGAAGGACCTTTACTCGCTTATTGCAAAAGCCAATTAAGAACCAGAGAGAGGCCTTTCTTTGAACTTAGTGCACTCCAGTCGACATTGAAGTATACTGATTACATTATGGTGTACCAAATATCCCTTGCATGCTGTATTGGCCTTTTGCATATTTTCAGATAAATTACTATTCATTTATTTAATCCGATCCATTGAGTGTTTGGTGCAGGGGCGTAGAAAGCGGGGGGGAGGGGATGCACCCCCCCCCCCACACACACATTTTGAGGTGGACTCATATACGTATGTGTGTACAAAAATATGTACTAATGGGTTAATCATCCCCCCCTCCCCCCCCCCCCCCCCCCCCCGCCGTATGAGGACCTGTCTACGCTAATAGTTTGGTGGCACGCATTTCTATTCATAGTCCTTCACAATTAGTTTCATGAAGTTGTATATATCAGTGCCATAAACATACTCTCTTCAATAAAGTGTTGAGCTCTGGTCATGCCATTACACTGTGTAAGAAAATGTCTTCAAGCAACCAGAAAAGGGCAGAATAGTTTTACATAAAGCAGATGTGTAGCGTCAGATTTAGAAATAATCAAACGCTAAGTAAATACACTTACTTTCCTCGGCACATGCACTGAACTGAAAAATGAGTACATGGGATAAGACACATTATGTGGCATGAAGTTTCGGCCCGAATACTTCTTTAGCTGTTTCATTTTCAATATGAGAGCACTTGAAGAGTAGTCCTTTTCAGGGAATTCTTTACTATGATATTCTTCCTAAGTTATGTGAGAAGATGAGAAAGTGATATAGGTTATAACTATAAAAAAAAAAAAAACTGACTGTAGAAAAATCCCGTTACATTTTGATGGGAAACATCCATCATCGTTAGACGGTAGAATGAAACTGTGCCGAGGTTTGATCCCGTCTGTGCAGCTTTTGACTGGAGTTATAACCTTACCTTATCATTATTGAACTAAGACCGAATGAATAATAACTTTCACTAATAAGAAAGCTAGCAAATTTTTTTAACCTTGCACAGGAACCAACGGTTGCCACCAACATTTCACACTGTTATAAACTTTGTAGGCCTACAGATAACATCTAATCATTTCACAGAACCCACACTAAATACTCAAAGCAAATTATACCTAATGTAAAGCAAGAAAGTTCCTGATCCAAAATCGTTTTCCTTTGCAAACTTATAGAAGATTCAGTTCCGATATAAGCCTTATATCGTCGTTGGATGTAATTCGACGTTGGCGCCTCAGTCCTCGCTAGGTCCTCCGGCGTTGTTCGTCTGTTTTCTTTGTATCTCATTTTACTTCCAGGAGGTCGTCTGTTTTCTCATCCAAGGAAGAGAGTTCTGGAGGACAACTGCAGCATCCTTGGTAACCAAATGAATTCTCTTTCTCATTCTTGGAGTAAGTACATGTAAAACAAGATGTTCAATCTGATGAAGTCTGTTGGCGATGACCTTGAAACAGAAATCAAGTTCCTTTCTTGCTGCGATTAGGGGCATTTTCGTTTGATAAGGTGAGGTAAAAGCAAATAGATTGAAAAGAAGGAAAGCCAATACACTCCTTAAGGTTCATCGGTGTTAGACACGGAATGCAGTTTGTTGAACCAAGGAGGTAACTAGTAAATACTTGAAGTTTTATGACAAACATTTTTGACAAACGTAACAAATCTACAATTTTCTTATAATGTTCAAATGACTTTAATTTTCAATATATTTTCATGTAAGGTATTTGAAACGAATATGACATGTATAACAAAATGCAAAATTACCGTGGGAACTAAACAGTACGACGCTAATTTGTAAAGTACATGCTGGAATAACCTATCCTTCTGATGGACAAAAAACACTGACGTTTATAGCGAGCTGTTTAGCTCAAAGAACAACGACAGAAACGCACTTTCCCCGCAGGGTTATTTGTCCATTTGGATTTAAAAATCATTCTTATAATTTTCGCCTTGAAATTATTTTCGATAACAGTCAGGGTCTACTGGTTCACCAAAGAACATCTGACTGCCTGGAACTAGTTATGCAGTAGCCATTTCAATATCACAGATACACATGATGCAAGAGTCTTCATGTGTCCACGGATTAGAGGAAGATGGAAGGAATAAGGTTGAAAAGGAATAAGCTGGCGTCTCCTCATCCCTGTAGAAGTAATTCCAGTCCTTTAGATAATCTGTATCATTTCCTGGTTATCATTTCACCCAATTTCAGTGTTTTTCGATTCCCTAAACATATGGACAAACGAATAAAATGGATTTGAATTTAAACTATGAAAGTTCTTTTTTTTTCGAACCCAAGATTCCTCTACTCATCCCCCTTAAACCCTCCCTTCACACGCCGTGAATTAAACTGATGCTGGAGACAAGTGCAAACCCGATTTCGACTGGGTTTGATAACGTTGTGGAAATTAAATCCCATTACCAACAGGAAACCTTCTTCGCAATGACGCAGCCTCTTTAATCTATCTCTTGTCTCATCCAGTAACGTACCCCTAGAACCTCTCCTCTTTATCTCTCTCCCCATCCGAAAGACTACCCCTAGAACATCTCCCCTTTCCCCTGCTGGCGACGCTAAACTGGAGCGGGATGGGCGAGGCTTTCAAAGAGACACTGAAGTGGGGAACGAGCTCCGATCGAAAGAGAAAGAGCTATAAGCAAGCTTCGCTTACACTTCAAGTAGGGTAAGAGGATGCCGAACACGTGATCAAGATTTTTCATTTTCTAGCCTTCTTCCTTTTCAGCGCATCCCTGTGTTCGGTCTCTGGGGATGGTACTACAGGGCAAAGATGCAGTTGGATAGGTTTTGAAACGCCCTATAGAAAGAGATTGAATTTTACCGCACTGGTTGTAACTGTGGAATGATGCGACTCAACTAGCATTTTCTATTCATTAATTTCCCCAATGAACTCTTCCTTACAGATCTTTCTATACAAATTATTAATATTTCTGAAGGGTATGTGTTCCTAGATGTGAGAATTAAGTATCTTTTACGTGGCCTCCAATCTAATGTCCAATGTGGAAAGCTCACACACTAACGAACCCACACACATACCATGCATACGAATGTCTGGTAAGCACTGCATAAGGCACTACTCAAATGCTGCTTACATTCGTCTCCCTCGCTCTGGGCCCCGTTTCATAAAAGTTGTTATAAGTAACTGCCACATTTCTATGCTCTCAGCAAATCAGATGCCAGGATTTTACTAGCTTATAACAGTTATTGCAACTTGTTATTGATAACAAGTTTTATGAAACGTGGCCCTGATGAATATGAAGTCTCCCTTTGTTTACATGCATGCATACTTGGATGACCCATCACTGCAGGCATCGTCTAATTTCCTCGAATTTGCCTCATTCCTACACTCAGAAATCATGTCTGGCAAGTACTGGATTAAAATCGACTGATTAATATTCACCCACTTGCCTCGTTAGCACAAAATCTCCCTGTACATAAATGGATTACACATCGTAGCACACACCTTAAAACATCAGAGCCCGGCGGCTACCGGAACCGGTGGCTCTTGTAATAAGCCTATATGAATATGAGAACTCAATAGTCAACGGGTTAAAACATGGCTGATTTAAAAAATCTCCTTTCCCCTTATTTTAATGTTTTTGCGTTGATAATACCACAATATTTCCTTCATAGTCTGCAGTTTCCGATGGGGCGTCGGCAGACTCTTTTCTATCTCCTGATATCAAATAATATCAGATGTTTCCATAGTGTTGCGAATATCATATTTACATAATTTCTCTACAGTTCATATGGCGCACCAGCAGACAACCTTAACACATCACAAAGCATTAGCCTAATTTCCACAAATGAACGGTTAGTTTTGTTGGTGTTTGCTGCTGCCACCTTTTTTTGTTTTTTTTTACTTTCAGTTTCCATGTATGGCGCATCGTCAAACACCCTTCAGCCTCTTCAGGCATTGCCTAATTTCCTCCCAAATCATCATTTTTGCAGTGTTGCTAACACCACATTTTCCCCCTCAACTGTCTCCATTATTCAGTGTGACCTTTCCAGGGAACCCCCTTGTGACTCGCCTGGTAAACCCCCTATGATCAGCACGGCGAGATGGAGAGGCAGCTGCTATATAAAATGTCAAGCCTTCTCGTTCCTTGGAGACTCTGGGTAGCTTTCGGTTGATTGATCATGTTGATATTTTTCCATTATTTATAGCTAATGAATCAAAATTTCGTTTATGATAATGATTTGGAGAATGAATATCTCTTTCTGGTAGGATACAACGTGAATGCGTACATAAGACTTGAGCTATCGGTAAAGTCAATCGGTAACAAGTAACTTTCTTGACAAAAGTTTTACACGATTTATTTATGGATGATTAATAAAAAAAAATCCATATTTCGGTAAGTGCACAAGAAATATGCGAGGCAACTGACCTCTGTGCATTCTGAAGTCTTCTATTTATTGTTTGCTTTGAAGTTTCTTTCCCGGTCATCCTCCCCCCCCCCCCCCCCCCCCCTCCTCTCGCCCTCTCTCTCCTCTCTCTCTCTCTCTCTCACTCTCCTCTCTCTCCTCTCTCTCTCTCTCACTCTCTCTCTCTCTCTCCTCTGTCATCTCTTTATATTTTCGATACTCTATATACTGCTGTAAACAAGGCACAGGGAAATCGACTAGTGAAGCTCAAATATTTCACATTTCGCAAGCTTTAGTGTTTTTTTGCAATCTTCACATTTCGCCATGGATGTAACATGATAATTATGTGTAAATGTCATCATTGACGATATATCATGTCACAAGCTTGGAGAAAACGTCACAGTCATGATCCACATTCCATGTCGACCTCCCCCCCCCCCCCCCCCCCCCTCCCTTCATACCTAGCATGTTGATATTATCAGCGGCTTTCTTCAGTCATCTACCCATGTTGTTATCACATTAACTGGTATTAATGCTCACACATAACTCGTCAGTTGGTAATAATTTCGCTCTACCGATGAATTAACTGAATCTATCATCACTTGGCCTTCTGAGCATTAGCCTACTCGCCTATCATGAAATGCATACGATCAGAGCTATGGGCCTCTGGTGGCATTATTAATCAGATCAATCGTTGGCCGATAGCTGATTCAACAATGAATGATAACATCAATTAAAGAATAACCATAGAAAAGAGTGAACATGTGCTAATGATCACTGGACTTTTGTGTCTATGCATTGGCGTAAATCCGGGGGGGGGGGGATGGGGGTGATATATCCCCTCCCCACTTTTCCGAGAGGGGGGATGGTGTGTACAAACACCCCCCTCATTTTAAGGAAAAAATGATATTGTAAATAATCAGTATGTGAATTTTTTATTAAAATGTCATAAATGACGGTCATATCAAGGAATTTTTATTTGAAATGCTCTTAAAAAGCATAAAAGTGCTTATTTTTCACTTCGCTCGCTCGCAAAATAATAACAGTATAATATGTGTGGGGGTCTGCGCGGGTGAATGGGGGGGGGGGGGGTGTGTGTGTGTGTATACTTAAGTGTGAGTTCACAGTAAAAAAAAATCGGGGGAAATGTGATCACCCCCCCCCCCCCCCTCCTCAAAGCGGATTTACGCCGATGTGTCTACAGCGCGTCCCCCAAAAAATGTCCCTCTGATTGAGCGCTAAATTATTTCTAAAATATAATAATAGTCCCAATTTGATCTTCATTTCTTGAAAGCCCATTTAATCCTGTAACTTATGAGAAAATTTCATTGGTCTCGCACCATAGGTTTTGAACAGAGAGTCTATTATGTAACAGCAGTGCATTTCAGCCCATTCCAAGTTTGCAGCGCTGCAATTTTCTGCACTGTCTTTATGTTTTCAATCAACTGTAGTGCTTTTTTGCCTTCTCTGCTCCCTTTCATTTTAAAGTTATGTTTAACAGAAAACATGTAGATGTTTGGACTTTCATCATCAATGGTGTCTAAGAGTAAAGCACATCTACCAACTCTCATAGTGCAAACTCTTTTTCGGGAAGGAGGACCATCCAGGTTAAAGTTTGCTGTCTCCTTCCCAGGCAGCCAAGTTTTGCACTCTGGGAGTATGTTTCTTGTCTATTATCATTGACTTTCTGTTGTATATCTTCATGTATTTTTTACTGTTTTGAAATGGCCAAATAAATACTACTACTACTACTACTACTACTACTAATAATAATAATAATAATAATAATAATAATAATGATGATGATGATGATGATGATAATGATAATAATTTGTTGAGACAATAAAGAAAAAGAAATATGACTCTGCGAGTCCAGAACTTATGAAATTTACATAAAAATGCTACCACATATATCAAAACAAGGTTTTAAGATTTATGTAAGAGCTTTAGTAGTGTAAAGGAAGGAAACAAGAATTTAAGAAATAAGCAGGTGTCCAGCTTGATTAGAAATTTGAATTCAAAAATTAAACTAAGAATGAAATGAACAGATTTTTGTTCCTTTCATGTCTTGTCTTCCTTGCATAGTTAATTTAGTTGGGGGAAGATTTGGTCAGCTTTTAGTTAATTTGTCATATTGACTTTTGACTGATTTCAGTATGGTTGGTCAACAGCTTACTGCCCGTCAAAGGGCTTTCCTTGTTTTAAAGACATTGGTTAACATTGTTATGATTTTTAAAAATCTTGTTTTGTTACTTAAAAATGGGATAAACATAAGGGTTATAGTGTAAAAATACCAGACTGAAAGTTTCAAAGTATAATATCCACAGGTAGTATTTTTAAATATCAAAAATGTGAACCAATGTCTGAAAAATATACGAGGGTCGGTTGCACAGAATAGACATAAGGAGTGTGCATGCGCGTATGACTCACCTTACCGTACTGTGTGCATTGGCGTATCACGCGGCGGAAGGCACATAACGGCATTTTCAAATTCAAGCAAAGTGGTCCTCTTAGTGATTGTCTCGTGAGGTGAAGGATAATAAAAATCGCCGTTTGCGTCTAACTTACACTTTTTCATTACAAATTATGGTTGGTTTCAGGGTTTTTGAGTGCAAATACAAGTACTCATACACCTGTTTCATCCTAGTTTGAGAATTTTTTAAATCAGCTACTCACAAAGTTAGCCAATGCCTTTAAAGTGTGAGCAAACGCACAGCCTCCTTACCACTCAACGTGCATTTCAAAGGCAATACCTGGATCAACCTGGATCAGCCACCACCATGCACCAAGACGATCAAAAGGAACTACCTGAAGTATCAAGAGTTTGGTACCTTTGAAATGCATGCTGAGTGGCATACAAGGAGGCTGTGCATTTACTCATACTTTACATCTACAAAAATGTTCTCGGTTAAACAAAACTTTAAAATAAAAGGGAGCACAGAAGACAAAATCACTACAGTTGATTGAAAACATAAAGAAAGTGCAGAATTGTAGCACTGCAAACTTGAAATGGGGTGAAATGCACTGCTTTTACATAATAGACTCTCTGTTCAAAACCAATGATGCGAGACCGATGAAATGTTCTCATAAGTTACAGGATTAAATAGGCTTTCAAGATATGAAGATCAAATTGGGACGACTATTATATTTTAGAATTAATTTAGCGCTCAATCAGAGGGACATTATTGGGGACGCGCTGTATGGATGGATGGGCTTAGACTAGAATGATATCGGACATATTCAACATTAGAACAATTCGATACAGAGACTAATGTCGCAGTCACACCAAAGAAACCGACTCCAAACCGACTAATGGTATGTCACTGAAAATAACGTAATAGTTTTGATCGGTCTGGAGTCGGTTTCGTTGGTGTGACTGCGACATAACGATGCGCAATCTCATTCTTTTGGGGCGTGGAACGTCTCAACTATTCCCAGGGCACAACACGCAACAGAAACACGTCAGTGTGGACAGGCCCATGATGTATCTCAAGTTCACTTCATCACTGAGGATCAATGCTATCTCACCGCCGCAAAACGAGAATCGTAAAAAGATGCCTCGTTTATCCGTCTCTTAAATCATTCTCGCTGTCTGACTACATTCCCATCTCTACATAAATCAATGGCAGAACCGCCGACTCAGACGGTATAGCACAGCCGAGATTCGCAAAGCACTTTCTGGAGAAAAAATATGTCTAGACATGATAAAATTATTGAAGTTATTCTCACAAATATACCGTCTGAGTGACCTTCGTCGTCATTTTGAATCTCAGGGCTGCTTTTCTCGTCCTATATACCAAGAAACGGTTTTCGTGATTTGCAACGCAAAATGTAATTTTGATCACCATTCTGATGGTAGCTAATGCGTCTCTCGTAATAAAACATAAATAACATGACTAAGACAACAGAAGCGGAGCTTTTAAACGTCTTTGGATTACACAGTATGAATGCAGCAGTCGAGTACACATTTCAACGATACCATGGATCCTACTGCCAAAGCCAAAGATTAACATGAAACCGTAAATGCCATTTTAGGCCTATGCACTATTGCAGTATTGACCACTGATACATTGAAAATGGTAATCCAGGCAAACATGGAGAAGATTGTAGCATTTCTGGCACTGGATAGATATAGCAGCCCCACTTCACAAAAGAGGTTTACTCTTAACCATGGTCTAAAGTAAACCATCGTTTCTGTAAATGAAATACACGTGCATGAAACTAAATAAGCGAATAAAAACGCATTACTGCTCGCCTATTTGACGAGAGGATATTCTAACAAGAGGACATACGTGTTTTAAGCTTTTTGAGGTTTAAACCATAGTTAAGATTTAAACCATGGTTTGAATATAAACCTCTTTTGTGAATCCGGGCCAAGGAGACTGGGTAGTTGATCTTGGAGGCATCTGTTCAAACAAAACTCAGTCAAAGAACTTACAGTTTCATATTCTAAAAAAAAACCACCATTTCCCCTTCAATGGTAAGGGGAAGAATTCTCTGTACACAAAGCAGACACCAAATTATTTTTTATACGTTATGCAACTCTTGTCAGCAAGTACCATTCATTTGGATTACTTCCCGTTTTGCCCCGGCAGGGTTACATAATGTTTCATAAGTATCTCTATGTGTGTGGGGTTTTTTAAAGCTTTATTTCTCCTGCAAATAACTAACAGTTTCTAGTTTTGTTTTGTTTTTCATCACGTTATGGAAACGGTAATTTATTATAGCTTTCGGTATATAACCAAAGAAGTGTATCACGTAACATCCCAACAGTTATATATTTATGATCATTTTCATAATTTTAAAGTTGCTTACACTAGAAAAACTATTCACATTTCCTTCATATATTTCCCTCTAGCAGAGTCCATTTTAATGGATTCGATATCAATTCTAAAAATCTGCAAAATTCAAAGGGGGGGGGGGGGGGAGACGCAAATCAACCCGAGAAAGTGAATGCCTTGATTATTGGGGATCTCGTCCATCATGGAGATTCGCGCATGCAGATGTCATTTATTTCGGTCCATCTACCGTAAACACGCCGACATGGCTGAGTCCATGCCGAATACGTGTGTTTACCGTTCGGAGGACATCGCTCAATCAGTGAATTGCTTACAATATTGATTGGTCCTCTTCTCGCTCAATTTATGACCGTGTAAACATCTGCAGTTTGCGCTCTCTTTCTCTCTGCCGAGTCCGAAGACCATTTTATAGATTGCAGATTGGAGTAAGAACCTGAACCTACACAGTGAGAAGTTCAAAACGTGATAAGGGGCACTGACTTATGAATTCAGAGGAGTAACAGACGGCATATAGCCACGGGAACTTGTGTTCCTCCCGTAATTCAGGTATACTTCTGCTTCCAGGTGTATACAGAAAAGTAGTCGCAAACTGGTAAAGAATGCAGCAAAAAAATTTGTAGATCATTTTAACATGATATACGTGCATATGATCATTTAATGAAACTTATATGAAGTTTAAGGGTATAGACGTAACGAAACTGCGTCCTCTGATAAAACAGTGTGTTTTGAAATCACTAGTGGATATGATCGCAAAATGAATGGCTATGATATTGAATTTCCCTCCTCCCTCCCTATCTCTCTTTCTTTCTCCCTTTCTTTCGATCTACTCTCTAAAAAAAAAAGAAAAAAAAAAAAGAGTGAGCGCGTTCACTCTGTTAGTGGTGAATTTCAGAAGAGAGTGCATTTAGAGTGAATTAAGAGTGATTAAGAGTAACAATTGTGATATAATAATAATAATAATAATAATAGTGGCTACTTGTACAGCGCACAGGTCCGCCTTTCGGCGCACATGACGCTCTTCACTCTTTATTCACTCTTTGAGGGGTGACCTCAGGGATCACTCACAATCCTTGAGTGATCACTGAGGTCACCCTCAAAGAGTGAATAAAGAGTGAATATCACAATTGTTCCTCTTAATTCACTCTTAATTCACTCTAAATGCACTCTCTTCTGAAATTCACCCCTAACAGAGTGAACGCGTTCACTCCTTTTCTTTAGAGGGAGTATGTACCTACATTAGTCATCTTACAATATTTATATAATATTTGTATTCCATCTATTCAGGTGCATCTATTTTCTCTACGTTTAAAATCTACCTCATCTATCTTCAGTTTCAGTTTATTTTCATATTTCACATAAATGATGATAAATGCATGCAAGTGAGAAATAATACATAAATTTACATATGAATGACATCATAAATAAGACGATTCAATCAGTCATGACGGAGTTTTTCTCTCCGTTAACCACCTATCTATTCCAATATCGACCCACTTGTCTATCTTCTATCTCTTTCTCTATTTTTGTCTCTCATCATCGCATCGCTCCATTCAAGGCCGACGTACAGCATCTATTTTAAGTAGCAGGTATGCTTTTAAGAACTTGACAATACCTGAGTATCCTTGACGCTAATGGCCAATATCTACCTTCTTTCTGACACCGTTATCACTTGAGAGGGCTGAAAAGGAAATTACACTTTTACTGGAGTCACACTGTCACAACCTCTCCAAAATGGCGGCATTGTTCTGTCCGCAAGTATAGTGCTTCTTCAAGACCAACAGTATTATTGCCAGATCAAGCATGAAGCTCTTCTGTCAATTTCAACCTCGCTTCGAAATTACTCACAACTACTGTTTTGGTTACTCTTTTAAGAAATGTGCAACATCCTATGATAGTTAGGCCTATACACCTATTTGATGGTAAAAATCGATATGTTATATCCTTTAGGCTTTAATAGGTATATAGTGGAAGAAAATACGGATAGAGGGTAATCTATTCTGATCAGTGATCAGACACATCATAAATAGTAAGACGTCAGATACATCACTAAACGGCTATTTCAGCGGTAAATATACAGTATGAAAAGGCTACTACAGAATAGCTTGTTATACAGCACCTCAATACAGCACCCCCTCCCCATTAAAAAACCAAACAAAACAAAACAAAGCAAAGCAAAGCAAAGCAAAACAAAAGAAGTGACAAGTTTGATTCATTCTCTTCCAAATATTAGAGGCAGCTGAAGAATGCAGACATGTAACTCGTCGTTGGTAAGCACAATCGTACCGGTATTCACTGTGTTTAACTCTTTGCATTTTAAAAGCTTTAAAGTGATTACACAATGGTAATTTTTTTTTGGATATATGATCGAGAATAGAATTCTAAGAAGAATAACATTAAAAATTTGATGATTTTCAGTCGAAATCAATACATTTTGGCTAATTTTCTCATAAAAAGTCAAGAGTTGACCAAAAAATTTGAGTATGAGGTATGACGTAAAAGTGGGTACCCAGCTTCGCGCACTGCAGTTGTGCTGCGCGCTGGACTGTACAATATGTATTATACTTTGCGCGCATTTTACTAGAAGTGCGCGACAAGGTACCCACTTTGACGTCATTTTGACGTAAAAGTGGGTACCCAGATGAAACTGGGACACAGCTGAGGGGTCAAAAATATCCTGAAATCTTACCACATTTGGGGGTTTCCTTGGCAACACGACTTTTTAAAAAACTTTAGGAAGATGATTTTCGGCTTATAAAATCATGCTCTTTTAAATGAGCTAACATTGTTTCAGCATTGGGTACCGCATGTGGTACAATCCAACGGCATGATTGGGTAGCCATTTTGTTTGGCCGAGAAATAGGTGAACGTACCATTTCAATTGATTTTCAACGTCACGATTCCACCAGAAGCTATTTTGACAGTAGTTTTTGTCACTATGTACTACTCTAAATGAGCGTGAACAGAATATTCAAAACAGGTATACCAACATGACCAATGAGATATCGGCCAAAACCTAATTATAATTCGGGTCATGGACTGTCAATAGTCACAGCCACGGGCAAATACTTCATTTTGCATGCAGAGGTATTATTCACAATTAAGGCAAATGAAACTTCTTGTTTTACTTGTTTGTAGTCGGTATTTTTAACCTTTAATACTCGACACCCTGACATCAAAATGACCGTTATGGAAGCACTCACTTCATGCCATCAATATCTATATTACCTGAGAGGTTATATCCAGGTTTCGCGATTAATACATTACTTTGTACCATGTTTGAATAAAGAGAAAGTCATTACCAGAAAGCCTAAATTAAAAGTAAAGATTACGGTCAGATCTTTATACAAAAAATCCATATCGTATATCAGACGATGGTAAGCATATAAGCTGTATATATTCGAGAGAAAGCTCCATTAATGATACATATAACAGTATTATTCCATGCATGATGTGGTAAATTTTTGTACATGTCTGACCAACTTTGGACATAACATTTTCACTCAACGTGGGTAACATTTTGACTATTTTATTATTTTCAGGTAATTATTCGTTACTTTGAGTCTAATTAGACTATACCAAAGTTAGGTTTAAAAGATGCCCGAGTTTTATAGTCGCTTGATACTACTGTTTTTAGAAGGTAGGCTACTCTTTAAGAAGACATTCATGTATTCAATAATCATCATCATTATGGCGTTTTCTTCGGATCATAACGCACGAAATGAGACTCCAAACGGCAATGTCATCAAACACTTCAATGTAAGCCGTAACACTGCTGCACTGTTCCATCATCATTAACCTCACGTCGTACCATCAATCCCGGGGCATGGTCTTATTAGTCTTTTATAAAACTACAAATTCATCTAATTAGCCATTCGCTGTTGATGGAGGAGCGATTAAATAATTTATGTAGAGTAGTTGAGAGGGAGCAATCGGTGGCTTTTTCACACGGGTCGATATGATGCATCGCCCTGTATACACGAAGAGGCAATATCATTATTTTAGGCTGCCTGGCCAGTGTAGATGTACATGATAGCTTATATAGTATGCTTGTGTATGTTTAGAGACGCCGCCGTCGTCGAAAACAAACACCGATATAACCAGATACTTCCACTGAGCTCACATGGAGTATATTTGGGTTTTTGTTTGGGTTTTACTGGGATGTAGGCATTAAGTCTCCGGCCCTTCAGGTCAACATTTTGCCTTAATACCGATACTATTTTTTGTATGAATATTTTCCCTATCTATTTCTTAAATATTATTATTCATTATTTCTGAACAGTATTGTTATCTCTCCCGTGTATTATTCCGCTGATGACCATTCATCACAATACATCTACGTTAGATGTAGATTCATAATGATTTACTCTCCCTAGCTGCTTTACTCCATTCTCTCTCTCCCTCTCTCTCCTCTCTGCCCCTCGTTCTCCCTTCCCTGTCTCTCTGTCTCTCTCCCTCACTCACTCCTCTTCTCTCTCTCTCTCTCTCTCTCTCCCTCTCTCTCCTCTCTGCCCGTCGTTCTCCCTTCCCTGTCTCTCTGTCTCTCTCCCTCACTCACTCCTCTTCTCTCTCTCTCTCTCCCTCTCTCTCCTCTCTGCCCGTCGTTCTCCCTTCCCTGTCTCTCTGTCTCTCTCCCTCACTCACTCCTCTTCTCTCTCTCTCTCTCCCTCTCTCTCCTCTCTGCCCGTCGTTCTCCCTTCCCTGTCTCTCTGTCTCTCTCCCTCACTCACTCCTCTTCTCGTCTCTCTCTCTCTCCCTCTCTCTCCCTCTCCCTCTGGATCATAAAATAACATAATTTAATTATTCTTCTGTTATCTTCCATTTGCCACTGTTTGCAGTAAGAATATGACAAAAATACACAACACTAGACATGCTAGAAGCGAAATAAAGGAACCCTGCTTTCCCCTCTTTCCCCCCCCTCTCTCTCTCTCTCTCTCTCTCTCTCTCTCTCTTTATCTCTTTCTCTATTTCCCTTCCTACCCCTTTCTGTTTCATTTTCCTTTTTATTCCTCACTGACTCCTGTTTTCTGTTTTTATCTCCGTTTCCATTCCTCTTATCACTTTTTTTTCTCTCTCTCTTTCTCATCTTCCTCACTGCCCTCCTTTCCCCCTCTCCCTCTCTCTCTCTCTCTCTCTGCCCCTCTCTTCCCTGTCTCTCTCCCTCCCTCCTCTTCTCTCTTCCTTCTCATTCCATTGTTATTCTTCTGATTCATCGCAGATGATTGACTCATCCAAACCGAATTCCCGACCAACTTCAAATCTGCATCAGATCTAGCCAACAGTACACGTCACCCCAATGCCCCAACAGCTACCTACCTGTCGCTTATGGGGAAATTGCGGATCGGAGGGAGGGGGGGGGGCATTGTTGTTTATCCAATCGTAATTTTCATTCCCAATCCTGAACTCCATTTATCAATCTCAACAGGTATGTCCGTCTGGGATAATGAATTCGGTTTTATGGGATGTGCGCGCAAAGTACACAGAGTCCATATGGGAAGGATTTATACGCAGTTAGTCATGCTAAAATCCACACGTATATCCGTCAAAATACAGTGCTTTTTAAAACCATCTAATGTGTAATTACAAATCATGTTCAACCTTGTATTACAAGCGTTGATAGAACGGTAAAGAGCTTTTAACTTTGCTCATTATTTTTTTAAATTCTTGTTTGCCTGTCATTGTGTTTTTATTTCTCTCTTCTTTGCTTTGTTCATTTTAAGAGGAAACTGAAAGAATATCTTTCACTTGATAGTCATAGGGAAGAAGCGAACGATATGTTATAAAGTTGAAATAGCCTGAATACAGACCACCCTCTTTTCTCTGCCATGCAGGTTAATACTTTCTTTATTGTATATCATATGGTTTTGTACGTTTTGAAAGATTCAACATATTCATTGCTATTTCCCCCTCCTTCCCCCTTTTTTTCTATTCTACTTCTCCTATTTTCTTTTTCTCTCCTTCTTCTTCTTCTTCTTCTTCTCCTCCTTCTTCCTCCTCCTTTCACTTTTCTTCTTCTTCATATTCTTCTTGTATAAATTATCATTACTATCATTATATAATTATTATTCCTGATTATTATTCTGCGTGTAAATATCACGATTTTAACTTATTATTTTGTTCATATATATCGAGGACTCCACTGGAAATAAGCTTTCGAGCCTTCGTGGGTTATCCTGGTCAAGCTCACTGATCGGTTATTCTTCGATTTATATATCCATTAATTGTTGTGTTTTGGAGGCTTGGCAAATAAAATCAATCAATAAAGTCAATCAATCAATCAATTGCTTTATCGTAGGATTATGTTTAGAGGCAGTGAATTCAAGGGGGAAAAAATTTACCTGTCGCTTATCGGGACTGAGGATCGGGGGGGGGGCATTGTTGTTTGTCCACATCAGTGTTATCAATATTAACAGGTGCGTCAGTAAAGGATAATAAATTCAGTTTTCTGAGATGTCCGCTGAAAGTATAGGGTCCATACGGTGCACGCTGAGCCACGCACACTACACACAAAATATTGTAAATAGTATGCAATACAAGGTAATGTTTTCAAGTATCAATGTTCAATTGTAAATCACTTTCAACCTTGCAATACATGAGTTCATAATAATGATTAAGAGGTGGAAACTCTGCTCAGTTATTTTTCACTTTTCATTTGGTTTGGCTCTTTCTTTCGTCCCCCTTCTTTGCTTTATCTCTACATTATTAGGAGCTATGTGTTTTGTTTTTTTAAAAGTGAATACCAGGAAAAAAAACATCATAACAAATCATGACTGCTACTGAAAATATCAGAAATATTACATTTTCAAAGCATGGGCATTATTATTGAAAAGGAGAAGAATACCTGAACATCAGGGGCCTTGAAAAAAAAAAACACCAGCAGTTCTTGTTCTCATTTAGGCGCAGAATCTAATCCACTAAAATGCGTAATAAACTTTGGTAACTGTGAATGGAATGAACAACCCACACAAAAATAATCTACCACATATTTTGGATTGCTCTTCCCAATTTTCTATTTCGAAACGGCAATTTGCGATAGAGCAAATACAATTTATTCCTCACAATTCACTCAATCCAGATTCAATTCATCTCCGTGTAATCATTTTGATACTTATGTTTCCTTTTTGTGAAGAATCTCATCTTCAGCAATGATTTTTTTTTTATACTCCAATATATAATTCACACGATATGCCATGGTTGCAAGAGGCATGTTTTTGTCTTCGTGAATTGAATACTGACAGTTTTGAAGCGTGTGTGATAATTTTTTTAATGATTTCAGCGAAATCATAAAAAAAGCAGCAAGTACATGTATATTTTTCAGTTTTGGTATAGTGTATACAGCGTTGACATGGGGCGGAGGTGGGGGGGGGGTCTTATTTGGCATGTTTGGGGGGAATCCAACAGAGGAAACGATTATAGATGAAAAGGGCAAAGTTTATACCCTCAAACCATTGATTCAACAAAATGAATTGTATGCATGCATGTCTGAACAGAGATTCATTAACAATGCAAATCTAACTCCCAGTTAATTATAAAAGCCTCTCAATAAATCCATTACGTAAATAGAATTCGTTTGGTAAAACATGGCTCAGTTTTCTTTACCTACAAATCCTATTAAACAAGGATATCAAATGAGGTTTTGTTCGCTCAATAATGGAAGAATTAATTTGAAATATGGCTTAGGATTTGTAACTCAGTCGTCATGAAAAATATACTGTATTCTCCAGCTGGTGACTTAATGCAATATGCCAAGCCCATGCAATGCAGGTAATAACAAGCGACTGTCTATTATCATAATGATCAAGCCGAACCGCAACTACCTGTTATTAGAAATTATGAAAAAAAAATGCGATACGAAAGAGACGTTCAGATATGGAGATGATAAAATGCCCGTGTTACCATGGTGATATGAACAATTGGAAAGAGTCTGCTTAGTCATTTTTAAAAAGCTCGCCATATTCTTTTGGCATAAGTGCCTAGCATCGTGAACGTATTAGTCATTAGTAAAATTATACAATACTATCTGACTCATTTCATCAAAATCTTCTATGTAGCAGATAGCGTCATAGCACTACTGTTTTGCTTGTTTTAAATTGGTTTAAATTTAAATTTTATCTTTAGAAAGCATTTCATTCCTTTATTTCTTATTCTTAAAAAGAAGGCATTTCCACAAGTTGCAAATAGCTCTAATTTCTAAGGGAAATCAATACTATCATGATCTTCAAGTTGATGATTTGAAGAATGGGTATTCACTTTATATTATTGATCATCATAGAGTTTAACTAAATTGTGTGCTTACTATTTCTTTTGAATGATTATCATCATTTAGAAATACATGTTTCAGAATTTCATTTTTTTTCCTTAACGTTTACATTTATATCAAAGGATATCTTCCTATAAACATAGCCTTCCTTCGTTTTCAATAGAGTATTCACTTTGTATTTTACTTCCAGGTTGAAATAGGATTATAAATACTCCAATATGAGACAACCATTCCAATCAATTTACCACTTCAGCATACTGACTCTCTGCCGCCAAATTCTATTTCGTACACTTTAATTCCCCTCGTACAACCACATCCCCGCAGACGGTCAAATGCATATATTGACTATTTGCCTTTGAAATAAGACATGCTCCCCCGCACAGTAAATGGATATGCAAATGCTGACTCTGCCAATATGACCTATAGGCTGTATGCATCCAAGAGTGCAGTTCTACATTTATCCATCGGATCGCTCAGGCTCCAGCGGCGATTTGGATTATTTTCTATTTTAGCATGGGGCATTTGTCTTCTGTAGATGATGTTGTTATCTACTTCACAGACACGAGGGGGATCATGTAGGATATATTTACGTCAAAATGCATGCGTGGGACTGAAGATACTATTCGTCCCCATGCAAAGACCTTGATATTCGTTTTCGTCGTATTTGTGTGCATGGCAGTGATGAACCTTGGGTCGAACTGATCAAAGACATTTCCAAGTGACCTTTCTTTGAAAAGAGAAACCTAATTTTATTTGGATTGGAAACCAATTCTATTTTCGTAAAAAAAGAGCAATAACAGTTATGTAAACAATGCTCTCAGACATGTGGGCGCACGCCGCAGAGACTCTTGCATATATTGAAGTTTCAGTTTCAAGTACTCCATTATAAAGAATTTCAGTATATTTTACATTGCGGTTGACATAGCTATTATAATAAGGAATCATGAAACAAAAAAAAAGTGCAGAGTGGGTATGAAAGAGTAAATGAGGTCGTTTGTTAGATATGGAGAACCATGTCCATTACCAAACATCTCACTTTAATAGTGCTATAATTTTTGCTTTATGTAATGATTGAGAATTAAGTTCAATGACAGCCTCATAAATAAAAGGGTCTGGCAATCCACCGTCAAATTATCCTCGTTACTTGTGTGCAGGGAAAGAGATCACTTCCTATTTTCAGGGAGGTGTTTACGACTTTTTTAAAATGAGATATTATCAATTTTTCCTGAGCTTGGTGGTTGCAGTTGGAAGAAATCTACAAAAGAAATGTTGGAACACTTATTTTTTAAAATTTTTCTTTCCTGTTCATTAATTTTCGTCATGAATTAGTTTCATGATTTTGCTGAGCGCAGTGATAACAGCGTTTTGGCAACATTGCACATTTCATGAATGATGCGAACTCGGTACTAACAATACTAGTTTGGCTGGAACAAAGTTATTTTTTGTTCAGCTAACAATCGTATAACGACGGAGCATCAAATTTCCCCTCTTCTTCATTGAAAAATGTTAGCATTTCATATTGCTTCGACTATTCAATATTCTTTTGAGAGAAAAAAAAATGAGGGTCGCCTAAAGTGTAAAAGAAAACAAAACATTGAATGTGTCGAGAACCATTTAGTTCAAGGTTATGAGTCACTCTTTGTGGTCGCCGTACATTCTTTGTACTACGAAAATACGATCTTGATGACTTTCGACATTGATTTCGAAAGTACTTCGTCAAAGTATTGTATTTTCGAAACAAAATGGAAAGAAAGCAAATGGTTTTGCAAATTGTGTTTATATATTAGATATCTTTAAATATCTAGCTTATTTCCCCTAAAGTTCAGCTTTACAAGGTCCTAAAAGTTGCTATAGACCTGTTTACTAATTTTATGTATACTTATTGAGCAAACGTTTCCCTTGACAACGAAGAAGCTTGCCAGAGGCTTGCCCGAGATAGCAACAACTAATGTATGCAAGCTGGATTCCATTTGTTCAGAGGCCATTATTCGTAACAGGTGAACTGAATAGTTGGTAACCAAGAGTTCTGGAGAGAAACGTGCATAAATTTGAATACATAGTAAACAGGTCTATTGAGGATGCAAACGGCGTTCTTCCTTTTAATCATACACAGATTTGGGTGCATCATTTATTACGAGACAAGAAAAAATTATAGATTATAAACTATGTATTATATACAAATTATAGATTATAGATTATAGTCCTGCTATTTCTGTGTACCTGCTATTAAATCAAACATCATGTAACCGCAATCGCTTTGTATACCACAGGAAAGAGAGAGAGAGAGAAGAAGAAGAAAAATATTAAAGAATTTCAAAAAGAATAACATCCATTATCTTTAAAAAGACAAGAAGACGTGTATGTGTACACCATAGGAAAGAGAGAGAGAGAAGAAAAATATTGAAGAAATTCAAAAAGAACAACACCTATTATGTTTAAAAAGACAAGAAGACGTTTAGTTCCATTGCTTGATACATGATGGCAGATGTCAGTCGTATATCATTATCCTTAATGACCAATCGCTCATTAATGAACAACCATGTCTAACTTGACCTTCCGCTGACCTTACTGCCGTATTCTAGAAAGTAGATCTAGCATCGGTGTCAGCTCGGACTTTCTCCCTGATAAGAGACCTGATGATACTCTCTTTAAAAAAAAACCAAAAGAGTGAACGCTTTCACTCTGTTAGGGGTGAATTTCGGAAGAGAGTAAACTCAGAGTGAATTAAGAGTGAAATAAGAGTAAAAACTGTGATATTCACTCTTTGAGGGGTGACCTTAGTGATCACTCAAGAATTTTGAGTTATCACTGAGGTCACCCCTAAAAGAGTGAATAAAGAGTGAATATCAAAAAAAGATTTACCCTTATAATTCACTCTTAATTCACTCTCTTCTGAAATTCACCCCAAAAGAGTGAACGCGTTCACTTTTCTTTTTAAAGAGAGTATGCGTTTACATCATAGTCCCCGACTTTTCACTTCAGAATGTAGCATGGAAGGGTAATAGGATATCCATTCTTTTCATATTTAACTTACCAGGGATAATAAACTATGGTTTCCATAACAGTGCATAATTATATACATGTTATCTTTCTAAGATTATAATCATGTATGGATAGGACGGCAAAAAACTCTCCTTCTATATTATTTACATCTATAACTTACTCTCTGTTATAATTCCCTGACAGGAGTCACTTGATATAAATATTACATCATGATTCCCCACATTTCCAAGACAACCGCATATCAGATTGTAACATGAATATAGATGGGTTATGGAGATGCCACGGTGTTTACATTCTTCACTATTATAAAGTATGCAAGTAGCGCATACGTATTCCCCAGACAGACATATTTCTACTTTATCATAATCACGTACGGATCAGACTGTGTATCTTATCCTATATACCTTACCATATTTTCGGTTCTATACCTCCCATTATAAAAGTCTTGATTTTATAGTTCTAAACTAGAAAGCTAAACTTTCCCATACAACACATCAAACGACATAATGAATCGAGGGAGTAACGGGGAATCATTCCAATCGGTATTACTGTATCTGCAATCATACATTAATATCGTGATTCTTTCATAGCACCTGTTCAGGTATTCCCCCAAATCAATATTTACAATAGATCCGTATTAGGTATGAATATTTTATACCTATCTTTTATTGTTTATCTTTATCTATCTCCCTGGAAATTTTCATGGCATTAACGTATTTCTCAATTTTTCCAAGACGAGCGCAAATCAGAATACAGCGTGGATGTTACAAAGAGATAAACATTCAATTATGCTTGAATATCAGTAATAAGTAACATTGGCATTGGGAAGCAAAATATGCATGAAATGGAATGTGCTGATTCTATTGGGATATTTTCCAGACATATTTCTAAAAGATTATTATGATGTATTAATGAGATGGCATATTCATTCTATAGTTTACCTTATTGTGGCGATGCGAACGATGCCTTTTAGGGCGCGCCTCTACAGCGCACGCAAGCACCACAGCCAGCATCACTCCCACCGACAAAACCCTCATCACTGTCTTCAAGGATGGATCCTTCTCCGATCGAAATCCTGAATAAAATCACAAGCTTCTATCCACACCAAACCAAGCGAAAAGGGCTCCTTGGAATACTCAGGCAAATATCCGTGCATGTATCATCCGAACATAAAGATGAATGTGGTATTTTAGTGGCTGTTTATCTTTCTCTTAGTAACGAGAAAGCAAAACGCACCGTATGCATCGCGGATGGCTCGCTGGTGTGTTGGAAAAGCCGTGGATGGGAGGACAGCATTATGCGAACGCGCGCAAAATGCTGATGATGCACTGCATAAAATGGACTGTCTGATGATGCTGTGTGCGCGCCGCGGGAGTTCATGCGTATGTAAGAAAAGTGTGTATATTATAGCGGCGTAATACCTGCCAACCAGCCACCGTATCCTAAGAGAGAGGGAGAAGGCGCCACGTTTTATTTTATGTTGTTGTTTTTCCCCATTGTTTTTGTGTTGTTATTTTTTCTATAAGACTTGAGGTATTCTGAAAAAAATATTATATCATTTTCATGATTTATCTTCAGAATATGAATAGAAACAACGCATCTGCAAAATCATTTGACAATCTTTAAACACAGCATTGCAATCAATTTTCACATGAACAAATTTCTTCTCTTATCGCATTCTTTTCAGGCATACATGCATATGCATTCACCATGATTCAACACTTATAGGGTTTATTCATTGTTTAGGCCCCTACCCTGCTAAAAATCAACAGAACGTAAAAATCAATAATATTCCAGTTTCCTGCATTTTTTCTTTGTCTCTGAAGTGTCTTAAGATTGAATTTTTGTGACGTCATGATAAATTCCTTAAAAGAATAACATTGAAACAAAAAGTTTGAGAAACTAGGAAGTAATTAATCAATTTTAATTGTTGTTGTGGTTTTTGCTGTTGTTTTGTTTTGATTTTTTCCGTTGTTTTCTAGCCATCAGTTGCGATTCAGGAAGCACCTCGAGCACTTGCATCACACCATCTCTCTATTTCTCTTTCTCTTTCTGTTAAGTCTATCTCTGGTTCTTCTCTCTCTCTTCCTCTCCCCCCCCCCCATCTCTCTCTCTCTCTCTCTCTCTTCCATGGTTTCCCATTATTGCGAGGTCGTTTGAATATGTAATCTTAAATATATTATGTGCAAACAAACTGGTGATTGTTCAGGTTTATATTCGGGTTTTTATTCAGGTTTTTATACAGGTTTTTATTCAGGTTTTTATTCAGGTTTTTATTCAGGTTTTTATTCAGGTTTTATTCAACCAATTAGGGTGTATCCATATCGAAATTTCAATAAAAATTCATGATATTAAATAAATAATCAAATTTCTTATCGATAGCCTTAAAAGGCAGAATCCTATGAAGTATGTTCCTGAGATCTCAGTCAGGTCACCTGGCAATCAAATGGATTGTGGATACGAAAGTAAAACAAAAAATGGAGGGCGAAAAACTTCCTCATTTAGAATACACCACCTGGTGATAATTTTCGATGCATTATTTATCTCGCCTAACAATTATGCCCATAAGATTTCATTGTGAATTATTTGAATGATTCCAAATATGGGTTATTTATTTAGGTATTTAGGTTGGCTCATGGTTATGCTGAATCAAAATCCAATGTTTCATTCAGTTAGCATTGGAATGAACTTTGGGACACGCAAAGTCATAAAGCCCTTTATCAAATAGCTTGCTAGATTATGAAGTTATTCACTCGTTGTTGTTATAAGGTATTCGATCATTTCTTCAACCAATTATCACTGAAATCAAGGGGCGCTAATCACATCAAACTGTTCTTTAATCATTTCTTTATCATCAAATGTATCCATGACTGATTGTGTGGGTGTCGCGTTTTCCTACAATTCAATGCATAAGGAATCACCTGCAACATAACATGGGAAGATAAGTAATCTATATTGGCTCATTTAAATGCATCATTCAAAATCAAACCAAGTCCAATCCAATCAAACCATTATTTAAAAACAAAAACCAAACAATTTTGAATTATTATCCGATACACAATTAAGAAAGCACAAAGTAAAGAACAATAACAGAAGGAAATATACAAGCACTGTGGAAAAAAGCAAATTATCATGAGATATGAATCTAACTGTGAAATTGATTTCGTAAATTTAATTGGCACAACAGCAGTCTTCTAACATGTCTAAAGTACTACTTGATTTAAAAAGAAAAAGAAAAAAGAAAAAGAAAAAGGAAGGACCCTGCACGCACTGTAAAAAGCTTGCATGGTGAAAAACGCACGCGTGTGTGAAATGCGAGGTCGTCTGCTAGCTACGGTGGATATGCAAATGAGGGATGCGTCATACATACTGAACATGGGGGTAATTTGCATAGATGTTTAATGTGGGACCTGAATGAGTCATTGAGATGACTTTGAGCTCTCCGGTTTGCCAGCTGAACAATGAAAACATGTTGTTGACAGTACATTTTCTGAATCAATAGCAACTAAATTTAGGTTTATTGCCTTCTTTCCGAGTGACTATGAATGGAAGAAAATTTATTTCATGTCATCCACGGATGATTAAACCGAACATAAAAAGGAGAATGAACATCAACTCACACATAAGTATTTTGTACACTCTAAATTTCTTAGATTAGAAATAAATGTATCGAGGGTTTAGTGCAACAAAGGGCTATGTGCATTTTTCGGTCAAAATGGGGTTTTGATATCAAAATGATAAATAAGAGACCAGGAACCCATTGGTAATAATGGTTTCTACAGCAAACTTTACTATGTACAGCAGGGTATCACCCAAAGTAGGTATGGCCATCTGCATTAAACCAGTGTTTACAACCTAACTTCATTGCAAGTTTTCTCAGAATGGCTAAAAACACAGATAGCCCTTTGTTGCACTAAACCCTCGGTATGTCGCTTGTGACTGGGGTTAAATCCAAAATTAGATTAAGAAATTATAATTCATGACATTGATTTCTAAATCTATTAGATTAAGATTTGTAATCAAATTTTGGATTGGAACCCGATTCAAGTCTAAGAAATTTCATAGAGTGTATAATCTTTTTTGGTGGAATCACACAAAAAATCACTTTTTGGTGGAAGGGGGTTGTAGTTCCCTGCCCCCCCCCCCTTCACCTTGTGCACCATGGTACATCAGATAAAAGCCAGAATTGTGAAAGATGATCCCCTCCCCCATCTTCCCACGAGGGCGCACAATCATCCACCATCATTCGATCTGATTCTGCTTTTCTCTTTCACTTTTTTCTGTACTGTCTTCAAGAGAGTTCTTGGGAAAATTAAAGATAATTTGTGAGCTTTCTCAGGCTTTTAGAAAATTTCATTGTGAAAGATCAGTTTTCAAGAGATCTTCTTCAAAAGGATTGCGCTTCAAGTCCAAGCATATGACAAGAACTACTTAATAGACGTTTAAACGAAACAATTATAAATGCAGTCGCACATAAACATTTTCGAGTGCGGAGGATCTGCTTTGTAGCATAAAAATCATAAATGAGTTAATTTCCTATTATCTTTGACGATTCCAAAACTTCAATGTATACATCGATTTTTATGTACCACATAATTAGCTTATCCGAATTGCCTCGACATTTATTTTCTTTCACATTATAATTACATGACCAGGGCCCCGTTTCATAAAACTTGTTATCAATAACAAGTTGCAATAACTGTTATAAGCTACTGAAATCCTTGCATTTGATTGGCTGAGAGCAAATTTGTCATAGAAATGTGGCAGTTTATACTGATAGCAAGTTTTATGAAACGGGGCCAAGAACTCAACTTTATCTTTAACTAGTTTTCTTTATGAAATTACTTCAGGGGCGGCACGAGGGTATATTTTGAAAGGGGAAAGGGGGGCATGGCCCATAGGTGGGTTTATTTACGTTTTTAAAAGGGTATGTAGTTGCATGACCCTGCCCTCTCTTCCCCATACTATTCTTCTTCTTCTTCTTCTTCTTCTTCTTCTTCTTCTTCCTTCTTCTTCTTCTTCTTCTTCTTCTTCTCCTTCTTCTTCTTCTCCTTCTTCTTCTCCTTCTTCTTCTCCTTCTTCTTTTCTTCTTCTTCTTCTTCTTCTTCTCCTTCTTCTTCTTCTCCTCCTTCTTCTTCTTCTTCTTCTTCTTCTCCTTCTTCTTCTTCTCCTTCTTCTTCTTCTTCTTCTCCTTCTTCTTCTTCTTCTTCTTCTTTCATTTATCCTTGAAAAATCATAGGGGCACCCCTCTCCTGCCCCCTGAATTACCCCGCAGTCTTTTTTCCCCTGTCCATGTTTCTCATCTGCGTCCACTATGCTCATCCATTCCACCCATTTTCCCCATATATTGCAATTCAACTCCTGCCTGGAATAACCTTCGTAAGCTCAGCTACTAAGCCATTCTGACTAATTATGATGTCATTCAATCGATAGAAATAAAATGTCAAGGGTAAATCATGGTGAATGTTATCTTTTAATGACCAATAATCATCAAATCGTATATGTGCGCTTTCTAATTGAATTAAGAAATGTCCCAATTTGTATAAACATAACCTTGTTGTGTTATCATGTTATAAGGAGACCATCATGAGAATGAAAATATGTCGTCAGCTAAACCATGTAATTCGAAAGACGGCACCAAAGCTGCAGGATATAAATTTTCACCCAATTTTGTCTCCTGCAAACCTAGTTTATGTCAGCCCAGGCCTTTACAAATGCCTGTATGCAAACTGGGACATACATGATATAGGAATGAAAAACGGCATTATTACGAGGTTATCTGGGTTGAATGAATTCAATTTTTGTTTTCATTTTAATGATTCAAGGCATCCGTTACGTGGAGTATACTGACACAGAATCATCTTCTGAAAATCAAAATTTGAGTGTCTACTTTTTCCTCCATCAGTCTGCCCTCTACTTTTATTATGTGCATCAAATGCATTTTGCCTTAGTATTCTTGTCTTTACCATACTAATTGTACAGCGACGTAATGATAATAATAATAATGACAATATACTACTACTACTACTACTACTACTACCATAATTAATAATGATAATAATGATTATAATAATAATGATTTTTTAATAATAATAATAATAATAATAATAATAATGATAATAATAATAACAGTAATAATAATAATAAACATTGATTTCGAAAGGGTATGATAAGCAAAAGATTCTCTCTATGCGCTTTACAGAATAAGAATGAGCAAAAAAAAAATCAAGTACCAAGAATTGATATTTTTTATTTTTTCAGTATTCTCTTTTTTTTTTTTTTTTACAAACAGGTATAATGTCACTCCAAAAGAAAAAGATCTACTTCGTAAAAAGAAAAACATAAACTAACATCAAAGTGAGGTAATGAATAAACCTGAACTATTACCAGAAAGAAAAACAGAAAATTAAATTCAGTTAATTAAAAGTGAACTATTACAAGAAGGGAAGTTATGCATTTACATGATGAAATAGCAGGCAGGTAACACAAATCTGTTACCATTACATCTTCATTAATTACTAGTAAAATCATTCAAACCAGTGCAATACAATAAATATCAACAGAATTATGAATTCATAATGATGAAGAGGATAGAATAAAGTCCCCAGTTTTCCGCTATACGGAAAACGGAAAAATTTCACGGAATTCGGGAAGAATACGGAATTCACGGAATTTCACGGAAAACGCAATTTTTCAGGCCCAAAAAATTGAATTACGAAAAATACAGTGAAAATCATGAAAATCAAAGCAAATGCAATAAAACAGAACCGTGCATCAGTGGAAAATTTGCCCATCAAACCTGTTCGCAGTGTTTAGCATGTGTTCGCCAAGCTTTATCTGCATACTGCAGTGCGTGTATATAATGGAAACTTGCGTTTTTCTAAGATTTTCACTATTTACAATTGCTTTATCATATGTTTTGTACATGTCACCGAAGAACACGGAATTTGCATTTTAGAAAACGGAAAAGGGGACTTTAGGATAGAATATGAAATTCTTTTCATTCTCTCCATCCATTCCACCTCGTCTTCCTCCGCCTACAGATAAGTCCTCTCTCTTCTTTTCCCTCTATCTTCACTACTCTTCTTCTGTGTCCCCAGGTGAATGCATATCTTTGTAAAGATTCGATCGGCATTTTACGACTGAATTGACAAATCCATGAATCACCACTTATTACAATTCACTTGACAAGGCGTCTTTTTTTGGGGGGGGGGGGGGGTTGTTGAAACTCTGAGAAGGGATGATGCATACGCTTCGATGGATGCATCGTCGCGTGTCCCTGTATTTCAGCCTTAAAACCGACCCATAACTATGCACTTGTAAGTGTTAATTCATGCTTCAAACAAAAATCTTCAATATGATCATAATATATGACGAAGTGCGGAAATACTGGAAATTTATTTCCAAAGAAAAATCAGTGCAGTGTAAATCTTCATTTTGGAGATCGATGCGCAATTTCCATGTCAAAAAATACTTGTGCAACAAAACACTTCTTTAAAAAAAAAAAGAAATTGGTGAAGAAAAGAACGCTTGCACATGAAA
>CM057170.1:17142721-17213097 GCA_029962745.1 Echinometra lucunter
TTTTTTTTTGTTGGACCTTAAGCCCCTACAGTAGCAAGAGATCTTCTAAATATAAAATTCGTAATTCGTAATGACGCCGTGCCTGTAAGGCCGTGTATGTTACTTATACAGAGTACCTACCTCTACTTATACATAGTACCTACAAGGCCTACTGCCCCCTATCGATGATTCCTTAACAGGTTTGCATGTGATGAGAGAAAACTAAAAAATCACTTGTCTGTCTCCAAACTCCAGTCCTCATAGGACCAAAAGAGAAAGAGAGAGGGGGAGGGAGAGAGAGAGAGAAAGAGAAAGAGAAAGAGAAAGAGACACACAGAAAGAGAGAGGGGGAAGGAGATAGCGAGGGGGGGGGGGCAACAGGAAAATACAAAAAGGAAAGATACCAGTGTGCAGTACTAAGAGGAAATTTAAATGAATAAGCATCATAAAAAAAGGAAAAGATATATGACGGATAAAGAATGAATGCCAAACCAAGGTAGTGTGATATCAAAATAAATACCTGTATTGCTCGTATCTTATCACCTTAAAATTGTGTATTATTTATGTCCTTTTAAAAGATAAATCATCCTAAACTGACCTTTCGAAATGATTTCCATTGGGCCAGGTCATGTCACTGCCCTGCAGACAGTCGTAACTGCTAACACATGTTATGAAACCTCGGTTGCCCAGCAGAAGGGCAAAAGGGAACGAAGAGGCATGCGGTCAAATATTGAGATATTTAAGACACCTATGAATTACTTCAAGAAATTTATACCACATCTAGTTTTCCCCCACATAAAACGAAATGGACGACTTTAGGCAGACCCCTTCAGATCCAAGTTGTGCTTGTAATGATCGCTGCATAATCATGATAATCAGTCAATGCCTGGAGCCAGTGACGAAGCACTTTTGAAACATTCCTATTTATTCATTACGTAATAGTGTTGGCGTTAGGCAGAATATAGGATTCCCCTTATAGTCTGTAAAATAAACATAACATTATTTTGTGAGTTAAAGTATATTTACATAGTTTATCTTGTACGTTCTTCGACAAGCTTATTTTAAGTTAATCATAAATGGGGGCGGGGAGTACCTCCAACCGTTGATGAGACTGTTTTGAGTGGATTTCATTCGAACGTTTGGTATAGCTAATAATCATACTATTATTTTCGACGTCATACGTTACCATCGAACGACAAGGATGTATGCAATAATTTGTTAATATGTAAATTAAATATTTAGTCTTCGTGTCTCTCAAAGAGGTGAAGTGTCAGATAGATTACGAAATGCACGATATTCTTTAGGTTAGAACAATACTGTCATGACTGTCAGATTTAGGTGCGTTACAACCAACCCGTGTCACAACCACCTATTAAAACCCAGATATTGTAAGAAGATAAAATACAAAAATGAATGCCCCCATTTTGTTTCAGTCCCCTCCACATTTTAGATCTGAAAAGTATAGGGGCGGACTGAGAGTGAAGTTCGGCTTTGGCATATGACCTTATAATTACAGAATGTCTTATTTTCCGCCATGTTCACTCTCAACGAAAATAGTTATCAGTTGTGTTATATCATAGGGACGTTCCTCTCGAAACTTTCTTTGTTTATGCACTGTTCCTATGCTATGCTATGTATTTTAATGTAACTCGCCTTTAATGTAACTCACTGAATGTTATTTTGTGGAGGTGTAGTGATTCATTCACTTGACTCTCAACCTAATGCTAGGTGTACACTACGTTCCCGGCGGCCACGGCTGCCCTGCTTGCCCGAAACATACGCCGTGGGTTTTGGGCCATTTTTTTTTCTCCATATAGTCAAGTTTTGTCAGGTATTGCTAAGTTTTCTCACGGTTTTCACGGTATCCGTGATGGGCCCTGGTGTACTTTCCACTACGCCCCCCGGCCTGTCACGTACTGATGGGGTCCCCCCCCCCCACGGCCAAACGGGATAAAACGGAACAGCAACTGTGAAGGACCGTAAGATGCTGCAGAATACATATGCTTCCCGTCCAAATACGGACCATCTCCAAGTTTTGTTGCGGCCTATTACGTGCTGTCACGTTTTGTTGCGTTCATCCCGTTTTACTGCGGCCTACTAGGTTTCTCATCCGCGCCGTGACTGCCGTGGCAAAATTTTTGACAGTTTAAAGTTCTGTTTAAAAAGTTTAAAAACCTAGCTATTGAAATCATTTTTCTTTTCGATAATGAATTAATAGTTTAAAAAAAAAATTTATTAGAGTCACTGACGTTGACCCGACATATGATGGACATTTCCCCGATAAAGAATGAGAGAACTTGAGGTTTCAAGAGGACGGGGGGGGGCACTCATAGAGAAAATGTGAACTAAGAAGGAAGGGGGCATTATTGCACACAGTTATTAATATAACATGTATAAAGAGAAAGCTGAGGTCTCATTCCTCTGACAGTCTAAAAGACCAGCATTGCCGAAATGACCACTGAGAAAAGGACTGCTTTTCTATTATACCCTGTCACCTGCTTATATTCAAAATATGACGAGAAATAGCTGAAGTGTTTAGGCCGAGGATGCATGCTACACTTGCTAACATGGGGTCCCAAGGGGTGCAAGAGGGTGCACTGTCATCATTATTAATATTTCCTAACCTTTGAAAAAAAAAATCTTATTACCTCTCCCCTTCTCTCGGTCTGTCTCTCTGTCTGTCTCTCTATCTGTCTCTCTCTCTCTCTGTACTCCCTTTCGCCATGTGATGGGTAGGGGCGTACCCATGCCACTCAATATTACAAAACAAAATGCGATAGGCCTATATACCACCTGCTGCACTATGTGCACGTTTCCAGGGTATAAGCAAACAAAAGCGGTGGACTTTAATGAATTACACAAATACAGTCACATCACACGCCCCTTTCTGGCCAATCCCTTCGCAGTCACAGCACCACACTCACAACCAACTCAACAACTCCCGACATCGCAGTCGAATCATACACCGTCCTCATCATCATACACCGTCATCATGCCCAAGTATAAGCTTATGTACTTCAACATTCGCGGTCGTGCCGAGGTCGCCCGTCTTCTCTTCGCCCAAGCTGGAGTAGAGTACGAAGATTGCCGAGTAACTCAAGATGAGTTCCAAGCCATGAAGGGTGATGCCACTAGTAAGTGTATATACCATTCATAAATATTATAACTGAACTTGCTTTATTATTGTTATTATCATTATTATTATTAAAAAGCCATTTTTATTTATATGCCACTCTCCACCCAGGTGTTAAGAGGGTGCCCGGTAGGACACGATAGTCACTGTGATTTGTTTATCATTGTGAGCGCCCGCAAAAGCGCCTGGCTTGAATGCTCCCTACTAGGGAATGGAGAAGGTGCATATATTGTGTGCTGGCAAGCCTGAATCCGATGACCGGGGTAATATCTTCGTAAAGCACTTAGAGACATCGGACGAATGTAATGGGCGCTATAAAAATCCAGAAGATTATTATCATTAATTAATTTATTCATATACGAAAGGAAATGGGGAAATAATAGTGGTGCAGCGTAAATACTAATTCAGCTGAGGCGTGCAGCTTTTCATTGTTCAAAACTCATCTTTGAGCCAGAACACAACCAAAGAAACTAAGTCAGGAATAAGAAAATACTGTTTATGGGTCCCTTTTAATCAAATCTCATTTTTGCCGAAGACTGACGGTCCATAATTCCGAAGTGAAACGAGTGAACCTTAGACTAGTACAGCAATTGATTTTAGTGATAACATAACACATAACAACAAAAACAATTAAGGAAGATGCCCTAAAGCCGGGAAGCAGACTTGTACGGGTTTACTTAAACCTTTTTTGTCTTCCCGAGACATGTTTTTTTTTTTTTTTTTTTACTGCCGAAATAAATTCAAATTAAATCTACTAGGAATGAGACATTAAAATACGAATCCATGTTCATATCTATACAGTTGACTTTTTAGCGGTAAGTTCCAGTTGAAACAACAAAATTAAAACTCAACGCCTGCTCAGTAGGAACAATTAAGTACATCCATTCAACATGCTTTAGAGAATTTCCAATATCATTAACATTGTAAAGTATAGAAGTCTTTCGTCTCATCACAACTGTCCATAATTATGTCCAAGTTGTTTAGTATGCTTCAGAGAATTTGCAATGTCCAAGGTGCTTAGTATGCTTCTGAGAATTTGCAATATCATTAACATTGTAAAGTATAGAAGTCTTTCGTCTCATGATCATCACAACTGTCCATAATTACGTCCAGGTTTGAAAGTGTCTGAGTGTGAATTTACCAATCATAACTCTATCCAAAGAATGAGATTAGTTATATGTGGTTGACGATCTCAGAAAAATGAAAAATGAAAAATCTCAGAAAATGAGTATAAACATGGAATGGTCTTACCCCGTGGTCGGCGACACCTGGAATGGTGCTCTAGAGCCATGCTGCTCTGTGATCACCCAAGGGTGACGATAAGTTGCTCACACACAGAAAGGGCCCACCGAGGAGACTCCGCGGTTGAGTCCAGGCACACGGGTAGCCAGAGACGTGGTCGAGGTAAAGCTGAGACCCCATTAAAAGGAGTTCCCTAGAATTATAATGAACCCTTGCATAAACTACTTTTCCATAATTATTTTCAAACACCGAGACCG
This sequence comes from Echinometra lucunter, assembly GCA_029962745.1. Lineage (NCBI taxonomy): Eukaryota > Metazoa > Echinodermata > Echinoidea > Camarodonta > Echinometridae > Echinometra > Echinometra lucunter. Next base: position 17,147,333 of record CM057170.1, read on the forward strand.
TAAACACAAGAATAGTACTTACAATAATCATTTTTTTCTTAATTCTACACATTTATAAAGATGACAAAATGCAATGGTATCACTGCATGACAACTCTCAAATTAAAAACACAAAAATAAGCATGATAAGTCTGTTCACCAATTTTATATCATCTTATGCTACCATTCTAGAGTGAGCATTAAACGTATTACAACGTCATTCTGATTACACATAAAGGTGTAGTAGAAGGAAAGTCATTTCCACTTACAAATTGACTTGTGGACACAGGCTTGGTTCTCCAACGACGAAAAGGCCATCTGGCAGTGTTACACAGGTAGCCAAAGCCCAAGACACAGGTCTTCACTCTCCAAAGACAGAAAGGCAGAGTTACAAAGGTATTGAAAAACCCCTAACACTCCTAATTACACAGCTGAAGCACATTCAGGGGCGTAGACAGCGGGGGGGATGAGGGGTATGCATCCCCCCCCCCCACCTCACAAGGTGGGGGGGGGGGATGACATGTACAATCATCCCCCCAGGTTTTAGGGAAGGATGTTTTCTTACATTATCATTATAACAACAACAATAAACATAATAATAATAATAATAATAATAATAATAATAATACATTACTAAATATTATCATTATTATTATTATTATTATTATTATCATCAATAATAATATTATTATTATTATTATTATTATTATTATTATTATTATTATTATTATTATTAATATTAATATTTTAATATTAATATTTATTATTATTATTATTATTATTATTATTATTATTATTATTGTTGATAATCATAATTATATAACAATAATAGTTATCATCATCATCATCATCGTTAATGTGACTGAAATGGCGATTGATATCATAACTATATCGATCATTATTCTGATTTATGTAGTTATTTATATTACTTTTGGGTAATTTCGGCGCCGTTTTGGGTAATTTATATTAGTTTTGGGTAATTTCGGGGCTGTCTCAGTTATTCTGAAGTGGTGTAATAACATAATTAAAAAAAAAAAGATTAATAGCGTGATGTAAATATGCAGTAATGTGTGTGACAGTCCATATTCTATATACGTTTGTCACGGTGCGTAGATCTTCAATTTACAGAGGCGGCGCTCCCGGGGGGGGGGGGGCAGGATGCACAGTGCCCCCCCCCCCCCCACACTTTTCGAAGCATCCAAAAAGTGCCCCTTTTTACCCAACAAAAATGCCGACTTTCAAACCTATTCAGTGCCCTTCTTTTATCTTAGAAGGGCCCATTTTCTTTGTTGATCAAGTGCCCTTGCGCTTTCTAATAAGTGCCCCTTTTCGTTTCAGATAAGTTACCCTTCTTAAAATCTACAGAAATGCGCTCTTTTATGCCTTTCCCTTTTAATAGCGCTCTGTTCCCTTCTGTGAAGCGCCTCTTACACTTCAAATGAATGTCCCTATTAAAATGCGATTATTATCCCCTTTGACTACCTCTTTTCGTTTTTCAAAGTGCAATTTCTCTTCTGCAGATTGCCCCTTTTCACCCCTGATAAGTGCCCATTTTCCTTTCTAATATGTCCATTTTCTGCATCTGTTCATGTAAGATAAGGGCAATTAGCGGCTTTTTTTGTTTTCTGATAGTGTCCCTTTTCCATTTGGGCAAGTGCTTCCCACAACTGTAATTAGAAGGAACGGTGCCCCTTTATTGGGGGGTATTTTTCTACTTTTTCTTTCTAAAGCTCGCTCGCTACGCTCGCTCGTACTTATGATATCTCACTTAAAGGCAGGTCAAGTGTGTTGTAACCATAAAGTCTTATATGTTCTCCTAAGTTCTTGATGGTATTGTGCTCAAAACCCCATTCAATTGGAATATTTTCTCTGATAAAAAATGATCGGTAGCTATGAGACCTCACTAATGCATTTAAACATTATAGCTCGGTCACTGTAAGGAAAACTATATACAGAATAAATGGAAGAAATTTACAATGATAATGGAATACGAATAAAATAAATTTCAGGGAGCCTTTATCATTATAGGCCACTCGAAATATACTGCAAATACCATGCCCTTCGGCAAAAATACCTAGCATTTTTTGCTCGCTCGCTTCGCTCGCTTACAATCGAGTAAGACAGAGCAGTATACAATAATAGTGCAAAGTAGTTATTATCATGACTTGTAAAAGTATGTCAAAATGCACTTTAAAAAGTGTGTTAAATAGAATGTAAGGGTATATTTTCCTTCTCGTGTTCAGTTTTTGTAAGGGCCCCCCTTCCCCCCCCAAAGTGCCCCTTTTCACTAGTGCCCCCTCCCCCACTTTGAAAGACGCTCCGCCGCGATGTCTGTTTATGTCTGTGCATTCAGGTGTGGGTGTGTATGTGAGTTGTGGGGGTGCGGGTGTGTGTGTATCTGTATACGAAATTATCCTCGATTTCTCGTGAACGGCAAATCATCCCCCCCAGGTGTGAGAACCTGTCTACGCCACTGAGCACATTCCCTCCCATTCAGAATCCCTCAAGCTCTCTTACACTTTCTACAGATGCTCATTTGCATAACAAATGAAAACGTAGCTCCTCACTCTGCAGGTCCTGCTATAAAAGAACAAAATGCTTTTCTGCTACAAGATACTGGATTTTAGTCACAGAAAGAAAGGGGTCCACATCCGACATTCGGTTAAGCGAATTTGGAGTCGCCGAAACAACTGGGCCCCGTTTCATAAAACGAGTTATCAATGACAAGTTGTAATAACTGTTATAAGCTACTGAAATCCTTGCATCTGACTGGCTGAGAGCAAATTTGTCAGAGAAATGTCAAAGTTGTTACTGATAACAATTTGCATAAAGCGGGGCCCTGGTCCGTCTCCGTGGTCTTGTGGTTAAGCCATTGGCGTTCAGAGCAAAGGACTCAGGTTCGATTCCCGGTGGAGACATTTTTTCAATCTTTCCAAAATTTCAAATAAAGGAGTAAGGAGAGGACAGCTCTGGGGAACTCTGATTTAGGCTACGCTACTATTATTCTCGCATTTATTTTCGCATATATTCAGAAGAATATGTAGACTTCAGAAGAAAGGGATGCAATTTTCAGATGTAAATGCGTTATTCGATCTTATCAACACGAAGTGTGAAAATGGACCTGATAAAGTAAAATATCCGGTTCTACGTGGGTGTATATAAATGACTAACAACAAAGAGAGAGAGAGAGACGGACAGACAGACAGACAGACAGACATAGGGAGGGAGGGAGAGAGAGACAAAAGCTGTTTATTTTGCCTACCAGGTGTACTTTTGGACGCAAATGTATGTTGTTAATACTTTGTTTTTTTCTTCAGAACTTCCTCTTGGTCAGCTACCAGTCTTGGTTGTCGATGATCATCCACCAATCCCACAAAGTCATGCCATTGAGAGACATCTAGCCAGGACCCTGGGTAATTATTAATCTGCTTCTTTCTCCAACCCTCTGTTTTCTCCCTTTCCTTAATCACTCTCAGGAAGATAGTTAGAATTTTTTGTCCCGTATTTAGAACCTCCAGAAGAAAAGGGTTCTATAAAGGGTTCTTTTCATTTTCAAGAACCCCATATGCATGATATGGTTCCTTGTACAACCCTTTATACCCTTTCGAGAACCTTTATAGGCTATTAATAGTTCTTTAAAGAGCCTTTAAAGGTTCCAAAATGTGAGACAAGAAAAGGTTTTAATCTGCCCCATTTTTTGGTAAGAGTTTTCTCTTCTCCTTCTTTTATGTTCTTCCTCTTTATCCACTTTCTCTTCCCACTTGATGTTCTCTTCATGCGCTTCACTTTTTCCTGCATGCGATGTACTTTTCTTTCTTTCTTTCTCTCTCTCTCTCTCTCTCTCTCTCTCTCTCTCTCTCTCTCTCTCATCATCCGCCTCTTCTTCCGCCATCTCTCCCTTTCCATCTTTAAGCTCAATCCTCAGCTTTCATTTTATGTGTAAATATCATTCTCTGAAAAAAAAAAGTATCGTCACGTTAAGCTGTATATGAATAAGAAACATTGATTTATCGTTCATGGCCACTACTAAAAATATAAAATGAATATCATAACGGTCAGATCGAACAATTATGTTCCCAGATCAGATTACACATCATGTAGAAAAAAATGATTTCCATTTTCTTCCAAACACAGAAAGTGCACCATTTTCATCATCCCTCTTAAGAAGTAGAATACTCATAATTCAAAATTGTGACCTTACATGTTGCCTTGGACCAAATTTTCAGATGACCTTGATTTTTGAAGTAATTTTACGAGTATTCTGTCTTTCAGGGTTATATGGCAAGAACGAAGTCGAGGCTGCACGCATCGATGTCGCTTGCGAGTGCGTTGCGGACCTCGTCACCTATCTCATGAAGATGTTCTTCGAGAAAGACGAAGCCAAGAAGGTATACGAACTTGATCAAATTGATTACATGTAAATGAATAACAATCTCATGACTACGAAGCATCTCAAGTACAAGCTAATGAGAAATAAAAAAATATGTCTTGAATAATCCGTTTTTATATGAGGATACTAGGCCTACTTAATTTCATAATTATTTTCTCTAGTTTCTTCTGTTGTTGTTGTTATTTGTTTATATGGGTGATTGTTTTTTAATAACATTGTTGCCAAGCAGGGTCCCATGGAAGACTGCCATAACTGGTGAAATGTGCCACCCTGCATAGATATCATAAATAAACAAATAACATAACATAACATAACATAATCAGTAAAAACCAGAAAAGCAACATTTGAATTTTAAGCACTGAACCGTTTGTCCAGCTCTCAGCAACCCGATTTAGAAAAATTAGGGTTGCTAAATATTAACGAACGTTAAAATTTAGCTTAATAATCACCAATACCGATGTTAATAAATATGTTGTATGACTGTGTACTTGCACCCTGTCATTCCCCCCTTTTTTTTTTCTTCCACTGAAAACAAATGAAATGTCTAATAACTTTGGTAGAAAGCGACAAGAGGTGTACAAATAAACCATGTCACATTTTAACTAGACTGGAATCATTTCCCGTTGATAAAATAGGGCGAGATGGCAAAGAGCTTCGTTGAGAAGGACTCGGTCACCATTCTCACCGCCATGTCGGAGAGTCTGAAGAAGAACAATGAAGGGAAGGGATATTTCGTTGGTGATTCGGTACGTTCTGTCATCTCCACAAACGTTCAGTTCTTTCCTCTTTTTTCTCTTTCTTTATTCTACAGTGAAAGTTTTAAATGTTTTCATGATATCAGTATAACATATTTTAACAAAGAGATACTCTTAAAAAAAAACCCTTTCATTTGACTTAACTCATAACTTTAAGAAATTGTCTTAAGTATCTTAGGTAACGTCAGTGTATGTGCATTTTGTGTGAAAGATTTGATCACAGTGTGCGTAACTGACTTATATTTTCAATAGATTTTACTTGAATATCATTAAAGTGCATATAGACTTCTGAGGTAGAATGCAGCAATATCTAATATATTTCTGAAATGAAATGTACGAAAAGAAAAATATAATTACTACATGATAAGTATATTGGCTATCTTTTCCTCTTTTCATGGTTCATATAACACATAATATTACATTAATATTATACGTAAACAAATCATATTCACTACTATAGAGCAGCTATACTATATCAATCTACTCTACTGCGCTGCGATGTAACAGAGCTATTCAGCATGTTCAGTAAAGTAATATTTGTTTTGGCACGTTTGATATTAAGATGGGACTGAACGCAAAAATAAATAGGGGCTAACTGGTCAAAAAAATACAATACCAGACTGCGCATCACGTGGTTTGCGGTTCGAGTCCCGCCTCGGCACTGAATAGATGTCCTTTTGGCAATGCATTTATCTGCACTTACCACTCACTACTTATGCGTCAATTGATTACCCTGTAGAATGCAAATGTCATTGAGTCTGGAGTAGCATGGTGCTCCAGTAAAATGGCTCCTACAGACTGGAATACTCCTTAGTGGAGTGGAGAATCAGCCCTAATAGTGCAGAATCGTTAACGAATCCACTTATCGGGGGTTGTAATGGACTGTAAGGTGCTTCCAATTGATCAGTTAATTTACGTGAAAGGAGTTTATAAAAAATAAAAAATAAAAACCCTCAGATATTTAAAATCATTAACGCAAAAAATAAATAAATGAATAAATAGATAATAAAAACTAAATAAATGAATAAATAAAAAACTAAAACATATATATTGTTGTTTTTTCAGATGACCCTCGCCGACATCGTCATCTTCAATCTCTTGGACGGCATATTCAAAAACATGGCCTCTCTGGGTGACATGTACCCTGTGCTGAAGGAGTTCACTGATCGCATGAAGGCTGAGCCAAAGATCGCTGCATGGCTGGCTAAACGACCCGAAACTTCATTGTAGATTTAACCCCGTCTGGTTGGAGTCTCTTACTCCTGAGGCAAGGCTCACATTTGAGGCTTCTCGCTTGCGTCAATAGGGAGCTTTAGATACGCGTCGTCTGAGCTGCGTCGCGTATCTAAAGCTCCCTATTACTTGCGCTAAACCGAACCTGTCAACGCAGTCATAAAAAAAAGACTGTTTGGACTCTTGATTTTGCAGTCACTATTTAAACGACATTATTCTAACAAGGCGTGGTGCCGCCCTACCTCAGACAGGGAAGCAGCACTGTGTCAGCAACTGGCGTAGTCTTTGACGCGAGCCAGCAGATAGTGACATCGTACTAAAACCTGAAAAAGTAACTGCAAAATGAAAAGTGCAAACATAACGTTGTCTTTGTGAGGGACAAGACACTTACTATCCTGATACGTTTGAATAGCATAGGTCATGGATGTGAAATGTCACATTACTTGTAAAAGGGGTTTATTATTCAATTAGCCATAACTTCAATCAGTTTTTCCTTGGACAGTTCTATTAAGAAAAAAAGTGTGCTCCCCGGCCTCTTGTATAAAAAGTTGCGATTAAACGCAACTAAAAGAAGTGAACGCAACTTGATTTTCAAACAATCAGAATTGAGTATTTGGGCGCAAAAAAATTAATGATAAGCGCCTTAAAACCCCCAAACTAACCAACCATCCGGACTTGCGTTTAATTTTCTGAGTTGCGTTTAATCGCAACTTTTTATGCAAGTGGGCCCTGTACTCAAGACTGACAGATACAATGATGAAATTAAGTGCTTTCCTGCTAATATAATAGAGACATTCATGCTACGAATCCTAAAGAATATTCTAGCCAGACTCCTCTTGAATAAAATGAGAGGAGTCCTTTCTCCGTTCCAACGTTGATGGCGGTCAAGTTTTATGTATGTACTGAATGACGCAAGAGTAACGACTAGCCGTGATTTGAAGGCTTTTACGCGTCCTCTGCTTCGCAACATTTCTTTCCAATGATAAGAATACTAGGGCCATTTTACTTTTTAAAGATAGGGTACCTATGTCGTATTTTTATATGGTCAGTTCATTACGCATTTCGTGGCAAGCATGAACATGTTTACTTTTACTGGCAATGTAACTTTACAAATAAGTTAAGATATTTATGAAACGAGCAAGGAAAAGAAAGTTACTGCAAGACTAAGCAACTCATTAAAAAATCACTTTGATGTTTTTTATGCATAATGCACATGGTGAAATCTCTAAATTATCCTAGTAATTAAAATCAGATGTTTTCATTATCACTCATAGTCTTGTCCTGATTATACACCTTTTCTCCAGTGTTGTTTATGAAACGGTAAAAAAAGATCTGAGTACACCTACTACTATTTGCATCCATATCAATGATAAATGCCTTCATATTCAATATTTATTATGTTTCATATTTCTTATCATTTTCCATGCAAAATAAGTCATGACGAAACCTCCCTTTAAAATACTTAATCACCAAGGAAATCATGCCCAGATGACCCCACCCCTTCCCAACTCCTTGGACAATAATGATACAGCCATGTAAGTGGAGAAAACTAAAGTCTGCACTATACATGTATGTCAATGTTAACAACTGCGTGGAGTATGTACGTTATGTTTGCAACTTAAATATTGAGATCAAGCCTATCTCTAATCAAGTATTAGTTTCTTACACTCTTCAAGAGCCAAAGTGTATCTTGAAACGTATGAAGAACACATGTGAGTCTTTCTGATAAGCGAGCAAAAAAAAAAAAAAAAAAAAAAAGGAAGAAGGGGAAAAAAGGTCCGCATCTTTCCTTTGTTTTTTTGTGCGAAGGGTATCTTTGTTTCTCTAAAACCACAAAACTTCAAAATTAACTGACAAGCAAGAAAAAAAAAGTTGAATAGAAGTATGAATGAAACGGTCTTTTCTGGGGCATTTTTACTCAAAAAATGTATAATGTCACAAATTACACAATCGTTTAGTGGAAGGGGATGTTCATACAAGTACTTCGTAGGGGTAGGGGGACGCGTCCCTCCTATTAATTGATCCGGTCCCCCCCCCCCTCCCACTCTCCCCGGATTTACACCTATGCTCCTGTTATTCCTGGTATTCAAAGGGAGTGATTTTGCGAAGATTCTTACAAAAATGTAAAAAAAAAAGTTTTGCAACAAGACGGGCAAAATGACCAGGCATGTTTCCCCTATCTTGCAAGCCTGGTGTCTCTGTTGGTTGCTAGTGGCTGATATCGAATTTTCTTGCTTCACCTTCAAAATGATTTTTTTTTTAATAGAAGGCAAAACTACAAGAAAAAATGGAAATGAAAATAAACACTTTTGTTAATACGAAACTGTATACCTAGGGGGCAAGACCGGTTTTAGGGACACGGAATGTGTAAAAGGTTGTTGGGTTTCAGTGTGTTCAGGAGATCATTCTGCACAACTTCCAGGTGGACTACCTTGAAATTACGCTGCTGAAAAGAAATGGCGGCCATTTTTCCAAAATGGCTGCCCTGTAAACTATTATTGAACTGTTTCGAATGTAAAAAGTTAATAAAACATCTATTTTTCACGTATGATACATCATATTAAAGAGTATTAAATTCCCTACACAATGATGTCACTTTCGATGAGTTTGAAGATGATTTGCATAACATTTTTGGCTCAAATATGTGGAAATTTACCATTTTTACCCAAACTCTTAATTGCATCAAAATACATATTTCGGCGTATTTCAATAGTCTTGATGACTAATAATTTCAGACTTTCTCAAAAATTATCCATATCTTTGGTCAATATAATATAAAAAATTTCAACTTCATCACCTATCTAACAACAAAGTTGTAGGACCCTGAAGTTGAACACTTTAATATTGACTAATTGCACAGAAATTGGTTGCTAAGGGCTGCCTGCCCCCTAGCAATGTTGATATCTTGCCATGTAGAATGACATTTCCACCAGTAATTACTATCTCCATGCAGCTGATAAGACATGTGATGTCTAAAGATGCAGTTTGATCATATTTCATTCATGTATGAATCTTCATTGGTTCCCAATGAGCACTATAAAAAGCGACTGCGCCTAGAAACTGATGATGCAGAGATGAAAACTAGCACAGCATTGGTCCAATGATACAGGGAACGAGTCCTTTTTTAAAGTGGTATTCATGATTTATGATTTACATTCCAAGTCATAAAGATTATAGATTGTGCGGTTCGTTCACCCCCTCTTGCGCCATGTTTAGGCCCCTTCGCTCACCCCATCCTAATAAGCTGCTGATGTTGTCTGTGCCTAGCAATCTACATGTATGTCGTGTGTTCATGAACTATTATACAAATCTAGATTATCGGTCCAATAATGCATTAAGAAGAAGGACACTATGACTTTATCACATGAAGAAATTGTTCAGATGTTGCTCCGCACCACATCCTAATATCTTAATATGTCCATACCCCCCCCCCCCCACACACACACACACACATAAAAGCTAAAAAGCGAGAGACTTTGGTCCATTACCTTTGTTATAATGGAGAATTATTGACAAACAAATGAAAGAGTCTCCACAACTCATTAATAGTTAGCATATCTGCCCATTCCTTACCCTTCTTGCTCCCCCTCTTTCACCCCCCCCCCTTGTCATATCATTTAGCCTTAAATTTATAGTACTTTCAAGGAAACCAATTACGATCATCGGCGAAATACAATTAGACATGCATGCAAGTGCTAAACAAGATTTAAAAAAAAAAAAACCCTCTAAGAAAGGTTTTTTTTAGGTTGGTTGAAGATCTTATATATAAATAATAAGAATTTTTCTAGATGAACATTTGGTAGGTTCTTATCATGATTTAACCAAACGTTGGTTTAGAAAAATTCACTTACGTTTCATACTGTACATTTCTTTTTACGAAAAATTGACAGGTTCATAAGCAACCGGCAATGATCTTAACCAACTTTCTGAGCGTGTAGGGTTCAGAACTCATTCCGTATCCCGCACACCCACTCCCTCAAAAACATGCCCATTTTGAGATTCGAGCCCCTTCCCCCCAAAAGTTGCCAAACTATTGTTTTATGAAAATTGATGGGAAGAAAATGGATATTTACAAATAAGGATTTTTTCCCCCAATACCCTACTCTTTTTGCCCAGAAGCTAACCTTACTACAGTTTCACCAATACAGGTAACTATGTGTACTAGTATGCCATATGGTCCAAATATATTTGCAATGGCTATCAAACAATAAAAATATAGGTACTAAAGATCAGTTGACTTTGACTCAGAAGAGATATTAACGTCGTTATTTTCCTTTGAGTTGTGAAATGTCTTACTATGCAGCTGAAATGATTGTTTTTCTAAGCAAAAATAAAATAAAAATAAATAAATAAAATAAAAATAAATAAATAAAATAAAAGGTCATTGGATTTTTGCCATACCTGCAGGAAGAGATAAAAACAAATATACGAACAGAAAGAACATGCAAGCAACGCTGCATAGAATTGATAACATCCCATGCAGATAGATATGAAAATGTCAAATTTGCCCTTTTTTTCATCCTTGGCTGTGACACCTCCGCACACATATCTAGCGAAGCTCCTATTTTGGGATCAGAACTCCTAGTCCTCCTCCTCCTTCCTCAACAGCCATGATCCTGCCCATTTTATTTTTATTTTAAAGCGAGAAATTGATCAAAATCATAATAAAAACATCACAGTACTGCTTATGCCTTATAGGCTTTGAAGATTATGAGAGCATTCAAGGAAGAAATCTTTCCCTAGCTCAACAATTTTTTTTTTTTTGCTCCTATATTATTAGAATTTACCCCATCCAATTATTCTTATAAAATAGTTTTAATACAAGTACAAATTTGAATTCGGGCCATGCAAATTAAGGCACTAAGGATGGTAAAATTAGGAAGCTATTGGGGATGACTGATCATATTGAACAAGTTACACATCCTCATCCTGGCAGTTTAAAGAAGTAATCAGATAATCAAGTTTCTCATTTGTTAGGGCGTGACCTAAAACTCTGCCTGTGTTAAACCGAGACAATGTTTTTTGCAGCAGGCAGATAGATCTTCATCTTCGGAGTTTTTCTTGTGACTTGTGTGAAAGTCTGCAATTATTAATTAATGGCCCCCTTTAATACTCTCCTGGTTTTCATTTTAAGTGTCTTCTTTGCGTGCATTCAAAAGATCCTTTAAAAATTGACTGACAAGGGTCCACTTACACAAAAGAGTTGCCATCAAAATCAAGCTATACTGTAAACTTGATGAACATGGTAAACGCAAGTCCTTGATACTCTGTCCCGGTTGGTTGAAAGTCACATTGGGTTTATTAGTATTGTTTGGTTTGTTGTTTTTTGTAGTTGCTTTCAAATACAATTTTTTTATACAAGAGGGAATAAAAGAGGGAATAAAAGAAGTGGAAAGATTCTTAAAAGTTTTCTTAGCATGAATATACAATTATTGGAAACCACAGTGACCTAATCAATCAATCAATGTTTGCAAGGTTTCCTCTCGTTCTCCTCTACCAATTATCTTTTACTACTCTATGGATACCTGCCTTAGTACTTGCAGGACACTGACAGATTTCTTTTCAGATAACCATTTGGCTGTGAATAAAAAATTGTCAGGCCTTTTTAATCCATTGATCATTTTCCATTACTAAAAGGCATTGTACCAGTCTCTTTAAATGCCGAATTGAGGGGGGGGGGGGGGGGGTTAGGCGGGATGGAGAGGAGTGGAGATGTAACAGAAGGCGGCGACCAAACCTTGAATTATAATTTTTAAGAGTTGGAGTGCAAATCAGGACTATCACCATCAGAAAGGACTCATTCTATATACACCAAATACACCAATAGCCTGCACTAGTTTCTATCTGTACATCAGTTGCTACATGCGCAATTGTTTTTATAGCATTGGGAACTAATTAAGATTCATAAATGAATGAAATACGATCAAACTACATCAATAGGCAGCAAATATCTTATCATTAAGCTGCATGGAAATAGCGATCACTAGACATAGCAAGATGCCAACGTTGCTAGGGAGCAGGCAGCCCTTAGCAACCAATTTTTGTGCAATTAGTCAATATCACGGTGTTAACTTCAGAGTCCTACAACTTTTTTGTTAGATAAGTGATGAAGTTGAAACTTGCATATGATATTGACCATAGATATGGACATGTTTTGAGAAAGATGGAAATTATTAGTCATCAGGACTATTGAAATAGGCCGAAATATGTATTTTGGTGCAATTAAGATTTCGGGTAAAAAATGGTAAAATTTCGCATATTTGAGCCAAAAAAGTTGTGCAAATCACCCTCGAACCCATCAAAAGTGGCATCAATTTGTAGGAATTTTAATACTCTTTAATATGTTGTATCATACGTGAAAAATAGATGCTATATTAGAATCTTATGTTCAAAAGTGTCCAATATTAGTTTACAGGGCAGCCATTTTGGAAAAATGGCCGCCATTTCTTTTCAGCAGCGTAATTTCAAGGTAGTCCACCTGGAAGTTGTGCAGGATGATCTCCTGAACACATTGACACCCAACAACCTTTAACAGCATTCCGTGTCTCAAAAACCCTGAAAATGGGGTTTGGCACCTAGGTAGTAAGGAATGAGATGAAACTCTTCGCTATCAAATCCCGAAAGGCCTTGTATGATTATGCGAGATATGCAGGGCGGCGCTACAGGGAGGGGGGGGGGGGGGAGAGGCATTCCCCATGATTTTCAAGTGATCAAAAAAGGAAAAACGAAAAAAAAAAACAAGAAAAAATATGGGGAAAGAGAGGGCAAGGTCATGCAACTATGTAACAGCCCTATTTGTTCATTTAAAACGTAAAAACTCACTCATGGGTAATCTTGCCCCCATCAAAATACCCTCGCGCCGCCCCTGGAAGGTATATATATATATATAGGGCATATGTGACATAAATTGTTCGTTGGGGTGATGTTCGTTATTCCGAAGGTTCGTTATTCCGAAACACGCAAATTGCGTATACCTAGATGTGCGTTAGTCCGAAAATGAAAAAGGGTTCGTTATTCCGAAGGTTCGATAGTCCGAAAATGAAATAAGGTTCGTTAGTCCGAGAATAACTAACGAACTAACGAACCTCATTTCATTTTCGGACCAACGAATCTTCGGAATAAAGAACCTTATTTAGTTTTCGGATTAACGAACCTTCGTAATAACGAACCTTACACTTAATTCACTCTAAATTCACTCTAAATTCACTCTAAATTCACTCTCTCCTGAAATTCGCGTTCACTCTTCTTTTTTTAAAAGAGAGTACCTAAAAGATTCGGATAAAGCTAATCTCTCGTCCATAGACGGAAATTTGTCTTTAAACCTGAGGGGACACATCTGATATTATCTGGAGAGCAAAAATAAAACAAAACAAAAACTAAAAGCAAAACAAAAACAAAAGACACATTTTTTTCATTGGGGTACCTTCGTTTGCTTAGAAATTCGCTCACAGCCCCCCCCCCCCCTCCAAAAGGAAAGGCTCTTGGCTTTGGAAGGGCCTTTTTTAAACCCCCTTTCATTCCAGAATTTTATGTCACAGGTTACAAAATAATAGGGAGAGGGGAACGATCCTCCACTATTAATTTGGGAGAAGGGTGGGAGTAGAGGAAGGAGAGGGAGAGAGGATGTGCGCCTCCCATGAAATGATCTGGTCATCGCTCCCAAAATTTCAGCGGATTATTATTCCTGGGGGTGTTTAATAAAGCTGTTCGTAAACACTGATCTGTATGAAAAGATTCCATGATCTCAAATAAATTGGAGTAAAAATGTATTTCACAATTAAAATGTTTGTTTCAAAATATGTAATGGGCACGAACAACCTCCAAGGCCAATGAGATGGGCATTGAGGCCAATCAAAAGGGCATCCACGGCCACGGCCTTGGTGTCCTTGGATTAATTTAAGCCCTGCTAGTACATTATATAGACAGTGGCGTAGACAGGTTCGTACACCGGGGGGGGGGGGAATATGATTTGCAGTTCACGAGAAATCGAGGATCAATTTCGTATACAGATACACACACACGCACCCGCACACACCTGCACAGACCCCCTTATACACATTTTAATTTTTATCTTGCGAGCGAGGGAGCCCAAAAATAACAATTTTTTCTGGTTTTCAATCGCGGTTTTCAATCGCATTTTCAAATAGAAATTACATAATATGATGAGCGAGCGAAGCGAGCGAGCCAAAAATAACCACTCTTCTGGTTTTCTATCGCATTTTCAAACAAGAATTCTAAAATATGATGAGCGAGCCAAAAATAAGCGCTTTTCTGGTTTTAAATCACATTTTCAAATAGAAATTCTAACATATGATGGTTGTTTATGACAAATTATTTAAAAAATTTAACAGTTAATTAAAAATATCATTTCTTCCTTAAATAGTGAAGGAGGAATATTTGTACACGCTATCCCCTCTCTCAAAAAAGTGGGGGATATATCCCCCATCCCCCCGGGATTTACGCCAGTGATGCATGGACATAAATAGAAGATATATGCACCGTGACAAACGAATATAGAATATGGACTGACACACATTATTGCATATTTGCATCACGCTATTCATCTTTTTTTTTAAATTTTGTTGTTACACCACTTCAGAAAAACTGAAAGGGCCGAAATTACCCAACAGTAATATAGATAACTACATAAATCAGAATAATGATCGATATAGTTATGATAGTAATCGTCATTTCAGTCACATTATCGATGATGATAACTATTATTATTATCATAGGCATAATAATAATGCTAATAATAATAATACATTACTAATTATTATCATTATTACTATTGTTATTGTTGTTGTTAATGATAATAATTATTATCATTATTGCTGTTCCTATCATTTCTAAACATGTTAATTCAGTTCAATTGTAAGCAAACATCCTTCCCTAAAACCTGGGGGATGATTGTACATGTCATCCCCTCACCTTGTGAGGTGGAGGGGGATGCATACCCCTCATCCCCCCCCCCTCGCTGGCTACCCCCCTGGATATAGAAATTCTTGCTCTGTGCTTTTGAAATTAATTTCACAGGGACATCTTTGCGAGAAACAATGGAAATGAAATCTTTTTTCGTGCAAAACCGTTCGGTGATATTTGAGAAAGCTTTATCTACCAAGTCACAACTGACCTTATATACGTGACTGTGCAAAAATCTGCAGGGTCTATTACGTAACATGTGTTGTAGTATGTGTATTGATGAATTCAACGTTTGAATAGCCAAGAAGATTCTTGATATTTTCGCCTAGTCATGGTCTGAGGTATGCTGGAGTATTATGGATGACCTCGGGTTTTTCCCCATTTTGGAGAGAATTAGAGAGAGAAAAAGAGAGGGGGAGGGGTGGAAAAACATTAAAAAAAAAACATAATTTTTATGGATATACCAGGGCCCTTGACCACACACAAACACATGGGCACTACACCCTCCTACACTAAGCCCAAGTACAAACAAAACGAAAACAACTGTAATGTCTTAAGTAAATATAAAAGCCAGTTATATAAGTACCATAGCTACCTCCGCACGAGGCACTCCCTACCCAGGCCATCATCCAGTCAGCAACGTGCACGTGTCCCCCATCACTCCTCGCCTCTAACACGTCAAGGCAATACATCGTCATCAACGTCGATATCATACACCGTCGTCATGCCTTCCAAGTACAAGCTCATCTATTTCAACGCCCGTGGTCGTGCCGAAGTGGCCCGTCTTCTCTTCGCCCAAGCCGAAGTCGAGTACGAAGACTGCCGAGTGACCGGGGAAGAATTTGGAGCTATGAAGGGTGACACCGCAAGTAAGTTGTCCATGATATACGAGTACATAATAATTTGCATTTAGTGCTGAATTTAATTTTGAAAAAATATGAAAAGAGACGGTTGGAAAACAACCAAAAATTACGCCTGCGGTTACTCTTCCTTCTCCTCCTACTCCTCTTCGTCTTCCTCCTCCTCCTTCTCCTTCTCCTTCTCCAACTACGACCACTAGCTAGTACTACTATTCTTTGTTCTTCTCCTTCTCTTCCTACTCTGATGTCACAGTGGACAACTCTCCATTCATTTTGTGTATAATTTTTCAAAAAAAAATATCATCTAAATGCAATATTGAGTCAGTAATCAACACAATTCTTCCCAAAATGCTTGCAGAATTGATTTAGCCATGTTATACTCAAAGGGTAAATCAAAATAATTTCTATTTTTCTTGAAAATGAAGAAAATGTTAAATTCTGTGCATGAATGGAGAGTTGTCCACGATGACATCACAGATGCTGGCAAAGTTGCCAACTCAAGGATCCCTATATTAGGGATCTGCTTAAACTTTCAAAATTCATAACTCCTGAACAGATTGTCCGATTTTTCTCAAACTTTTACCGTTTATCTGTCATCCACCCCACTTAAGGGTTTTCAGTCTGCAAAGATGGCATTTAATGCTATTGTTGTCATCATTGTTTTCATTAATATCATTATCATTATTCGTATTATTGTTATCATCATCATCATCATTATTGTTATTTGTTTTATCTTTTCAGAACTTCCTCTAGGTCAGTTACCAGTCTTGGTTGTCGATAACAATCCACCAATCCCACAAAGTCGTGCCATCACCAGGCATCTTGCGAGGACGTTTGGTAAAGATAATTCCCTTTCTTCCCCACTCTCTTCCTCCCATGATCCCTTCTCATCACTTCTTCTTCTCCTCCTCCTCCTCCTTTTTATTCTTCTTCTTTTTCTTCTTCTTCTCCTCCTCCCCCTCCTCTTCTTCTTTTTCTTCTGTTTCTGCTTCCGCTAATTAAAAAAATGCGTGGTAGAATGCTCACATGAAATTTGCAATGAATAAATCAATTGAGATGGATATCAATAGTGGGACGAGAAGATAAAGGTAATCAATTTGCCTTTTGGGGGTGGTGGGGGTCTTTCTTTTTTGAGAAATCACAAGAAATACGATCACTTCTTTTCAGAGTTGAATTCACTGCACATTACAGAGGACTCCAAAAATATTGAGTAGATTACAACATTTTCCACTCGAAAACAAAGTGATTCCTACCATGCCTAATGTGACTTTTTAGACAGTGGACTTCTTGAACTTCTGCTATATAATTATACACAGTCATCTAGACAGTATATTGCTTCACCCCAGTGCCCTATTCTCAGCTACAAGATAACCAAGATGATCTTTACGCATAATCTGAAGTTTCTTATTGTAATTTTTAAAGATCCCCCCCCCCCATTTTTTCTTAATGTTCTGAATTTATTAATACGTGGACATTTTAGAAGTAAAATATGTGATTTAATGAATGAAATATATTGTTGGTGTTCCATGAAAGTTTTTTTTAACAACTACAGGAGAGTTCTTAATGCCCAATACAATATGTAAAGGTACCTCTACCCCCCTTTCCTCTCCCCCCCCCCCCCTCTCTCTCTCTCTCTCCCTTCTCTCCCTTTCTCCTCTCTCTCTCTCTGTCTCTCTCTTCCCTCGATAAATAGATAACATTTTCATTTTATTTCCAGGGATGTCCGGCAAGGATGAAAAAGAGGCAGTACAAGTCGATATCGTATGCGAATGCGTCGCAGACCTTTTTACCCACTTGACGAAGATATTCTTCGAGAAAGAGGAGGCCAAGAAGGTAAATGAGTAAAGGCCTGGGCCCTGTCTTACAAAGAGTTGCGATTGATTCAAATCGATCGCAACTTTGAGATTGATCTCAACTCCTATCTCTTAAGTACACAGTTGAGATCAATCTCAAAGTTGCCATTGATTTGAATCAATCGCAACTCTCTGTAAGACGGGGCCCTGGTGTACCAGTGCCAAGTGACTCCCTGCCCCCCCCCCCCCCCCCCCACACACACACACAATTTTCGTGATTGTCTCATTTCGGACCAATTTTTAAAAAATGAGCAGAAGTATGTGAGTTATACTCTCAGGAGATAAAGATAACACTATTATCTAGAGGTAGTATAAAACATGAATGGTCTCATTGTAGGACACTGAATTTTGATTTCTCATTATTATAGGCGTGCGCCAAGGAGTCTAGCGATAGCGCGGAAGGCGGACGCGCTGCACTTGGGGGACGCTAAGCATTACACGTACCGGCTCACACGAGGCGCCTTATGATTGCGTCATGCCTTGATTGATTGAGCCAGTCGAAAACATTGCTGTACTCACGACACGCGACCATAAAACGCATGGAAAAGGTTAGTTTTGCCACTTAAATATGGAAGGCCATCCCTGCCATTAACGCCAGCTAGCTGACGTATGCTCCAGCAACCTTACGTATGCTCCAGCAATCTTACGTAAGCTAATTCTTAACCTCACGTGAGCTAATTGACCAATCAGCGAGCTCGATTCGGGTGTTTAAGCAAGCGTATGCTATTATCACACGTCAGGTTATAGTATACACATGGTATTTTACCATACGTAAGGTTATTTACCAACTCAGCATACGCATGCTCAACTCCCGAAGTACAATACGTATGCTACAAGCTGACGTATGATAATAGCATACGCGTGCATAGCACCTTACTCGAGAGCAGTGATTGGTCAAATAAGCTCACGCAAGGTTAAAAATAAGCTCACGTAAGGTTGTTCGAGCATACGTATATGGTTGGCCATCGTAGTCACAATTCGCGTGGTCGATACGTATCCCCGCACCAGATACGTATCCCAATACACGAGATACGTATCCTAATTGACCATATACGTAAGGTTGCTGGAGCATACGTCAGCTAGCTGGCGTTAATAGCAGGGATGGCCTTCCATAGTTTTGCCACTTAAAGACGTGTCACGCGCATGACGCGAAGGTGTCAAACAGGCAAAAAACGAGGGAAAAGAGTATGTTTTCTTGAGTTTGTTAGGGTGGCATTTTCATATCCTTAGGCTGGACTTTATTTAGCCTCAAATCGCATGCACTATTCTCCTCTAAAAAAAAAAAAAAAAGAAAGAGAGACAGAGACAGAGACAAAGACAGAGACAGAGGCCTTGTTTGGGAGATAATGTTCGAGGAGGTACAGCTTATACTGTATTATACTCTTTTGTAGATTTACTTTGTTTCATATTTCAAATTATGTCCTGTCATTATAAAAACAAATTATGAATAATCATGTATGCTTCATTTTTTTTTATTTTTTTTTTTAAATGAAAAAAATAAACTCTTGAACTCTTGAACTCATTTGGGGGTTAATACTGTATAAAGGCTCGGAAAAGAACTCGAAAGAGCGTGATTTTTGATCAATAGATGTAACTTGCTTGGGTGGTTTTGGGGAAAGCCGTGGTCACGCGGGGTCCGCCCACTTGACCGAAGGCCAGCGAGGCCGACTTTTCTCGCATCGTATTTTCCTTCATCATAAATGATGCGCTATCGGTATATAAAATAAGTATATCTCCTTTAGCATGTTTGGTCCTCATTTCCGGATGTCCTACACCTTCAGTGAAAAACTTTCCGCTGCCCTTTAATACTTACTAAACTTCCTTCTGGCACAGGAATTGGTCAGAGCGATGTACATTATAGATTACAATTTGCTATTTTCGGCCTCGCGGGCCTTCGGTGAAGTGGGTTGTCACTGGTCACGCGTGCGTACAGGAATGTATACTGACTGCCCCCTGCCCCTCTCTCCGGGGGGGGGGGGGGGGTGTCGACGTCTTGTGTGAGCATGTCAAGTCAAGAGCATTGTCAATAGCTTTGTTCGTCGCCTTTTCCAAATGTGCCAACATACATAACAGTGATAACACGGTCGTAATCTCGATGGAAAGTACATTTGGATATGAAAATTGCTGTTGAGTTGAGTAAGGAAAGTAAACTAATAATACCCCAAGGCCCTAGCAGGGCCCTAGCACGCTATACACACTATATCAATGATGAGTTAATAATTATTTCCTGTGCAAATTTTATAATTAGCTCGCTCGAAAATTTTTGAGCACAACATGTCCATTATCTAAAGCTCTACCATGAATTGCTTACCCTTCAAAAGAAGATTATAAACAAAACTCTGATTTTGATTATGATTTATTTCTTCTATTCCAGGCCGAAATGAGAAAGGACTTCGTCGATAAAGATTCTGTCACCATTCTTACTGCTATGTGCAATGGTCTGAAGAAAAACGGCGATGGCAAGGGATTCTTCGTCGGAGATAAAGTAAGTCCTCGTAGGCCTACTTTGATAAAACCCCCAGAATTGATCATGGGCGCGGAATGTTTGTTTGTTTGTTTTTTTTTGGGGGGGAGGGGGGTGGGGGCTGAAATCCAAATGGGTGGAGTCCAAGGGCTGTATGGTCGCTGAAAACCCCTGGGGTAAACGGATTTGCTAGCCCGTGGAATGAGCAATTTACAGTCATATAGGTGTTTTATGATATTAGCTTATTTCAGTATTTTAGCCGAAATTGTGTGGAGTCCCCGCCCCCCCCCCCCCCCGATGATATAACCTTTACAGCTAATATGTGGTAATTCAGTATGTGTCATGCACGAGATGAATTCATTCTTTTCAAATGGAATCCCCTCCAAGGGGCTTATCCCGAATTTGAAATTAGGAGATGGACAGGAAGGGTGGGGGCACAATAAAAGAAACGATATTTCGTGGTAGTACTGTTTTCTTAGAAGGGGACAAACTGCCCGCCCCGTGCCATTTGCCTCTCCTTGAAATACGTTATAGTGACACTATCCATTTTCCAAAGTATATGACGGAAAACTCCGTGGTTAACACAGAGCAGATTCCACGTTAGAGCGCGGATATTCCACCCCACTCCCCCGTCTTCGGGGAGTGAAAACAGAGCGACACTTCACTCTTATGTGTTTAGGGAGTACCCGGTATTCACTAGATAATGATTCTCTCCTTGAAAGCATGGGAGAGGAAATAGAGTGAAAATGTACTACCTTATTTCAAAGAGCATTTATTTAGTCTTTATTTAGTCTTTCAGAACAATATCTTTCGTTGTCTAATCATTTCAGCGAATTTAATTGTTTTTGTTGGTGTTTTACGTATATATATGTATATATTGATGTAAATACTAAGTAATTATTTAGTTATAATAGTAAGTTGTTAGTTATTCAAATGAAACTTATTCAATGACTTCTTTTCATTTACTTTTGTGATCCAGATGACTCTGGCTGATATCTCAGTCTTCAACTTGACCGAGTCACTATTCAGTGGCATGCCCGTCCTGGCGGAGAAGTATCCCATGCTGAAGGAGTTCGATACCCGCATGAGGGCTCAACCGAAGATCGCTGCCTGGCTCGCCAAGAGACCAGAGACTCAATTTTAAACTATCTACATATAGACTTGTAACTCACTCATAGTACATAAGTCAAACCTACGAAACCGAAACCAGACCGACAACAGATTGAACACAATTATTGAATTGGACTTTTTTTCTTACTTTCTTACTTTTCTGGCTAAAAGTTTTGTGAAAATATATTTTACAATACCATGACGGATATAGGGAGTATTCAGTTATTCAGGTATTTCGTCATAGGTCAGCACGGAATTTTCGACTAGAAATGGTTTGTGCGAAAAATACCATGGAAGAAATTTATTCAAATACATGTATTTTGCTGATCACCTTGACGTTGGTGGCGGTCTACCACCACTTCTTTATCTCGAATAAAAGTCCAGAAACCATGACGTGCATATTGATTGCCAAACTGAACCTCACCGAAATATCTCCTATTTGAAAATATTTTACGCAAAGTACTTGCATTGTAATCGAAATATTCTGAAAATCGTGAATTACGTTTTGTTATTAGATTATGTAAGTGAATGAAATCGAAATTGAAAGTAAATTAAGTGCCAGTAGTGGAGTACACACTAAGAAAAAAAGGTACAATTTTGCACCCTTCAAATGCAACACTGGGAGCTCCTTTTTGGGTGCAACTTTGCACCCTAAGAAGCTTTTTGCACCTTTAAGGGTGCAGTTAGCTACATTTTGCATCCGAAAGGGTGCACCCTTTTGAATGCACAAATTTCTGCACCTTTAAACGTGCAAAGTTGCACCTTTTAAGGTGCAAACGGGCATATCCGAGTGCAAACAAGTGTTGCATTGAGGTTGCAAACTTGAACCTTTTTTTTCTTGGTGTGTAGGACTATTTGTAAATATTGCAATTTTCAATAAACGTATACAGCAGATATGACAAATACATTTTAACCTCAATGAAATACCGTCGTTTTACTTATTTTTAAGTGTGAGTGGTGAAATGGCCTAATTATTTGAGAGAAATTTGTGCTCTTCATATTTTGCCTCTAAAAGTATGAGTTTATCTCACCCCAAATTGATTTTAAAGGACGAAGACTGATGTGTCCACTAAACCAACAAAACTTTTATTTATTTATTTTTTAAATGTTTTTAACTATTCATGTATTATAGAGTGGCTATCAAAACTCAAAGTTATGCAAGTAGGTGTCATTCATTTTGAACTGGGCGGCAGGGCACGAATATCTCTGCGAAAGTGAAGTATTTACATTGCGTTGAAAATGTGCAAACAGACGGAGGCAATACGAAAGTGGACTGATATATTATATGAGACACGCATACATACAGTTCATGTGAGCAAACATTACGCATTGTGCAAGAGAAGAAAACGGATATCAGGGGTGAGACACTTTGGAAGACAAATACAGACAGACAGACAGACATAGTTGACATGGGAAACTCATGAAGAGATAGACAGATGAGACAGAGAGGTGGAGAATATCGGAAAAGAGGAAAAGAGAAGAAAAGGAAAGAGTGTGGAAACATGAACAGATAAAGAGAAGAACAGGGGAGATACAAAGCGTATGGTGATGTTTGCTTGGTGTAAAAGCACTTAAGACAAAAATGGATACAGTGAGGGATGGAGAATTTTAAGGAAAAAAGCACGGAATAGAAATATCTCTATTTGTTCTATAGATAAAGCATGGAGGTACCTCCACGAAGGTACTACCATGGAGGTTATGGTACTACCATCACTACGCGATGGGATGAAATTAAAATGATTTTAGCTCATTAGAAAGGCTGCCTTTCGGAATTTTTTTTTTAAATCAGAAGAAACGTACATAATGTTTCAATTTGTATATCATTATGAGTGTATCAATATAGTAAGGTAATGTAGTAAAGTTTGAATTGAAGTGAATTTGAATTGAAATAAACTGAATTGAATAGTAAGGTCTTACACACACTATGAACATGACAGACAAAGAAAGCGCACAAAATAAACAACCCCTCATTCTACCCTTCACAATGGTTCTGGTAGTCAAAAGAACATCCCTTCACTGCTATTGTCTAAAATATGTGGAACAGGTGTCACATGCATATTCACCTGGAACTACATGATTAAACATAATAGCTGTGAAGGGATGTTCTTTTGACTACCAGAACCATTGTGAAGGGTAGAATGAGAGGTTGTTTATTTTGTCCGCTTTCTTTGTCCGCCATGTTCATAGTGACATGCCTGATGTCTCCATTGGTTACTAGTACATGATATAGAAATTTTTCCTCTGTGCTTTTAAAATTAATTTCACAGGGATAAATTTACGAGAAACCTGGAAATGAAAATCTTCTTTCATGAAAAACCGTTCAGTGAGAAATGAGAAAGCTTTATCTACCGAGGGGGCGTTTCATGAAACCAACTCCATGACAGTCATATCTCTTGTCGATGATCTGCGGAGATGTCATGGAGCTGACACAGTGTTTCACGAAAGCCTGACATCTCACAAATCCATGATATCGATACTACCGGCTACAAAATATAGTCTTGATCATAATCCATTGGATTTATGGTCAATTATTCAAACACGATTTTAGACCCAGTTTTGCTCTTTGCTCTAAAAGTATTAATAAAAACATCATTGGAATTTGATGAAATAATACAAAAATTGCATTCACATGAAAAACTACGTTAATTGCGACATCTGAGATTTTCTGAAATTGAAAAAAAAAAAAAAAAATGATACCGTTGCGATTTGCGACATTAGATATCCGTAATTGGCAGATTATTGAAAGAAGTCGCAAATTATGTTTTGATTTTGAAAAATAATGATATCTTATGATCAAAATTTAGACATAAATTCATTTAAGTATACATGTTATAAAATTTCAA
The DNA here is from genome assembly GCA_029962745.1 of Echinometra lucunter. Classification (NCBI taxonomy): domain Eukaryota; kingdom Metazoa; phylum Echinodermata; class Echinoidea; order Camarodonta; family Echinometridae; genus Echinometra; species Echinometra lucunter. The sequence goes on from CM057170.1 coordinate 17,171,741, forward strand.
TAGATATTATACAAATTTATACTAGCAAAAGAAAAATATAGAAGAAATACATACACATGACATACATGTTGAATTGTCAATTTACGGGTTTGTTTAGAGACTGCTCCATGTTCTATGGTAGACTGATGTGAGGACAATTAATGTTCATCACATTCACTTGCTGGACTGTTAAAAGGTCGCTAGAAAATATAGGTTGTTTTTAAGTTCTACTTTTATATCAACATCAGTAATAAATGTTCATATTTTTCTTTTTTAGAAATTAACCAAGCTGTTCATAGCCTGACTTGGGATGGCGTCCTGAAAAAAAAGATACGACGGGTTCGGAGGAGCGACAAGTAATTTGTCAGGAAAGTTGTCGCTGGTCTTGGCAAAGACGGTTTTTGAACACTTAGCGGACAAGTTGAGCGACAGCGCCGAGATGTCACTGATCTTGTAGTTATGGCGGTTTCATGAAAAGCACCCCAGGTAAAACGAGCCGAACACGATTGTGCGAAAATATGCAGGGTCTATTACGTAACATACCCTTGTGTTGTTGTATAGTATTGATGAATTCAAGTTTTGAATAGCCAAGATTCTTTACATTTTCGCCTAGTCATGGTTTGAGGTACATGCTAGTTTATTATTGATGACCTCGTGCGTTTTCATTTTGGAGAGGGAGAGAGAGAGAGAGAGAGAGAGAGAGGAGAATGAGTGAAAGGGGGGGGGGGGAGTGGAAATAACATAAATACATAATTGTTAGGAGTGCGCAAAATTTATTTTGTTTGCAGAACATAACGTGAATGAGGGGGATCGATCTTTTCATTCTTTTTTTTTTTTTTCCTTTTTTTTTGGAAAATTAAGTTAGGACTAGTCCTGGATATACCAGGGCCCTTGACCACACATACGCACACATATCCATCCCAAGGACAAACAACACGAAAACAACTGAAATGACTAGGCAAATATAAAAGCCGGTTATATAAGTACCCCCGCTCCCTCCTCACGCTGCACTCCCTACCCAGGTTGTCATCCAGTAAGCAGCGTGTGCATCATCGCTCCTCGCCTCTAACATTTCAAGACAATATACATCGTCATCATCGTCGATATCATACACCGCCATCATGCCTTCCAAGTACAAGCTCATCTATTTCAACGCCCGTGGTCGTGCCGAAGAGGCCCGTCTGCTCTTCGCCCAAGCCGGAGTCGAGTACGAAGATTGCCGAGTGACAGGGGATGAATTTAAAGCTATGAAGGGTGATACCTCAAGTAAGTTATACTACATCCATGATAAACGAGTACATAATTTGCATTTAATGCTGAATTTCATCTTTAAAATATAAGAATTATAAGGGACGGTTGGCAAATAATTAACCATGCAAGAATCATGATTGAACTTACTCCTCCTCCTCCTTCTCCTAGCTTCTTCTCATTTACTACTACTACTCCTACTCCTACTCCTCCTCCTACAGTACTTCTATGACGACTTCCAGTACTAGTATTCTTTCTCCTTCTCTTTCTCTTCCGCCTCATTACTTCTGCTACTACGACTACTACCACGACTACTACGACTACTGCTACTACTACTACGACTACTACTACTACTACTACTACTACTACTACTACTACTACTATTACTACGACTACTACGACTACTACGACTACTACTACTACTACTACTACTACTACTACTGCTGCTACGACTACTACCACTTTCCTGACTTTATCAGCGCATAATGCATTTTTTTTTTGAGAGAGAGAAGGGAGTTTTAACTTTTTAAACTATGTTTTCAAGCATTTTAAATTGATTAAAAACTGGGGTTTTTTAAGTACCCTCTTAAACGGGGAAAGCCACTCGACCCATAACTTTTGTAAAATATAAGATTCGCCTTAATTAAAACTTAATTTCACAAAGCCTTGGAATTTATTCCGGGCTCTCGGGTCGCCTTTGTTCAGAAGCTGCATTGGCATTGCTGCATTTTACAGGGGGTAGTGAAGCGCGTGCCCTTTAAACAAAAGAGAGAGTGAGGGAGAGAGAGAGAGAGAGAGAGAGAGAAAAGAGAGAAGTTTAAAAAATAGAGAGTTCATTTTTAAAGCTTTGCATTCTTTGAATTCATTCCAGGCTCTCGAAGGACCATTGTGTCGGAAGCTGCAGTGTTATGGCTGCATTTTACAAGGAGGAGGGGGGGGGGGGGAGGGGTAGTAAAGCACGTGCTTTTTTTTAAATCCAATAGAGGAAAGAGAAAGAGAGATTGTGAGAGAGAGAGAGGAACAAGAAACAGAGGTGGGTTTTTTTAAGAAAAGAAGAGGAAAGGAAAGTAAAAGGCAAATAGGAAAGCAAATACATCACTTATGCACTCTCGTACCATTCGACAGTCATACTTTTCGTTGTTGTATTTGTTAATGATTTTCGCATTTCATGCATCATCAACATTATCACTTTGTGCAGTGATTCATTTGCTTTTATTATTGTTTTTGTTATTATCATCGTCACTATCAATTTGCCCACAGCCTAATGTTCAGTAAGTTGGTGCATTACAGTGTTTACCCACACTTTTGTGAAAAATGACTTACACACATTAGCATCATCTCTCATTAATATTCTACATGCTATTAAAATTTCAAACTGAAAATCAAACGTTAAATAGGTCAAATAAGGTGGGCATGTTCTTGCCCCCAGAAAAAGAAGCAACTCAGCAAAAAAGTGCTTACCCACACATTTCCATAATATGGTGGCTTCCATGACAGGAAAAAGTACGATTCATATAAGTACACTACTTAACACGTAATAGACTCCATTTTGCAAATTAACTAATGGATCTGAAAACTGACTATATTATGTGACTTAGTCATACTTACCATAAGATTGAATAAGATGTCAGAATATGATGGCAAAGTTAATTCAAATAAGGAAATTTGATGGATTTTTGTGTGATGCGGGATAGCACTATATTCATCCTATCTTTGGGAACGATATGGCATCTTTTACATTTTGGATATGAAATACAGGTAGCTAGTAAAACAAGGTTTTTTTTTTTTTTAAGTATATATTTCAGTCATGATATTTAAAATTCGAGTTAAATCATGCGTAATACCAATCATTTGTTAAACATATTTTTACCTGTGGTGAGTGCGGGTTAGCACTATTTTGATGTCGGAAAAGCAAAAATTTACTTTTTTGTTCTTTTGTGCAAATTCATATTCAAAAGCATCCCAAATATCTACTGGACTTGAAAAAAGTAGCAGTTGTGTGATCAAAACTTACAATTTGATGAATGACAAAAATGTCTATGGGATTTTGAATGTATTTATTATAGGAGCATTATAGTGCTAACCCACAAATCAGAATCACATGCCAGAAATGACGGAAAATTTACAACTTTAGCTAAATGTGCGTTCTCCAAATTCACAGAAATTCATCTCTAGTATTTAATCTTTCATGCGACTTAGTTCAAGACACGTGGCTAAAGACCGTGATTTATGGATTTTTTTCCACGTTTCAAAAGCGTTTATCTCAAAAGGACAAATGATTTTTTTGAAATCGAATTTTAGCAAGAAATCTAGGTTTTTTTTTACTTTTCTTCTCTTCCTATTTTTTTTCTTAGTCCTCCCTACACACGCTCAGCAGTCTCCAGGCATGGCATTTAATGCTATTTTTTGTCATTATCATTACATTTATAGTGATCATCATCATCATCATCATCATTATTATTATTATTATTATTATTATTATTATTATTATTATTATTATTATTATTATTATTATTATTATTATTATTATTATTATTATTATTATTATTATTATTATTATTATTATTATTATTTGTTTTATTTTTCAGAACTTCCCCTGGGTCAGCTACCAGTCTTGGTTGTCGATGACGATCGACCAATCCCACAAAGTCGTGCCATCTCCAGGCATCTTGCGAGGACGTTTGGTAATTTCTTCCCCACTCTCTTCCTCCCATGATCCCGTTCATTTCTTCTTCTCCTGCTTCGTCTTCCTTTTTTCTTCTTTTTATGCCTCCGCCCACAGTAGGTGGTTGTCGGAGGTATTATGTTTTCGGGTCGTCCGTCCGTCCCGTTTTCGTTCTCGCGATAACTTAAGAACCGTATGACGGATCAACTTCAAACTTGGCTCGTGTATGCATATGGGAGGGACAATGATCTGATTAGATTTTGGAGTCTAAAGGTCAAAGGTCAAGGTCATAGCGGTAATAATACGCATAAAACTGGCTCGTTCTCGCGATAACTTAAGAACCATTCGACAGATTGGCTTCAAACTTGGCTCATGTATGCACATGGAAGGGACAATGATCTAATTAGATTTTGGGGTGACAAGGTCAAAGGTCATAGAGGTCATTATGTACATAGAAATGGTTCATTTTCACCATAACTCAACAACAATTTGACCGATCAACCTCAAACTTAGCACATGTATGCATCTGGGAGGGACAATTCAATAGGTTATATTCAAGGATGGAGTCGAGGCCGGCCTTGGCCTTGGTCCGAGTCAAGTGTACAGTGTCTATGAGAGAATTTTTTATCCTCGTGACTCGGAAATGCCGGACTCGACTCCATCACTGATTATATTAAACCAAATAATATACTACTGACTGGGGGTGTATTTTTTTTTTGGGGGGGGGGTATTTTTGCTCATAAAGTTCTGTGTAAGAATGACAAAAAGTGTTTTAAAACTGCAGTAGATGTGTCTTTAATGTCCAGTACTTATGTACATGTACCACTACCCCCTCCCCTTCCTTCTCTCTCTCTCTCTCTCTCTTTCTCTTTCTTTCTCTCCCCTTGATAAACAAATATCATTTTGGCTTTATTTCCAGGGATGTTCGGCAAGGATGAAAAAGAAGCGGTACGCGTCGATATCGTATGCGAATGCGTCGCGGACATCTTTACTCACCTGATGAAGATGTACTTCGAGAAAGACGAGGCTAAAAAGGTAAATTAGTAGAGGTCTAGGCGGTGTTTCATCAAGCTGTTCGTAAAGTTACGAATGACTTTACGAACGACTTATATATGGCAAGCCAAATAGAATTTTCAATCATTATAAACCGCTTCAGGTACATGTGAAATAAGCAGACGTAGATTAACATTACCTTTGCTTACGAATTATTGCAAAGTATATTTTTCCTACATTATTAACATTATGGGAACTATGGTCACATTTTGTTTTAAAAAATCAGGAAAAATTGTGAGCATCACATTTGGCACTTCTTATTCATTCGTTCGTAAAGTCATGCGTAACTTTACGAACAGCTTTATGGAACACCCCCATCTTATGCAAGGCCTCTTGTGATTGCGTCACGACAGTACGCTGATTGAGTCGGTAAAAATATTGCTGTACACACGCGCGACCACACAAATGCTCAAAGTGATTACACTATGGTATTTTTTTTTGGGGGGGGGGATATATGATCGAGAATAGAATTCTAAGAGAAATTACATTGAAAATATCATGATTTTTCAATCGAAATGAATGCATTTTGGCTAATTTTCTCATAAAAATTCAAGAGCTGAAAGTATGAGGTATGACGTAAAAGGGTACCCAGTTTCGCGCATTGCAGTTGTGCTGCGCGCTAGACTGTACAATATGTATTATACCTTGCGCGCATTTTGCTAGAAGTGTACGACAAGGTACCCACTTTTGACGTCATTTTGACGTCAAAGTGGGTACCCAGTTGAAACTGGGTCACAGCTGAGGGGTCAAAAATATCCCGAAATCTTACCACATTTGGGGGTTTCCTTGGTAACACGACGTTTAAAAGAAATTTAGGCAGATGATTTTCTGCTAATAAAATCATGCTCTTTTAAATGAACTAACATTGTTTCAGCATTGGGTACCCCCTTTAAAGGCGCGTGACGCGATGAGGGTGTCAAATAGGCTAAAAATGTTCGTAGAGTTACGAATGACTTTACGAACGATTTGAATATGGCAAGCCAAATGGGATTCTCAGTCATAAATTGCGTCAGCTAAAGGTCAAATATGCAGACGTAGATTAACGTTACTATTGTTTACACCCATTTTTATCATGAAGTATATTTTTTGCCACAATTTGATTGAGATTATGGAAAATGCAGTCACACTTGCTAAAAAATCAGGAAAAACTTTGGGCATCCTATTTAGCAATGCTTAATCCAGTCATTCGTAAAGTCATTCGTAACTTAACGAACAGTTTTACGAAACACCCCGTGGACATGTAGCCTCGAATCGCATGCACGATTCTCTTCTAAAAAAAAAAGGGGGGGGGGAGACAGAGGCCTTATTTGGGGGATTATGTTCGAGGAGGTTAAACTTGTTTCGGGGTAAATTTCATAGCAGAAAAATCGAAAAGGGTGTGAATTTGATCAATGAATATTACTCACTTAGGGTGGTTGGAAAACCCGCGGTGACGCATGTGTACAAGAATGCATACGGAATGCCCCCCCCCCCCCCCCGTAGGAAGTCAAACCTCACAAACCCTTATTGTATAGGCTGAAAGTTGGTAAAAGTCCCGGTGTTGTCACTCTGTATTGACTTCGTGTACGCATGATCGTTCGAAATTTCGCGTAAAAGGGGGTCTTTTTTGAGCACGTTCGCGAACATTTCATTTTCGCGATTTCGAAAAAAAGGTTGTTTTCATGAGCTTGTTCTCGAATTCGAAAAAAAAGGTGTTTTTGAGATTGCACTCGAAATTGAAAAAAATGGGTGGTTTAGTAAAAGTGTACCTGGAATGCAAAAAATATGGGTGCTTTTTAAAGGCCAATTTGTAACCGTTTTGCGCCAAATAGGGGTAACAATGGCTGAAAATGTACTTGAAACACAGCGAAATAGGGGTCAAATTTTGGGTTGCCGAACGATCATGGTTACACCTTTGAATATAGAGTGACAACACCGGGGTAAAAGTATTGCTAACGTTGTTCATTTTGCAATCACTTTACGAAACAATATCACTTTCAGCGAAGCCACTGCACCAAGGACCGTATAGAGTGAGCATGCAAACTCATTTGCTGTCACAGAGTCTTTGCGATCGTCTAAAGAGATGTTTTGATAATATCCGCTTCACACGATACATCACTACCATTATTGCTTATTTCCTACGCAAATCTAGGAATTAAATTTTGAATTTCGGAATGAAAATTTTGAGCACTGCCTCTTTCACTGTTTTCACACGTACCCAGAATGCGTAACTGTAATGCTGAATTACAATAACGCTATTAGAATTACCTTCCGTTCACACGACAGAAAAGCCTTCGCGGATTCTGCGGTTTAGCATTTCAGAGTGAGGAGAGGTGGTGGGGTACCCATCAATCACTCGTGCATGATGCTCTAGAAGCCATCGAGCCTGTATTCTTTCTGCCGAAATGGTTAAAAGGTCACCGTAAGCTCCGTCCCCCCCCCCCCCCCCCCTCCAAAAAAACCTCCCCCCAAAAACACGATTTGGAGGTCAATCCATTCACATGCCAATTTCGCTCCGTAATTCACTCGAAAACACCTTCGGACCATCATTTGAAATGTGCATTTCAAATTACGCATTTCCAATCACGTTCCATTCAGACGGCCAAAATGCATCCTTAGAATGACAATTCCAGTGATGTTTCACTAGAATCGTGTTTCAAATTAAGCATTCTCAGTACGTGTGAAAACACCCTTAGTTATTTAACCCTGATTTCACACGTACCAAGAATGCGTAATTGTAATGCCGAATTACAATTACGCTATTAGAATTATGGTCCGTACACACGACCAAGAAAGGCTTCGCGGATTTTGCGTTTTGCATTTCAGAGCGAGGAGAGGAGGTGGGGCTTTATTCCGGGTACCCATCAATCACCCGTGCATGATGCTCTCGACGTTATCGAGCCTTTGTTCTTTCTGCGGGAGTGGTTAAAAGATCACCGTAAGCTCCACCCCCAAAACACGATTTTGAGGTCAATCCATTCACACGCCAATTTCGCTCCGTAATAAGAGAGAATCGTCACTGTAAAACACTTTCGGACTGTCATTTGAAATGCACATTTCAAATTACGCATTTCAATTCAGGTTTCATTCAGACGGCTAAAATGCGTTATTAGAATGGCGAGTCCAGTGATACGTCACCAGAATCGTGTTTCAAATTAAGCATTCTCGGTACGTGTGAAAACACCCTAAGGTTCTATTATGAATTTCTTCTTAGAATATTATGTAATGTCACGGCAGTGTGTAAACACGCTACCTCTCAAAAGAAGATTGCAAATAAAAGCTTCTTTTAATCATTATTTATTTCCTATAATCCAGGCTGAGATGCATAAGAACTTCGTCGATAAAGATTCCGTCACCCTTCTTACTGCGATGTGCAATGGTCTGAAGAGAAACAACGATGGCAAAGGATTCTGCATAGGAGATAAAGTAAGTCCAACTCTCTACTTTATGGCCTTCCAAAATACCAAATCCAAAGATTGCAAAAGTTCAAAATGCAGCTGCCTGGCTTGTGACAAAATCCACTCGTTCAACACATACCTCTCAATTAATTAAGAAACTCCATTAGCTCCCTATAGAACAACGCATCAAATATAAAATGTTATCACTTACTTACCTAACCTTGGCCCTTCCTATATTTCTTTTTCTTGGGGAGGTGGGGTGGCTCGCCAGCGAAATTTAGAATAAAATAAGACACCCATTGGAAAATTTGTAATGGGCCTTCCCAATATATAAAACGAATTGACGCCCCCTTTCTCCAGTGGTTTACCCAGCCCTTCCCTCATTGGGGGGGGGGGGGGGGGTTACAAATGTTGAGCGCAGATTTAACCCCCACACGAAGTGATTCCTAATCTGTGCCTCCAAATCAAAGAGGATTCATGTACTCTCTCATAAAACATAAATCGATTGATAACGGACATGATACCCCCCGCCGTCCCCCCCCCCCCCCCCACGAGTGAAAAATAGAGTGCAAAGAGAGGGAAAATTCACTCTCTCGTTTTTAAGCAGCACCCGATATTCACTTGATAATCATTCATTCCTTGATTAAAATTAAAAAAAAAACACATCACTGACGATTTCCATGGGAATGGAAATAGAGTAAAAATTTACTCTCTCATTTCAGAAAGACATTTTTCCACTCTTTGATATACTAGCATTAGACATTTAAAAAAATAGAACGAAAAAAACCCTGTATGAGTAGCATTTTTTCTTTAGAATTTTTTGTATTTGATAAAATACATAATTTCCAATGGAGCAAAAAAAAAAAAAAATCATTTCCGGGAGGCGCTTATTCTTTGAAAAGTAATACTAATGCTCTTTCATTCTCATTCGTTAGATGACAAATGTTGGTAGTTGCAATGGTCAAAAGTGTTGATGTTTCGAAGAAGGAAAACGGTTTAAAAAAATGATCTTCGATTTTCGGAAAGCGAATTTAGCACCTTTTGGAAATAAACGAATTTAGATTTAGCGCTTTTTGGCAAAAATGTATTTTTTAACCCATTTCTTTTCTACTTTCCTGATTTTTTTAAATATTCAAATCAGTAATATTGAAGCACATACATATAGAACAAGCATCCAGTCCTACCAATAACTTGGTTTCGGTGAAAAATGGATTTAGTGCCTTTTGGAAATAAGCTCTTCATTTAATTTTTCAGAACAACATCATTCGTTGTCTTAGCGAATCTATTCATTTATTTATCTGTACCTGTCTTTACCTATTTGAAGAGCTTTCTTTCAAAAAGCATTTCTTTGTCCTGTGTTTGTACACGAGTCAATAAAAACTTAAAATTACAAAGAAATATCTCTTCTATATTCCTTGATAACTTTGCTTCAAGATTTTATTCATAGCAAATTACTCCAGCTGAAAAAAAAACACAATGACGTTAATTCCTCAACTTTGTTAAAAACTGGGTGATTTAGTGCTTTTTGGAAGCAATCTCTACATTTATTTATTGATATATTGATATTTAGTGATTTATCTATTTATTAATTAATTTTTATTTCTTTATTTATTTATTTATTTATCTATTTATTTATATATTATTCATTTATTCCCTTTCCAGTTTGAGTCCATGATGTATGTTTTCAGTAAAAGAAGACAGTAATGTCTTTCCCAGCACGTCATGACTGTTGTATCACTGTGAATAAATACAATTCCATCATATTTACGATAACAATAATTATTTGGATTACTGTTCGTTGTTAATTGTTATGACTCGTATATTCTTTTTTATGTTGCATATAATAGAGCGCTGATCAGTTTTTCTGCAATAGCGTTCAATAAGAATCAATTTCATTTATCATTGTTATTGCTGTTATTAAGTGACATTTGTTTATTAACTTCATTCTATTAACTGTTTCGATCCAGATGACTCTGGCTGATATCTCAGTCTTCAACATGACCGAGGCACTATTCAATGACATCCCTGTCCTGGCGGAGAAGTATCCCTTGCTAAAGGAGTTCAATGCCCGCATGAAGGCCCAACCGAAGATCGCTGCCTGGCTCGCCAAGAGACCAGAAACTCCGTTTTAAACTATCTACATCTGGACTTGTAACTCACCCAGAGTACATCAGTCAAACATACGAAACCGAAACCACTCGTACAGTTACCATAGTAACAGCCAGTGACTATGCTTCTCAGCCAATCAAAACCAAGGATTTCACTGAAATTGTCGGAGAATGACAACTTGTCAGTGCTGACAACTTTCATGAAACGGTGCCCAGACCGACAACAGATTGAAACAATAATAATTACACTGGACTTTTTTTTCTTACTTTCTCACTTTTCTAGCAAAAAAGTGTTATGAAAATAGATTTTACAATACCATGACGGATACAGGGAGTATTCATTCATTCAAGTACTAATATTTCGTCAGAGGTCAGCACAGAATTTTCGACTGGAACTTTTGTGTGAAAAATACCATGGAAGAAATTTATTCGAATGCATGTATTTTCTGATCACCTTGACGTTGGTGGCGCTTCTCCATGCACCTCGAATAAAGTCCAGAAACCATGATGTGCATTGTCAAACAGAACCTCACCGAAAAATATATTTTATGCAAAATGAATACTTGCATTTAATCAAAATTTTCTAAAAATCGTGAATTGTGTTTTATTATCAGATTATGTAATTGAATGAATATATATCACCTTAAGATGATAGGTGTTCAGTCATATGAACTGTTGAAACTCTAAGCAAACTTGAAATTGTTTCATTTGCAAGTAGGCCTATTTTGTAAACATTGAAATTTGAATGCACGTATACAGCAGATATGACAAATCAATTTTGATCTCAATGAAGTACCGTCGGTTTACTTATTAAGTGTGAGTGGCGAAACGGTCTGATGAATTGAGAGAAAACTCGTGCTCTTTATACATGCCTTCATAAGTACAAGTTCATCTTATCACAAATTAATTTTTAAGATCTAGGACAAAGACCGATGTCTCCGCTAACAAAAAAAAATCTTTAAACAAAATTGTTTAAAACTGTTTGTATTTTGAGGGTCACTTTCAAAACTAATATATATATATATATATATACATACATACAAGTTGGCCGAGGTGTCGTTCATTTTAAACGAGGCGGCAGCGCACGAATGTCTCTGTGAAAGTGAAGTATTTGCATTGCGTTAAACATTAACAGCAATTGGCAATGTGAAAATGCATTTCATGTTAGCAAACATTGCGCAATGTGAAGGAGAACATTAACTACAGATATCTAGGGGTGAGACACTTTGGAAGACAATAAAGGCAGATATCATAGTTTGATATGGGAAACTGGTGAAGAGATAGACAGATGAGACTGAGAGCTGGAGAATATAGGAAAAGAGGAAAAGAGAAGAAAGAGAAAGAGTGTAGAAATATGAAAAGATCAAGAGAAAGACAGAGGAGAGCGTATGGCGATGTTTGTTGAGTGTGAAAGCACTTTGACAAAATGGAACATATAAGGGATGCAGAATTTTTAGGAAAAAAAATCGCGGAATAAAAACATCTCGATTTGTTCTATAGATAAAGCATGGGAAACCACGATGGCAAGTGAAGTTGCATACTGCATAGGCTGATATACACATGATACAGGCTATGGATCACAAGGTACAAGGTTCGAATCCCTGACACAGCACTATCATCCTTCGACAATAATCTGTATTTGCCGCAATCGACCCAGGCGCGATAAAAGGGTATTTGATAGGATTATGTACCTTGTAATACGCAGAGAGGGATCGCGGAGATAAACCCGAGATGCTCGATGTCATAATTACAAAACTCTCCGGAAGCTCGTTAGGGTATTTCTGGTATCATGTGGTAGAACATGAGAGGAAACACCTGAATTTTTAGAAAAGCCCCCCCCCCTCCCCCAAAAAAGGGGGTTAATAAATTTTACTATGCCATTTTCTCCAAAATCCAGCGACAAGCAAGCATCCCCTGCCCAAAAAAAGGTATTCAGTTTTTGGAGTGAGACTTTTTAACCCGAAATTCTCCCTGCTATAAGATTACGATTCGTGGGACTGCATTCCCCCCCCCCCCCCACGGATTTCCACTTTGATCATGTACTAGTATCCTAATAATACGCTGTTGAGAAATTTATAACTTGTGTCTTTCATGTGTTATTGTCCACGAGGTATGAAATTAACACCACGTACCAGGCATATTTATTTGTTTGTTTTGTTTATTTGTTTGCTTATTTCTGCGTTCAAATAATACAATATAAATCATATATGTATACATAAATATTACATAAATAACGGATCAAGAGCAGTATAATCATAATATAAAGGATATGAACAAGAATACAAAATACAGTAATTTTTCATCAAACTTAAATAAATAATGCATGGAACGCAGGAGACCGCCATCATGAGCGGTTAGGCTTGAATGGATGGCGGCCTCACGTATTGTTCCGTGTTTGTACAGGGATAGCATATTATATTCTTCATATTTTGCTTCGTCATGTTCTCAGTAGCCTCGTCCGGAACACAAAATACTGGCGCGGCGCCAGGATATTTTGATAGACGAACAAGGTGACCCATAGACGAGTTTATTGAAGGTTTAAATGAAAAAATAGGGGTATTATATAGTTACATGATCCAACCATCTCTTTTCCCATACTGTTCTGTGTTTTTTCTCCTCTCTTTCTTCTTTTTCTACTCTTTTTTTATGTTTGCTCACTTGAAAAATCATGGAGGGTGGTTGCCAACCCCACCCCCTGTAGCGCCGCCCACGGACCGGTTGAGGTGAAAGCTAATAAAGGTTGGACTTTGATCGCGTCGTACGATTTGAAAAGCACTATCGCAATACAAAGGCATATTTAGTAATGAGCGATTATCATTTCTGTCTGCATAAAAGAGATGAGTCATATTTCCTAATAAGGAAAATACGGTGGAGGTCGGGAGAGGGGGAAATAAAGAGAAGGAGTGGGAAAAGATAAGTCAGAGAATGAAAGAGTGTTAGAGAGAAAGATAGAGATGGGTGTGCGTGTGCGTATTAGAGATAGAGAGAGAGAAGGAGAGAGAGAGAGGGGGGGGGGGAGGGAGGTCCCCAACCCAAGCTATCGGGTGTGCGCCTCCTTCTTTGTAACATACATATACACACACACTGTTATTGTTTCAGAAGAAAATAAATGTAAAATTTCGATTTCAAGATAGGGGGATAAATAGTGGGTATCAAAAATTAGAAAGGGGAGAAAGGGGAAATCAAATAGGAGGGGGAAGAAGGGATGGCAGAAAGAGGGAGGAGAGAGAGAGAGAGAGTTTCGAAAACCTGACTGCACATACTCTAGCCCCTGCAGAAGCCTTTCCGGTCCTAAGTACACTTTGACTTGACCCGGCACGCCATTCGCATGTCTGCTCACTCTTTCCGCAGCCTGCCATCGAGCCAACAAGGCACCCCATAACGCTCCGACATCATCCTCGACAACATACACCGTCATCATGTCCAAGTTCAAGCTCTTGTATTTCAACATCCGTGGTCGTGCAGAGCCAAGCCGTTTTCTTTTCGCCGCAGCCGGGGTTGAGTACGAAGATTGCCGGGTGACGGAAGATGAGTTTAAAGCCATGAAGGGCGACGTAACGAGTAAGTAAAAAATAATACCAGATGTACGATTCGTCCTTTAGAACTTCATTCCATCAAGCACTGGCGCACGAACCGTGTACTGTAGTGTGTGTATGTACTGGACGTCTTTATCGTTTGTGTACCCGCACAGTCCGGATTAGAGATTTGTATTGTCTATTTCTAGCTACGTCGTTGTTGTTCCCCTTTCGTGTTTTTTATTTATGATTTATTATATCGATACGGTAGTATGTCATCATCGGCTTTTACTAAACACTCGGGTCGCGTCGCGCTGAAAAACACTCGGGTCGCGGCTCGCTGGGTATGGTGCGCCAAGTGTTAAATGGGTTATTCGGTCCGAAACCACAGTCAGTGTACAGTAAAAACAAAACCCTCATAGCCACGCCCACAAGCATATTCTGGTAAACTGATCCTCCCGCCCACTGCTATGCACAAAGTGTTTGTAACGAAACAAAGTCAATGCCCGGGCGAAATGGATCATAATTATAAATCGATCCTGTCTGTTTATTCATATTGGTGGGAGGTTTTTGTTGCAAAATCGTCTTTTGCATTTCATTTTGTAACGAAATGGTTCACCGTTCGTGAATTCTATAAAAAAAATAAAGTTTTGAGTGAACTTTTGACACTAAATTGTGCAGTTTTGGACCAAATAACTTAGTTAACACTTGGCGCCCCATAACCAGCGAGCCGCGACCCGAGTGTTTTCCAGCGCGACGCGACCCGAGTGTTAAGTAAAAGCCTCATCATCTGATCATTGCTGATAGCGATGTGGAGGAAGGAGGCAGTGGCTTCCTCCAGCCAAAGAAATAGGATTATCTACGATATGCTGGCTGCAAGACTTGCCAGCCTCGGGTTTGAGAGGATACCTCTCGAAATAGAAAATAAACTGAAAGTTTTCAGACTGCAAGTGTAATGTACAGACGTATCGATGATCGCATCGAGCTAACTAGCTAGCGCTATCATAGCAAGAGCTGAGCTAGCTGAGCAAATTTAAAAGCGTGAGCCCCGGGGCGTCCATCATATCTCTGTTTGACAGTCATGTATTTCATTAACCACATCAGCAGTGCCATACTGAATATGTACTCGAGTGACAACAACCATTTTTTCAAAAAATCTTTGTTTGCCAATCATGCGACAGAGCACGTTGGTGTCTTTGTTCAAATATGGGACAAAGTTTGAATTGTTACTGAGTATATTCACAGTAGATTGTGTGAAATAAAGGAGAGTTTGCCTTTTCTTCCTCTTACAAATCAACTATTTGCATTCACCGGTTCTGATGGATAGTGTGATGTACATGTAGAATGTATGGTGGCCCTGAAGTACCCTCGACAACAGGTCATGTGCGACGTGAATTTCGGGGCAAACTTTGCATCCTAGTCGCGAAATTCGCGACCCGTGACGCGAACATTGCGTCCAGTCGTGAATTTCACGACCTGCGATGCGAAATTCATGACCTTGGATACGTAATTCACGACCCGCCATGCGAAATTCATGACCCGCGGCTCGAACTTTGCATCCGAGTCGCAAAATTCACGACCCGTGGCGCGAAATTCATGACCTTGGATGCGAAGTTCAGGACCCGGGATGCGAAATTCAGGACCTGGGATGCGAAATTCACGTTGCATATGACCTGTTGTTGAGCGTACTTCAGGGCCACCATAGGAATAGGCTTATAAATTATTGCATGTCATAAAAGAGCAATATCATATAAGAAGAAATGATCGCAGAATGAACAGTGCAAAAATTACATGTAATAGCCGGCTTGTGTGTCAAATACGTCTATGATTCACACTCTCAGGGCCGTACGCAGAAATTTTTTTCTGGGGGGGGGGGAAGACGCGTAGACATTTTCGAAGAAAGCGAGGGAGCGAAGCGACTGAGCTGGTCACGAGGGCGCTTTTGCATTTTTAAAGGGAAATTGAAGGATTTGGTGCCGTTTTTGGTGGATTTTATGAATAATTTCAATTTAAAAGATTTGGGTTTTCAAAATTTCGCCCCCCCCCCCCCCCCCCCGCTGCGTACGGCCATGCACACTCTCGATTGGCTCATGTGATGACGTGATTGAAATGACGTGTCGCCTGTGCCTTACAAATATTGACATAATAGAGCAAGCGTGGCTTGTCTCTGTTGACAGAGACTCGTATCAATAACAATGTGATATTGACCAAGTTCGCCAAGAAACGAAACACTACACAAGATTAAAAATTCATGAACTTTATGTTTTCAAGGGGGAGATGTCATAGAGACAAGATGAGTGGTGCAAAGATGGGTAAAGCAGCGAAACAGTAAGAAGGAAAGAAAGACGGAGGGAGATAAAGAGAGAAAGGGAGGAAGACCGTAAGAAGAAGAAAAAAGAAGAAAAAGGAGAAAAGAAAGGAGAGGAGAAAAAGAAGAAGAAAGGAGAGGAGAAAAAGAAGAAGAAAGGAGACAGGAAAGAAAGAGGAGAAGAAGAAGAATAGGAAGAAGAAGCGGAAGAAGGAGAAAAAGAAGAAAGTATAGAAAAAAATAAAATGTAATATAGAAAAAATAAAGTATGAAATATAAACAGGAATTCCTATATAATTGGTGAAAGAATAATAATTACGGCAACAAAGAGAAGCATCATAGGAGAAAGAAATAAGAGGGCATAAAAGAGTCTGTACAGGGGGCCTGATACAAAAAGATAAAAAAAAAAAGAAACAGACAAACCTTTGAAAGTAAGTAACAGACGGGAGATATACATTCAGGTGGGAAGGGAAGACAGAGAGAGATGGGGGGGGGGGGTGGAGGGTGGTAGCAGGGTACGTAAAACGGGAAGAATGTACAGGGAGTAGACCACAATACCCCCGAAATATATACCAAAAAGGTTTATTCTTTTTTCATGTTATTTATTTATTTATTTATTTATTTTATTTTATTTTTTTTGCTGTCCGTGAGCAGGGTGAGTAACTAACTACATTGACAAGTCGTTATCAGTTGCATATCTCATCAGGATAAAGGAAGCACTTAAAAAAAAATACGCGCCTCCGAATGCCATGCAATTGAGAGTGCATAAGGTTGTGATAATAAAGGGTTTAAACTCCTCTCTCTCTCTCTCTCTCTCTCTCTCTCTCTCTCTCTCTCTCTCTCTCTCTCTGAAGCTCTGTCTCTTCATTCCCATGTGTCATGTTTCTCTTGAATCTCACAATCCTGGGCCCCGTTTCATAAAACTTGTTATCAATGACAAGTTGCAATAACTGTTATAAGCTACTGAAATCCTTGCATCTGATTGGCTGGGAGCAAATTTGTTATAGAAATGTGGCAATTCTTACTGATAACAAGTTTTATGGAACGGGACCCTGATGTGAAATTTTGCGCTGATCAGGTTGGAAATGGTATGGGGGGGGGGGCAATTTTCTGGTTTGTCCCGGGTTCCATAATCCCCAGATACGCCACTGTTTTGTTCCCTCCTTCGATCTGAAATGTACATGTATAAGGTCATGATCAGTGGATATTTATCTTTTAATATAAAATTTGCATGGTATATGTTTCATCTTGCAGAGGCCCCCCTTGCTCAGCTTCCAGTTCTGTTTGTTGACGATCGTCCACCAATACCACAAAGCCATGTTATCGAGAGATACCTAGCCAGGAAATTCGGTAATCTGTTTTTTGTTTTGGGGATTTTTTTCTTCAGAAAATGTCCTGAGATTCGGTTTGCCTTACAGAAACTTGATTATTATTTATCTAGATAATCTTTCCTTTTAACTTGAAAGTAAATTAAATCAAAAGAAATTTTTATTTCTCGACTGGAATTTTGTCAGAGAATTTGTCTACTTCTATACTACTACTACTACTACTACTACTACTACTACTACTACTACTACTACTGCTACTATTACTACTACTACTACTACTACTACTACTACTACTACTTATACTTTTATTACTACTACTAATACTATACAACTACTACTGCTGCTGCTGCTGCTTCTACTGATTATAATTTAATAATGATAACAATGATTATGATGACGACAAAAATTATAACAATAAGAATAAATATGATTCTCATAATAATAATTAAAAAGTTAACGACAATAATAACGATATTAATAAAAGTCATGATTATGAAGTACTTATCAATTCAATGAGTGTTTTACATGTTCTACTACATCATGTACATGATCACTGTTAACCGCTCTTTCAGGAATGTTTGGCAAGAACGAAGAAGAAACCGTTCGCATTGATGTGGCTTGTGAAAGCGTTCGGGATATCATTGCTCCTTTGGAGGAGTGGTTCAATGAGAAAGACGAGGCAAAGAAGGTAAATTACTGGTCCTCCAAATTATGCTCCGGGGGACTATTGCTTCAATAATAATCGGGTTTTATTTACCCAACGTACAGCTCTTTCTGGGGGATTTGCAATAGTTGTTAATCTAGCATTGCAATGCCCATTAAGTACAACTGGCTCGAGAACCACATTAATAGCACTGAGCAAGGATCGAGTTCTGGAATGAGAGTCAAGAGCCTAAACCAATATACCATTCTGTCGAAGACATGGACGTACTCTCTTCAAAAAAGAAAAAAAAAAAGAAAGAGTGAACGCATTCACTCTGTTAGGGGTGATTTTCAGAAGAGAGTGCATTTAGAGTGAATTAAGATTGAACTAAATAAAAACTGTGATATTCACTCTTTGAGGGGTGACCTCAGTGATTACTCAAAATCCTTGATTGATCACTGAGGTCACCCCTCAAAGAGTGAATATCACAGTTTTTATTCTTAATTGTGATATTCACTTTTTATTCACTTGGGGTGACCTCAGTGATTACTCAAAATCCTTGATTGATCACTGAGGTCACCCCAAGTGAATAAAAAGTGAATATCACAATTTTTACTCTTAATTCATTCTTAAATTCACTCTAAATGTACTCGCTTTTGAAATTCACCCCTAACAGAGTGAATGTGTTCACTCTTCTTTTTTTTCGAAGAAAGTATGGTTTGGGTTGCATTAATAGGTTAGGCGGGAGGTTAGGTTACTCCTGGTGCTCGTACTTCCAGATTATGGTGATCGAGCTTTTTCTAATTGCCCTTATTTATGGAATAAATTACCTGCACAAATTCAGAACATCAGTTCAAGACCTCATTCTTCAAACACATCTTTTTAATGCACAATGTTATTTTGCGAGTGCGAGGACTCAGCTGTGAGTCGGTCAAAGGAGATGCACACTATCTTATTCTCTAATCATCATTGTTTGACATTTTTCATCATTCATGTATGGTTTAGTGAAAAAGCATAGTTGTATGATTTTTTTTTTTAAATCACCTAATGTTATTTATCATTACTATCATTTTCATTATGATTATTATCATTATCATTATCACTATTATCATCATTATATCATTATAATTATCATTATTATTATTATTATTATTATTATTATTATTATTGTTATTATTATTATTATCATTACTATTGTTATTGTTATTGTTATAATTATCATTATTGTTGTTGTTATTATTATCATCATGATTGTTGTTGTTATTATTATCATGATTGCTGTTGTGGTGGTTATCATTATTCCTTTTTTAAATGGATATCTAGAAAAAGATGGTGGACGAATTCATTAGTAAAGGCTCCGTCCCCATCCTCACTGCCATGTGCAAGGCTCTGGAAAAGAACGCCGGGGGAAAGGGCTACTTCGTCGGAGACAAGGTAGGTGATTGTTCTAACAGCAAAATCCGCCATTTTTGAAAAGTAAACCAGTCATTAAACCACTCATTTTACTCTTTATTTAAATGTTTTCAAGTCACTATTCTATATTCACAACAGGGACTTCATATGATTTTATAAAAAGATGCTGCTGTATTCTCCCACTAAACATAAAAACTAATGAACTATGAACAGATAAAGCTGGCCCCGTTACATAAAATCAGTATTAACAACTGCCATATTTCTATCACGAGTTTACTTTCAGTCAATCGGATGCAAGGATTTCAGTATAACAGCTATTGCAACTTGTTATTGATAACAAGTTTTATGAAACGGGGCCCAGGCTTATGTTAATGGTTTTTCTTTTGGGGTGGTATTTTTTCAAGCTGTCCATCTAATCTTTTTAGGTGGTTGGTACGTCTTGATTAAAATCCACAGAGATCTAGGCCTACTTCTTCGATATACTTGTACGAATATGGTACCAAAGTTCACTGATGCCCTAGGCACACAATGCGTTATTTGCCTGACGTATGCGTCAGGGACCGATATGGTTACGCATGCTCGATTCACGTTAGGGTGACATTGTACAAGGACATAATTGCTTTTGGGCTGATTACACTTCCAGCTGTGATTAGGGCAGAAGACGACGTAGGCCTACCCCAAACCCGAGATAATCGTTCCTTTGGCACTCTAATAAAGCGTTTTAAAGTGTCAGTTGCTGACGCGGCCATAGCGTCAGCTAATGACGCATCTACTATGACAGTGTATGATCTGGGCCTAACGTATATCTCGAAGCAGTGTCTTTTATTGTTAGGTAGGCGGATTTTGAGATGTCGGCGTTCATTCTTCAAGAATATTTACGCCTTTATCTGTTATTGGTTTGTATTAGAAAAAGAAAAAGAGGGTTTTTTTTTTTAAATGCTCTTAGTATATTGTTTCTCTTTCTAAATAAAAATATTCATATATATATTTAAATATATATGAATATAATTATATTCAAATATAGATGAAAGAGAGTATCTACCGTACTTTTTATTTCTTCCCCCCCCCCCCCCCAGATGAGTCTCGCTGATGTCGTCATCTTCGACATGACCGAGGTGATTTTCAGACTGTTCCCCGTCCTTGCAGAGAAGTACTCAGCCTTGAAGGAGTTCAACACCCGAATGAAGGCGGAACCCAAGATCGCTGCATGGCTCGCTAAAAGACCAGTTACTGAATATTGAATTCACAATGTCCCAGTTTGCCGGGAGTCCCTTCTTTTCTACTGATTTTCTTTCAAAAACTAGTCCAGTCGTCTTAATTTTGTCCCTTGTTCAAGATGTGCAGTCACACTTGATGAACCATTCTTCAAATGAACCACAATGGTCATCGGTTGTACCATCTAAACGGTAAATTATACAATAAGATTACAAGTATTTACGAAAAGAATTTCATCTAAACACAACAAAAAAGTAACTCCCCCCTAATTCAAATTAGCATAACTTTTTAACGAAACAGTTTTGAGCAAAATAATTTGGCAGGAGTGTTTCTTCACTTATTGACTTACTTCTGTGTGAAAATGAGATTGATCCGTCAACTCATGCATGAGCGAGCAAACATTAAAGGCAAAGAAGTCACTTTTCAAAAGTCACAAGAATTATTTTGGGGCTCTGTGAAACAAACCTGTGGCGAATTTGAATTCTTCCATGGTTTGATCCAGTCATGCCTATCCCTGACACTTTTCATGTTTATCACAGTTGGGTGAACACATTTTTTGAGAAAATGATGTTTAGCCCTCCCAAATCTGCAAAATCCATTCAGTTTGTGGCATCGACCAACATGAGTCAGCACATTATGCGAAAATACCAGGTATTCGTTTTTTCCGGCATTAAACGGTAAATTTTCAGCATTTCTTGCTTCATCGTTCGTAATTTTGTTACTCAATCATGGCACAACCTCGAAAAACATCAACAACACTTAAAAAACGCCAGAAAATCTGGTTTCACAAACCCCCCCCCCAAAAAAAAAAATATGACTCTTGTGACTTTTGAAAAGTGACATTTTTGCCTTTAATGTCTGCTCACTCATGCATGACTTGACAGATCAATCTCATTTTCAAACAGAAGTTAGTCAATAAGTGTAGGAACACTCCTGCCAAATTATTTTCCTAAAAACGTCTTTGTTAAAAAGTGATGCTTTTTTTGAATTTGGGGGGAGTTACTTTTTTTGGTGTGTTTAGTATCTCAATGGGTCTACGTGCTTTTATAACTACCGAGAGTAGTTGGCCTAAAATGAATCACACAAAAGTGGTAATTCCTCAGACTTTTATAACTTATGGACAATGCTAAGACAAGAGGGCACTACCGAAATGCACTTGGCAAGTATATGGATTCACCGATATTGTGTACAGTATACTGTTCTACTTTGCCAAAAGGAAGCAGGTGACGTATCAACAAAATTTGAGTTATTGATATTTCTATATTTTACCCAGTGCGTGCGTCTTCTTCCGGGACATGTTTTATGCATAAAACCCATCCTGCTAAGAGATATGTTAGGCAAAACATCAGTGTATTGCGTTGACGTCAGTGTAAATGATGAATATCACCAGTGTATGTGATACATTTTGCTCTTTTGCATGAAATTTCACTTGTGTCACTTGCTTGCTTTCGTCAACGTAGGGCAGTATACAGGTATATAGGCCTACTATGTATCAACCGCTAAAGCGCCCAACAGACATTCCCCTACCCACACCACTACTACCAAAACTACCAACACCACCACCGCAACCACCACAACCACTAATTTGTATTTCTCCTGTGGTCAGGTTTCTGAATAAGACAAACTTCTAAAGCATACATCTGCCATAATCTCAATGTTGTTGACAACAGTCGAGAATCGTCTGTTTTTGTTTTTGTTTTTGTGGGGGGGGGGGGGGGGTTAAACATCATTATATCGCAGTCGAAACATTGGAAAATGTTTAAATTCATACAACGTTCTTCTGCTTACAAATTCACCAATGCACAGACTGTTGCAATAATTGATAGTTCTACGTTCATAATATTTGCTGCATATGAATGTCAATTCAAATGTCATTCAAACTAAATAATTACGAATGAAGAGCCATGATTTGTTACATTCCAAATCATACCATTCCTGCACCACCAAATATGGGCGAGGCTAAGTGAAATGAGTCAAGTACCTGCTATTGTGTAAGGTGTCTTTTGGATGATTAAAGTTTTTTTATCACAAGAAACATCTATCACATTGTGTGTACCAATATAAGTGTATCATTTTTAATAAAGTAAATATAACATGAACTACCTTACAACTTACGTCCAAAATTGCGAGTGGAAAAATTAGGGAAAGAGACGGACAGAGAGAGAGAGGGAGAGAGAGAGGGGGAGAAAGGGAGAGAGAGAGAGTGGGAGAGAGAAGGGGAAGTACTATAGCAGTCTTGGTCATGGACTTGGCTGGTGTAAAGACGGAAAGACGGGTTGCTGAATAAGTGATATGCCGGGGGGGGGGGGGGGGTGGTGGAAAGAATTTTTGTGGCATTCCAAAATATTACGAATACTTTATTCATGTATTAAGTAACTTTTTTGCTTGCCAGAAAATGCATTTACTTTTGCAGCCCTTTCAGGATTCACGTACTCTCTCATTAAACATAAATCGATTGATAACGGACATGATACCCCGCCGTCCCCGCCGCCGCCCCCCCCCCCCAACGAATGAAAAATAGAGTGCAAAGAGAGCGAAAATTCACTCTTTCGTTTTAAGGGAGCACCCGATATTCACTTGATAATCATTCACTTCTTGATAAAAACAATATGAACAAAAATTACTGACGATTTCCATGGGAATGAAAATAGAATAAAAATATGCTCCCTCATTTCAGAGGGTATATTTGAAGAGTTTATTTCCAAAGGGCGCTAAATCCACTTTTAGTGATTTCGAGTAAATCAAGGATTTTTATTTGATCCATATCCCTTCTTCGAAGGAATTTTTTTTTCCACACTTCGATATACTAGCAGTAGACATTTTAAAAAATAGAACGAAAAAAAATCTTGCATGAGTAGTAATATTTTTCTTTAGATTTTTTTTTTGTATGTTATACATAATTTCCAGTGGAGTGAAAATTTTCATTTCCAGGAGGCGCTTATTCTTTCAAAAGTTATACTCATGCTCTTTCATTCTCATTTGTTAGATGACAAATGTTGGAAGTTGCAATGGTCAAAAGTGTTGATGTTTCGAAGAAGAAAAACGGTTTTTAAAATAATCTTCGAATTTCGGAAAGCGGATTTAGCGCCTTTTAGAAATACACGAATTTAGATTTAGCGTCTTTTGGCAAAAATGTTCTTTTTTTGTACCCATTTTTAAAAGATATTTTCCTATTTTTTTTTAAATATTCAAATCAATCATATTGAAGCACATATCGAACAAGCATCCAGTCCTACCAATAACTTGGTTTCGGTGAAAAATGGTTTTAGCGCCTTTTGGAAATAAGCTCTTCATTTAATCTTTCAGAACAACATCATTCGTTGTCTTAGCGATTTTATTCATTTATTTATCTATACCTATCTTTACCTATTTTAAGAGCTTTCTTTCAAAAAGCATTTCTTTGTCCTGTGTTTGTACACGTGTCAGAGGAAACTTAAAATTACAGAGAAATATCTCTTCTATATTCCTTGATAACTTTGCTTCAAGATTTTATTCATAGCAACTTACTCCAGCTGAAAAAACACAATGACGTTAAAAAGTCAACTTTAATAAAAACTGGGTGATATAGTGCTTTTTGGAAGCAAGCTCTACATTTATTTATAGACTGATATATTGATATCAAGTTATTAATCTATCTATCTATTTATCTATCTATTTATTCACTTTCCATCTTGAGTCCATGATGTATGCTTTCAGGAAAAGAAGACAGTAATGTCTTTTCCAGCACGTCATGACTGTCGTATCACTGTGAATAAATATAATTCCATCATATTTATGTTAATAATGTTTGGATTACTGTTCGTTGTTATGACTTGTATATTCTTTTTTTTATGTTGCATATAATAGAGCGCTGATCATTTTTTTCTGCAATAGCGTTCAATAAGAATCAATTTTAATCTTCATTGTTATTACTGTTTTTAAATGGAATTTGTTTATTAACTTCATTCTATTAACTGTTAACAGATGACTCTGGCTGATATCTCAGTCTTCCACATGACCGAGGCACTATTCAATGACATCCCTGTCCTGGCGAAGAAGTATCCCTTGCTAAAGGAGTTCAATACCCGCATGAAGGCTGAACCGAAGATCGCTGTCTGGCTCGCCAAGAGACCAGAAACTCGGTTTTAAACTATTTGCATCTGGACCTGTAACTCACCCATAATCCTTTTTTATGTTTGCTCACTTGAAAAATCATGGGGGGCGGTTGCCCACCCCGCCCCCCTGTAGCGCCGCCCATGGTTCTTTACAAGTTTTGAAAGACGGGTTGAGGTGAAAGCTAATAAAGGTTGGACTTTGATCGAGTCGTACGATTTGAAAAGCACTATCGCAATACAAAGGCATATTTAGTCAAGAGCGATTCTCGTTTCTATCAGCATAAAAGAAATGAGTCATATATTTCCTAATAAGGAAAATACGGTGGAGGTCGGGAGAGGGGGAAATAAAGAGAAGGAGTGGGAATAGATAAGTCAGAGAATGAAAGAATGTCAGAAAGATAGAGATGGGTTTGCGTGTGCGTATTAGAGATAGAGAGAGAGAGAGAGAGAGTGAGAGAGAGAGAGAGAGAGAGAGAGAGAGAGAGAAAGAGAGAGAGAGAGAGGGGGGGGGGGGGGAGGTCCCCAACACAAGCTATCGGGTGTGCGCCTCCTTCTTCGTAACATACATATACACACATTGTTATTGTTTCAGAAGAAAATAAATGTAAAATTTCGATTTCAAGATAGGGAAAGGGGGGATAAATAGTGGGTATCCAAAATTAGAAAGGGGAGAAAGGGGAAATCAAATAGGAGGGGGGCGAAGGGATGGCAGAAAGAGGGCGGAGATAGAAAAGGAGGATGAGAGAGAGAGAGAGAGAGAGAGAGAGAAAGAGAAAGAGAATTTCGAAAACCTGACTGTACTCTAGCCCCTGCAGAAGCCTTCCCGGGTCCAAAGTACACTTTGACTTTGAAATACAGGAGTCCCGGCACGCCATTCCCATGTCTGATCACTCTTGTAGCAGCCTGCCATCGAGCCAACAAGGCACCCCTTAACGCTCCGACATCATCCTCGACAACATACACCGTCATCATGTCCAAGTTCAAGCTCTTGTATTTCAACATCCGTGGTCGTGCAGAGCCAAGCCGTTTTCTTTTCGCCGCAGCCGGGGTCGAGTACGAAGATTGCCGGGTGACGGAAGATGAGTTTAAAGCCATGAAGGACGACGTCACGAGTGAGTAAAAAAAAATGCGGTGCGAGTGCGAAGGATGATATAGATCAACCCTGTGTACGATGAGCACGTGCACGTCTGTGGTGAACGTGTGTGAGTTTGTGTCAGCTGTCAGCTGTCAGCCATGTACAAAAAATTCACGACCCTAGGTCGTCAAATATGCGACCTAAATCGCAAAGTTTGCGACCCAAAGTCATGAAATTCAGGACCCAAAGTCACGAATTTCGCAACTACAAGGCGTGAAGTTTGTAACCCTTGTCGCAAAGTGCGCGCCTCGGGTCATGAATTTCGGGTCCCGGGCGGGGTCCCGGGACATGAATTTCAGGTCGTGGGTCACGAAATTGGTGACTGGGATCGCCAATTTCGCGCCTAGGTCGTAAAGTTTACGTCGCACATGGCCTGTTATCGAGCGTACTTCAGGGCCACCATACATGAGCGTGTGAGTAGTCTGTTCAATTATTCTGTTCAAAATGTAGGCTACATTAAGTCGAGAGCTAGTTCCGATCCCGGTGCCTCCAAGAGTTTCATCCCGGTCATTCTAACGAAAACGATCCCTCAGGCTGACAAACAAAAACAACAACAACAACAAAAAAACCTCGCCCATAATAACCAACTTACTGGCTGGTATTCAGTCGGTTCTACGGTATGACGCAATCTTAGCGTATTTTAAGCTTGTGAATAAATGCCTTGTAAAGGTTAGTATCCTGTTTCTTTTGAACTGAATGGGCGACAAAATACATTTGTGACGAAAAATTTACAATTTATTTTTAAAAAACAGAACGATAACAAAAGGGCAATATGTGACATTTATTCTTGGGCCTGCTTTTGTCTATTGACATAGTAGAGCAAGCGTGGGTTGTCTCTGTTGACAGAAGACTCGTATCAATAACAGTGTGATACTGACCAAGTTCGCCAAGAAACGAAGCACTGCACAAGATTAAAAATTCATGAACTTCATGTTTTCAAGGCGGAGATGTCATAGAGACAAGATGAGTGGTGAAAAGATGGGTAAAGCAGCGAAACAGTAAGAAGGAAAGAAAGACGGAGGGAGATAAAGAAAGAAAGGGAGGAAGACTGTAAGAAGAAGAAGAAAGGAGGAGAAAAGAAAGGAGAGGAGAAAAAGAAGAAGAAAAAAGACAGGAAAGAAAGAGGAGAAGAAGAAGAATAGGAAGAAAAAGAAGAAGCGGAAGAAGGAGAAAAAGAAAAAAGTATAGAACAATAAAATGGAATAATAAAGTATGAAATATAAATAGGAATTCCTATATAATTGGTGAAAGAATAATAAATACGGCAACAAAGAGAAGCATCCTAGGAGAAAGAAATAAGAGGGCATAAAAGAGTCTGTAGAGGGGGCCTGATTAAAAAAGATAAACAGACATAGACATCCTTTGAAAGTAAGTAAGTAACAGACGGGAGATATACATTCAGGTGGAAAGGGAAGACAGAGAGATGGGGGGTGGAGGGTGGTAGTAGGGTACGTAGAACGGGAAGAATGGTTTAGGGAGTAGACCACAATACCCCCGAAATTTTCATGTTATTTATTTTTTTTATTATTTTTTTTTATTTTTTTGCTGTCCGTGAGCAGGGTGAGTAACTACATTGGCAAGTCGTTATCAGTTGCATATCTCAGCAGGATAAAGGAAGCACTTAAGAAAAAATATGCGCCCCCGAATGCCATGCAATGGAGAGTGCATAAGGTTGTGATAATAAAGGGTTTAAACTCCTTTCTCTCTCTCTCTCTATCTCTGAAGCTCTGTATCTTCATTCCCATGTGTCATGTTTCTCTTGAATCTCACAATCCTGGACCCCGTTTCATAAAACTTGTTTTCAATGACAAGTTGCAATAACTGTTATAAGCTACTGAAATCCTCGCATCTGATTAGCTGGGGGCAAATTTGTCATAGAAATGTGGCAGTTCTTACTGATAACAAGTTTTATGGAACGGGACCCTGATGAGAAATTTTGCGCTGATCAGGTTGGAAATGGTATTGGGCATGTTGGGGGGGGGGGGGGGGGCAATTTTCTGGTTTGTCCCGGGTTCCATAATCCCCAGATACGCCACTGTTTTGTTCCCTCCTTCGATCTGAAATGTACATGTATAAGGTCATGATCACTGGATGTTTATCTTTTAATATAAAATTGGCATGGTATATGTTTCATCTTGCAGAGGCCCCCCTTGGTCAGCTTCCAGTTCTGTTTGTTGATGATCGTCCACCAATGCCACAAAGCCATGTTATCGAGAGATACCTAGCCAGGAAATTCGGTAATCTGTTTTTGTTTTTGTTTTCTTCAGAAAATGTCCTGAGATTTGGTTTGCCTTACAGAAACTTGATTATTATTTATCTACAGACAATCTTTCCTTTTAAACTGAAAGTAAATTAAATTAAAAGAAAATTTTGTTTCTCGATTGGAATTTGTCAGAGAATTATTCTGCTACTACTACTACTACTACTACTACTACTACTACTACTACTACCACCACCAATACTACTACTATACTATTACTACTACTACTTCTACTTTTATTATTATTATTATTACTACTACTACTACTACTACTACTACTATACAACTACTACTACTGCTGCTGCAACTGCTTCTACTACTACTTCTGCTGCTGCTGCTGCTGCTGCTACTACTACTACTACTACTACTACTACTGATTATAATTTAATAATGATAATGATTATAATGACGACAAAAATTATAACAATAAGAATAAATATGATTCTCATAATAATAATGAAAAAGTTAACGACAATAATAACGATATTAATAAAAGTCATAATTATGAAGTACTTATCAATTCAATGTTCAATGTTCTACTACATCCTGTACATGATCACTGTTAACCGCTCTTTCAGGAATGTATGGCAAGAACGAAGAAGAAACCGTTCGCATTGATGTGGCGTGTGAAAGCGTTCAGGATATCTTTGCTCCTTTGATGAAGTGGTTCAATGAGAAAGACGAGGCAAAGAAGGTATATTATTGGTCCTCCGAATTATTCTTCGGGGGACTATTGCTTCAATAATAATCGGGTTTTGTTTACCCAACGTACAGCTCTTTCTGGGGGATTTGCAGAAGTTGTTAATCCAGCATTGCAATGCCCCATTAAGTACAACTGGCTCGAGAACCACATTAATAGCACTGAGCAAGGATCAAATTCTGGAATGAGAGTCTAAACCAATATACCATTCTGTCGAAGACATGGACGTACTCTCTTCAAAAGCTTAAAAGTGCCCCAAGAAGCCGAGATAATTTAGGACGTGAAGACGAGAACACGAGACGAGAAGACGAGAAAAAGAGTCAAGAAGACAAGAAGACGAGGCAAAGAAGACAAAAAGGTAAGATCCCAGAACTCATCAAGTCGACTTCGTCAGGACGAGAAGACGAGAAGACAAGATCCTGGATTTTGTCAAGTCGACTTCTGTAGGACGAGAAGACAAAAGACAAGATCCTGGATCTCGGCAAGTCGACTTCCGAAGGACAAGAAGACAAGAAGAAAAGATTCCAAGTCTTGTCAAGTCGACTAGAAGTGGATGACATGACAAGAAGACGAGAAGACAAGATCCTGGATTTCGTCAAGTCGACTTCTTCAGGACAAGAAGACAAGAAGACACAATCCTGGATCTCGTCAAGTCGACTTGATGAGGATGGGAAGACAAGAAGAGAAAATCCTAGATCTCGTCATGAAGACTTTGTTAGGATGGGAAGACAAGAAGACAATATCGTGAGTCGTGTCATGACGAGAATACAAAATCCTAGATCTCATCAAGTCATCTTCTTGAGTACGAGAAGACAAGAAGATAAGATCCTGTATCTTGTCAGGTTGACTTGATGAGGTTGAGGGGATGAGATGACAAGAAGAAAAAAATCGTGATCTCGTCAAGTCCACTTCGTACGACTTAGGTCTAGATCGTCTGACTGTAACAAGTGATCACTTTTAAGCTTCCGTACCTAGTTATTCACTGCAAGGGTATAACTAGTATTATGATGACTGAATCTACGGTTGAGAAGGAGAGCGACTCTGCTTCGCCTTCGTCGACGGAGCTGACAAGATCCGGGATCTTGTCTTCCTGTCAACTCGTCCTCACCAAGTCGATCTGACAAGATTAAGGATCTTGTCTTCTTGTCTTCACGTCCTGACGAAGTCTACTTGACGAGATCCAGAATTTTGTCTTCTTGTCTTCTCGTCCTGAAGAAGTCGACTTGACGAAATACATGATCTTGTCTTCTCGTCTTCTTGTCCCCAAGAAGGCGACTGGACGAGATCAAGGATTTTGTCTTCTTGTCATCTCATCCACATCAAGTCGACTTGACAAGACTTGTAATCTTGTCTTCTTTTCTTCTCGTCATTCAGAAGTCAACTTGAGGAGATCCAGGATCTTGTCTTTTTGTCTTCTCGTCCTACAAAAGTCGACTTGACGAGTTCCGGGATCTTGTCTTCTTGTCATCTTGTCCCGCGGAAGTCAACTTGCCGAGATCCAGGATCCTGTCTTCTTGTCTTCTTTGCCTCGTCTTCTTGTCTTCTTGACTCTTTTTCTCGTCTTCTCGTCTCGTCTTCTCGTCTTCACGTCCTAAATTATCTCGGTTTCTGGGGGCACTTTTAAGCTTCCGTAGTACTCTCTTCAAAAAAAAAAGAAAAGAAAAGAAAGAGTGAATGCATTCACTCTGTTAGGGGTGATTTTCAGAAGAGGGTGCATTTAGAGTGAATTAAGATTGACTTAAGAGTAAAAAACTGTGATATTCACTCTTTAAGGGGTGACCTCAGTGATCAATCAAGGATTTTGAGTGATCACTGAGGTCACCCCCAAGTGAATAAAGAGTGAATATCACAATATTTACTCTTGATTCATTCTTAAATTCACTCTAAATGTACTCTCTTTTGAAATTCACCCCTAACAGAGTGAACGTGTTCACTCTTCTTTTTTTTTTAAAGTGAGTATGGTTTGGGTTGCATTAATAGGTTAGGCGGGAGGTTAGGTTACTCCTGGTGCTCGTACTTCCAGATTATGGTGATCGAGCTTTTTCTAATTGCCCTTATTTATGGAATAAATTACCTGCACAAATTCAGAACATCAGTTCAAGACCTCATTCTTCAAACACATCTTTTTAATGCATAATGTTATTTTGCGAGTGCGAGGACTCAGCTGTGAGTCGGTCAAAGGAGGTGCACACTATCTTATTCTCTAATCATGATTGACATTTTTCATCATTCATGTATGGTTTAGTGAAAAAGCATAGTTGTATGAATTTTGTTTTTAAATCGCCTAATAAATGTTATTTATCATTACTATCATTTTCATTATGATTATTATTGTTATCATTATTATTATTATCATCGTTATATTATCATTATAATTATCATTATCATTATAATTATTATTATTATTGTTATTACTTATTGTTATTCTTATTATAATTATTCTTATTGTTGTTGTTATTATTATTAGCATGATTGTTGTTGTGGTGGTTATCATTATTCCTTTTTTAAATGGATATCTAGAAAGAGATGGTGGAGGAATTCATTAGTAAAGGCTCCGTCCCCATCCTCACTGCCATGTGCAAGGTTCTGGAAAAGAACGCCGGGGGAAAGGGCTACTTCGTCGGAGACAAGGTAGGTGATTGTTCTAACAGCAAAATCCGCCATTTTTGAAAAGTAAACCAGGCATTAAACCACTCATTTTACTCTTTATTTAAATGTTTTCAAGTCACTATTCTATATTCACAACAGGAACTTCATATGATTTTATAAAAAGATGCTGTTGTATTCTCCCACTAAAAATAAAAACTAATGAACTATGAACAGATAAAGCTGGCCCCGTTACATAAAATCAGTATTAACAACTGCCATATTTCTATCACGAGTTTACTTTCAGCCAATCAGATGCAAGGATTTCAGTATAACAGCTATTGCAACTTGTTATTGATAACAAGTTTTATGAAACGGGGCCCAGGCTTATGTTAATGGTTTTTCTTTTGGGGTGGTATTTTTTCAAGCTGTCCATCTAATCTTTTTAGGTGGTTGGTACGTCTTGATTAAAATCCACAGAGATCTAGGCCTACTTCTTCGATATACTTGTACCGAATATGGTACCAAAGTTCACTGATGCCCTAGGCACACAATGCGTTATTTGCCTGACGTATGCGTCAGGGACCGATACGGTTACGCATGCTCGATTCCCGTTAGGGTGACATTGTACAAGGACATAATTGCTTTTGGGCTGATTACACTTCCAGTTGTGATTAGGGCAGAAGGCGACGTAGGCCTACCCCAAACCCGAGATAATCGTTCATTTGGCACTCTAATAAAGCGTTTTAAAGTGCCAGTTGCTGACGCGGCCCTACCGTCAGCTAATGACGCATCGAACTATGACAGTGTATGATCTGGGCCTAACGTATATCTCGAAGCAGTGTCTTTTATTGTTAGGTAGGCGGATTTTGAGATGTCGGCGTTCATTCTTCAAGCATATTTACGCCTTTATCTGTTATTGGCTTGTATAAGAAAAAAGAAAAAGAGGGTTTTTTTTTTTTAATGCTCTTAGTATATTGTTTCTCTTTCTAAATAAAGATATTCATATATATTTGAATATATATGAATATATATATATATATATATATATATATATATATATATATATATATATATATTCAAATATATATGAGAGTATCTACCGTACTTTTTATTTCTCCCCCCCCCCCCCCCCCAGATGAGTCTCGCTGATATCGTCGTCTTAGACATGACCGAGGTGATTTTCGGACTGTTCCCCGTCCTTGCAGAGAAGTACCCAGCCTTGAAGGAGTTCAACACCCGAATGAAGGCGGAACCCAAGATCGCTGCATGGCTCGCTAAAAGACCAGTCACTGAATATTGAATTCACAGTGTCCCAGTTTGCCGGAAGTCCCTTCTTTTCTACTGGTTTTCTTTCAAAAACTAGTCCAGTCGTCTTAATTTTGTTCCCTTGTTCAAGATGTGCAGTCACACTTGATGAACCATTCTTCAAAATGAACCACAATGGTCATCGGTATACCATCTAAACGATAAATTATACAATAAGATTACAAGTATTTACGAAAAGAATTTCATCTAGTATCTCAATGGGTCTACGTGCTTTTATAACTACCGAAAGTAGTTGGCCTAAAATGAATCACACAAAAGTGGTAGTGGTAATAGTGGTAATTCCTCAGACTTTTATAACTTATGGACAATGCTAAGACAAGAGGGCACTACCAAAATGCACTTGGCAAGTATATGGATTCACCGATATTGTGTACAGTATACTGTTCTACTTTGCCAAAAGGAAGCATACGTCTGCCATAATCTCAATGTTGTTGACAACAGTCGAGAATCGTCTTTTTGTTGTTGTTGTTGTTTTGTTGTTGTTGTTTTTTTTTTGGGGGGGTTAAACATTACATCGCAGTCGAAACATTGAAAATATTTAGATTGATACAACGTGCTTCTGCTTACAAATTCACCAATGTACAGACTGTTGCAATATGCGATTATAGTTCTACGTTCATCATGTTTGCTGAATATGAATCCAATTCAAATGTCATTCAAACTAAATAATTACGAATGAACAACCATGATTTGTTACAATCCAAATCATATCATTCCTGCACCATCAAATATGGGCGAGGCTAAGTGAAATGAGCTATGTACCTGCTATTGTGTAAGGTGTCTTCTGGATGATTAAAGTTTTTTATCACAAGAAACATCTATCACATTGTGTGTACCAATATAAGTGTATCATTTTGAATAAAGTAAATCTAACATTAACTACCTTACGACTTACGACCAAAATTGCGAGTGGAAAAATTAGGGAAAGAAACGGACAGAGAGAGAGAGAGAGAAAGAGAGAGAGAGAGAGAGGGGGGGGGAGAGAAAGGGAGAGAGAGTGGGAGAGAGAAGGGAAAGTACTATAGCAGTATTGGTCAGGGACTTGGCTAGTGTAAAGACGGAAAGACGGGTTGCTGAATAAGTGATATGCCGGGGTGGGGGGGGGGGGTGGAGAGATTTTTTGTGACATTCCCAAATATTACGACCTCTTTATTCATTTATTTACTTACATTTTTTGTTTTTTTTGTTTTTTTTGTTTTTTTTTTTTGGGGGGGGGGGGGTTGCCAGAAAATGCTTTTACTTGTGCAGCCCCCTCCCCTCCCCCCCCCCCCCCCCCGATTCCTGACAATGTCGCTGCCAGTACATCACTTCCAACAGCTAGGACCGCCGATGATAATAAATAGAAAAACAACACCACCACCACCAACAAAGCTCAGGTCTCTGACCATTGGCAGTCAGTATTATTTCATGAGCAATAGTCTTCTTCTTCTTCTTCTTCTTCTCCTTCTTCTTCTTCTCATTTATTCATTTATTTATTTTTACTAAGATTAAACGAAAGCATATTTTGAGAACTAGGGTGACCTTGGATAATATCTACAAGATGCAACATCTATAATAAAGGTAATGTTGAATAGGTACATGTTTGGGACTGCAAAATCGGATGAGTGCATGTCGAAAAGCTTCACTATGTCCGTGTTCAATGCTATTTTCCGAAAGGCAAAATTTTCAGACACAAGCAGTATGTTCAAAAGAATTAGAGGGAGGAATAAAAGGACATGGAAATAACTAGAAGTAAAGGGTAACTACTTACAGACTTTGTGTTTTTGAAAACGTGTTACAATTTTAGTCTTTTATAACTCGTGTAGTACTCGTGAATTCTAACGAAATCTCTTAGGTTTGTAATTCCTTTAAAGCCTTTTTTTTGAAATTTTATGATTTCTTAAGTACAAAATGTCTGCTAAATACACCTCACTTGCAACAAAACAGCTCTCGCGTCTGTTGTCGAAACTTAGGGTTGACTGCCAGGTAGACGAACACATTGACGAAATGGTTGGATAACTTGAGCTGAACAAGTAAGAGAGTGACGGAGCTGATGGTGTGTTCTCTGCTCATTGTGAGACCCCGTGGGAGATACTCGTAGGCGATGCTCGGGAGCCAAGTCACAAAGAAAATGACCGTGATGATGAAAAGCTTCTGGGTGATGTAGTGCTCCTGGGCCTGGCTGGGTTGGTGTGGTTTCAGATCCGCCTTGCATCGTGAGTTGACTGGTTTCGTGGCAACCTTGCCAAGTTTCTGTGTGATTATAAAAGATTTTCTTTTTCCTCACTATACTGCTATCACACATAAAACGACGCCATGTCGCATGAAATCGGCGCCTTCTAATAATAATGGCGTCGTTGCCTGATAAGCGTGCACCGCTCGACATCCGCGTCCCCACTGTTTTCAAACCAAGCCCCTAGTTATATTGCAGAACTATTACTAATCAGATCTCAAAAACATACCCACAATCTGCGAACTTTTAAAGATACTCTCCTTCAACAAATCCCAACATTTACAACAAAAATAACGTTAGAAGACAGAGCATTTGCCTGCGCAGCCCCCAACTGCGGAACAACTTACCACTAGAAATTAGGAAATCCACACCGGTGGCATCATTCAAAATCAGACTAAAAAACACCTCTTCATTTAACTGTTCACTATTTTCAAGCACATCAGGAGCTCTTGCAGCGCAAAATATATGTACATAGGATCCGCGCTCTATAAACTGATTTAGTAGTAGTAGTAGTAGTAGTAGTAGTAGTAGTAGTAGTAGTAGTAGTAGTAGTAGTAGTAGTAATAGTAGTAGTGTTGTTTTGACTTGGCTTGATTGTCCTTAGCTACATACTTACCACATTCTCACTTGCATGAGCAACATCATCGTTAACGCATTCGTCTTCATTTGAATTCTTGGTGAGACCATTGATACCTTCGGACTGGGCGGATGCTTCGCTGTGTGTGTTTTCTTTACCACCGGCAGTGTCATTTAACCTGAGTGAAAGACATCGGAGTTTGAATCAAGTGGTGGTCTATAAAAAATGATCACCTACACCAGACTTCAATGATCACTGAAATTTGGTTGGCAGGTATTTACAAAATAGCAGATTCCGCAGTCAATTAATCATTATATGTTCCATCGCGTTCCTTATTTCCCATTTTACTAATAAACCTTTACTCTTTACACAGGCAATCAAAATTTTAATCAGACATACATTACGAACATTTTTTTATTATCCGGAAGGCCTGGCAAAATTTGTCACAATAATGATTCTTGATTGCTTTCTGACTTTAGAGGTTAAGGTTTAAAATCATTGTTATTAAAATTATTTGAATTTATATCCAGCTGTAATACGATGGCCAGTTAATACTTTGTTTATACCCAGTTCATCGGATTCATTTTCACAGAAAATTTTGTCCACCATCTTCAATGTTTGAAGAGTATTCCTACCTTAAAAAATGAAATAGATGAGCAGAGCTGCATATTTGATGTTTCCACCATGATATTTTGATAGTTTTCAGGAGAACGAAAGTACCTTCATTTTAAAATTTTATCCAACAAATAAATGAACTGACGCAAGTTCACCATGTTAACGTTCAAACAGTCATTTGCTCCTAATTCATGAGATAGGCCGTTGTATGTTACAATGAAAATAATTATG
Organism: Echinometra lucunter; assembly: GCA_029962745.1. Classification (NCBI taxonomy): domain Eukaryota; kingdom Metazoa; phylum Echinodermata; class Echinoidea; order Camarodonta; family Echinometridae; genus Echinometra; species Echinometra lucunter. The sequence continues at coordinate 17,208,332 of CM057170.1, forward strand.
CTTGTCCAAGTTGCGGTGACAGTTAAACCGTAGACATCTTTGTTTTTTCATTCTCTATTGGACAGACGTGATCCCCCCTTCAACCCCCCCCCCCCCGAATTACTCACTTGCTGTAGGCCGAAACTAATTTTAAGGAAAAAGTATTAATATTTTTAAAAGCTTAACTGGAAAATTTAAAGAAATACTTCTTCTCTCAGTAAATTGTCAGCATCATAATGGAAACAAAATTCAATGTACTCTTAAGAACTGCAGTGACCAAGAATTTAAACCGAAACTGTAACATCTAATTTGAGTCAAAAATATATTGATTCGGAAGGATAATCATTTGCCAGATGCAGAAACTAACCTGATAATGCTTACACTGATTTGACGACCATCAGCTGGGTCTGACTGAACATCAGTGCTCTTGGAGTCATCATTGGATCCGTTGCTTGAAAGCTTTAAAGTGATGTCTTTGGGAGTCTGTGGACATCCAACATTCCCTGCGATAAGGTCCCTCCTGACCATCTGCTGCTTTCGAATGGTTCTATACACCAGAGAGTACAGGACCGCGGAAATAAGAAGTGCCACTGAGAACAATGTCAAAGATAACGCAGAGAAGGTGACTTCCATCCAGGACGACCCGTCCACGATGACGCATGTCAGGAGACCAGTCCGGAGGGGTAGGGCATCGACGATAAAGAAGGCTGGGACGTTGATGAACACGGCTATGACTATGGAGATCATGGACACCGCCGCACCAACTCTGGGATTCATCGGTGAGCTGAAAGGATGGCAGATGGCCCTGTAGCGGTAAAACGCAAGTGCTACAGTAATGAAAACGGACGCGAAGATACCAGCTCTAGCCGTCATGATAGTGAGCTTGCAAGTGAAGTCGTTGGTGCCGTATTTGTAGCTTGCCGTTTTCAGGATGTGGAAGCAAGAGACGACGAAGTCGACAACGGCCATGAAGAAGAGCGTGACATCGACGATGTTCCTTCTTTTCTGACGTCCGAAGACGGCTAGGATTATGCCATTCCCAACGACGCCTAACGAAGGCATTACGAAACCAAACGCAACCAGTAGAAATACGTGCATTTTCAATGTCAACGAAATTGATCTGTACAAGCCGACACCTTTAACTTCCACGACAAAGGGGAAACTGAAATTCTGAATCAGAGCTTTCTTAAAATCTTGTCTTCTGATTGAATCTTAGTTTTGACGTCAAAGCTTATAAATGATGTCGGAAGTGGGAAGTGTAAGCGAGGATTTGATAAACTCAGAAAAATCAACTACCAATCAGCGAGTGTGTCTGGTGGCATATAGCTACGACAGGCAGACTAGTATCCCCCAACCCCCCCCCCCCCTCTCTCTCTCTCTCTTTCTCTGTCAAATTGCAAAGAAATATGGAAGGATAAAGAGGAAGGGGGAGAAAGCAAGTGGGCAGAGCACGTGAAAAGAAGATAATAGGGATCTCTCTCACATCCTTCCCAGCTCCTAATTAGTGATTTTTATCAAGACAGTACGATTTCGTCTCCAGTGATCTTCAGTGGCCCGATGCACCCATGCTGCGCCAGTGAGTAGGGTTCTCACCACTTCTTGCAATCTGCCTAGTTGTCCCTACCAACAAATGCATAGCAACCCATGTAGCCAAAGCAAGAAACGTATTTTGGTCATATTAACGGATTCCCTATACAATAATTCATAAGCAATATCCGCATCACCATCCATTAATGACTTTCGTTTTTCATCTTATGTAATTGAAATTGTCTTGTATGCGCCTTGAGCATCTCTTGAGATGGATATGTTGCGCCCCCCCCCCCCTCTCTCTCTCTCTTTCTCTGTCAAATTGCAAAGAAAAATGGAAGGATAAAGAGGAAGGGGGAGAAAGCAAGTGGGCAGAGCACGTGAAAAGAAGATAATAGGGATCTCTCTCACATCCTTCCCAGCTCCTAATTAGTGTTTTTAACAAGACAGTACCATTTCGTCTCCTCACATTAATTGATTCCCTATACAATAATTGATGAGCAATATCAGCATCACCATCCATTAATGACTTTCGTTTTTCATCTTATGTAATTGAAATTGTCTCGTATGCGCCTTGAGCATCTCTTGAGATGGATATGTTGCGCGTTATAAATATTGTCACTATTATTATTATTATTATTATTATTATTATTATTATTATTATGATTATTATTACTATTATTACTCTACAAAAGAGGAAAGGCGCCAAACCCTACGCACAATACTGAACGCATAATTTCACTACACATGCAGCAGATTCATTAGGCCTACTCTTATTATATCCTAATTGCGTCACTTCAGAAAACAAGAAAGTTATCATCTACTAATTGGGTCCAGTTTCATTTTTCCTATGAAGGTCTTGTCTATCCCGCTTCATTCCTTAAAAATATCTTTTGTTCACTGTAACCTTCCCCCTCCTCAAAATTTTCCCCTTTGATCTTCTTCTTCACTCGGCCCTTAGATTTTTCAGAACCCTTTATAGTTACTGATAATAACTATATAATAACTATATTCATGTTTCATAGGCAAGACACCACCAATACATGGAAGCGTTGATTAAATTAAATGGTTGTAATGGAGGCTTTTGTTTGGTATTTGTTTATTAAATCTGATTATCAAACCTCCATTTTATTTCCATGAATTGCAATTTTATTGCCAAATGTGTAATTCTGTAATTTTTTTTATCTAGTTATTATTTTTCTCAAAATAATTTATCTATTTACTTGGGGGTGTGGTTGTTTTGTCTTGTTTGATGTTCTGTTTGTTTGCTTTGGGGGCGTTCTGTATTATGCTTAAGAATAGAAAAGCTGAAATTCAGAACATACTCATGTTTGATCACGGAACTGTGATACGAAAATCAGCTCCCTCTTATTACCTTCTGAATTTGGCTTCGAATTTCACATTCTTATGCAGCCTTATACAAAGAACTGGCATGATTCGCAAACTTTCTTTTGTCTCGATTTTCGCAGGAAACCCAAAACGTGTCGAATTCCTTGCCCCGTATTTTACTCACTCTCTATCCGGTTTCCTTTTGTACTAACTTCGCGTCTTTCTTTCCCGCCTGCATGCTTCCTGACTCTTTCTTTCTGCTTCTTCCCCCAACATCTTCCTTCTTCATATACATGTATCTTTCATACCCACGTCTCCCTCGTGTATTTTCTCCTTTTCGTTTTAACTTACTCACTCCCCCGTATTTTCCTCTTCTACGTTTCCTCTGCCTTTCCGTACACTTATTTACTAGCCTCCACCCTATTCAACAAGTGGCTGTACAACAATCTCACTTAAAACTTGAATACTGAAGTGTCCCATTACTAGTATGTAGTATGTCTTTCCTTCTTCCCACCCCCTACCCCCCCCCCACCTCTCTCTCTCTCTCTCTCTCTCTCTCTCATGCAGTCTCATCTCTCCTGTATCCCGTAACTACTGAAGACTTGTTTAGCTGTTCCATAAAGACGAAATGGATCTAACTTTAGGCAGAAAAATCAACGCTTTAAAAAAAAAAAAAATCCCTCTTCCTTCCAAGCATATCATTCTTTCCCCATATATACCTGTCTTTCCACCAATTGCACCCTACTTTTTACTCTGTCTCTATTTACACCTTTCTTTCTTTCTCTCTTTAACTCTCTCTCTCTCTCTCTCTTTAACTCTCTCTCTCTCTTTAACTCTCTCTCTCTCTCCTCTTCTTCTTCCTTCTGTTACTCTAACCTTCCTCCTGAAACAGATAAAATTTCATGCGTTAAATACATAAATGATCTTTAGCTAGTATTTTATTAAGTACAATTACAATACATGAACACGATAAAAAGAATCGATGATACATATATGAGTTAAACAGACAATAAAAGCAAGACATTCTACTGAAATGATATTGCACAAAATAGCTCTTTAAAAAAATCATCAGAAAACAAAATACTGTCCTTGCCAAAAAGGGAATGCCAAGTCAGTTGCAGTCACACATTGAAATCGTGACAAGTCTCATTAGTTAGTTTTACTCTAAATAATTACCCCATGTTTACTATAAACACTGTACAAAGAATTAATCATTTTATGTCCATGAAAACGGACTTAAAAACTCTTTTATAAACTTAACTGGGTACATCTTATTAATCAACGGTTTACAGTGAAGCAAAAATAAATTTACACACTAAAAAAAAAAAAGGTTCAAATTGGCACCCTTCAAATGCAACACCAGTAGCTCCTTTATGGGTGCAATTTTACACCCAAAGAAGCATTATGCACCATTAAGGGTGCAGTGAGTTACATTTTTGCACGATTAAGGGTGCAGAGTTAATACACCCTTTCGACAAGGTGCAAATTTACACCCTTCTGGATGCAAAAATTTCTGCACCCTTTGAGGGCAGATCGGTATTTCCGAGTGCAAACAAGTAAGAAAGGGTGCATCTTTGCACCTTTCTCATGTAGGGTACAAGATTGCACCCCAAAATTTGCTGCTACTGTTGCATTTGGGGTGCAAAATTTCACCTTTTTTTTCTTAGAGTGTATATCTTAAAATACACCAAAGTGAGGGGAAAAAAATTATGTCAATGAAGAAATCACAAACCCAGGAATCTCAAGGTGGAATAGATTTCGTCTCGATGCCTTCAAACCATTATATACTGTACCACCAGTTACATGAATGATTTCATTGCTTGATTTACTTCACAATAAAATATGTTGCTAAAAAACAACAAATGTACTAAAAAGTTATGTTACAAATGGAAAGTTGGTTGGAATTCATTGAAGCCAAGTGGATTGTTAGG
>CM057170.1:17213597-17246258 GCA_029962745.1 Echinometra lucunter
AGTACAATAGTGATGTAAATAAATAGACACAGGGCCGTACGCAGAAATTTCTTCCGGGGGGGGGGGGGGCAAGACGCATACAAATTTTCAAAGAAGCTCGAAAGCAAAGGAGCGAAGCGACCGAACTGGTAACGAGGACGCCTTCGCATTCCTTGAAGTGAATTGAATTATCTCGTGCACACTTTTGGTTGATTTTGTGAAAATTTTCAGTAAAAAAGGTAAGTTTTCAAAATTTCAGGGGGGGGGGGGGGCAACTGCCCCCTGCCCCCCCCCCCCCCCCCGCTGCGTATGGCCATGAATTGACATATGACATACTTACATATGAATAATGTACTCCCTGCTTAGTAGCATTCCATGCAGATATCGCCATAAACGGTGATAAAGAAAAGGTTATATACAAGTTTAAATATTAAGATAATCATTATATTATAGGATTGATTGAACAAAGTATTGTATAAGACAAATATATCACCCGAATCTAAAACCATATAAAGTTCAGAATGAATTCAGCCATGTCATCTTCCAATACAGAAATCTCCACACAGAGCCTTTTTGATGGTTTTTCGCCTGGGGGATATGTCTCATTGAGATCTGTATATCATCCGCGTAAATCACTTTCTGAAAAGCACCCTAAATGGCGATTATAGTAGGACGAAAATAATGTATTACATCTCCAATTTTTATACCCTTAACGGGGATTTTACGCAAGGATTGCATCATTTTCTCCTAATAACGTAACATTTTCTCGGATTTTTTCTGATTTTGATACCTTCTATCTGATTTTACCTGTTTTTGATACCCTAAACGGGATCCCCGGGTTCCGTCCCCGCCCGGTGCTGAAAAAGACCCCTTTTCTACGTTTTTGTTTACGCGGATGATGTTTGTTTGTTTGAAATTTATTTCTCGGTTCAACATGTTCAACACAATACAACATAATCAATTATAACATAGATTTTATACATATAAATTTTAGACACACGAATCATTTACAATCTCTTTCTGAATATAAAAGAGTGTATGAAAAATATTATAACTTCAGAACGCAGGAGCGACCTGCTTGATGTTGACGACGGCCTCAAGGTACAGGCCTCAATGAGACATATCCCCCGGGGTTTTTCATGGACAAAATGCATTGGACATTGGACATTGGAGGATTGAATCTGGCGAAGGGAGACTCCTTCCTCCGCCAGAGTCAATCCTCCTCGCCGACTCAAGCCAAGTCTTCTCACCTCTTCGACAACTCAATCCTCTCAACTCCTCGTCTGGTTTACAGTCCTTTTCAAGACTGCACCCAGTCTTCGCCTCTCCATTTCACCTCTATCTCTATCCACTTTACCTATAGTCCTTTTAGGACTTACCTCGCGGTGAACCGTAAACCCTTTCCATTTACATAATTTGATCTATTCACCTTTATACCACTTTGGTTGTTGTTATTACATGAATTATTAATACGGTGCTATCTATGCTTTATTCACATTATGCTATATACAATTACAATTTATAAATATAATTTTCAATTGTCAGTATTTTGTCTTTTTTAAAAAATGCCCTGCATTTTCCAGTAATTTGGAAATGACCCGGGCCTTTGTATTCTCCTCCTTTGTTGTGCAAGTTCTGACTCAATAAAGAGAAGTAAAAAAATATAGATATTTCGATATATTTAGATAGAGACCTATCTAAGAAGGTTTTTTTTTTCCTTTGCTGCGCTCACTTGTATAACATTTAGCATGTTTAGATACAGAATAGCTTGGCATGGAAAACGAATTTAGCCATGCAAGCGATTTGGCCAAAACGTGATTTAGAAAACTAATGCGCTTATAGTGTATTTTGACGACGAAATTTTCATCTTCAAAAGGGTACGTTTTTCCTCTCTCGCTTCGCTCGTAATATTTCAAAACCGGGTGTTTTGAACAGCAAAAGATTGGACCAGCGAGGTGGTAGAATAGAGTCTTGGCAGCGAGGTGACCAACCATACCATTCAAATATTTAATGGGCCTATAGTGTATTCTGATGACAAAATAATACTCGTTAAACGAGTGTGTTTTCCTAGATCCTCGATCACTCGTATTATACAGAAACAGCTACGTGCATGGGTGCCGATCGGGGGGGGGGGGGGATATCCTCATATTTCGGTCAGGGTGGAGGGATGGCCTGTACAATCATCCCCCAATAATTCACTATGAAAAAAAGAAAAATAGCCTCCTATAATCCTAGAAAAAAACAACAAAAGTGAAGATAAAGACAGAGAGAATAAAGAGCAAAGAAATAATTTTTATTTAAAGGAAAGGAACGAGTAAAGGCTTCAAGCGCTCACTCGTTTCGCTCGCTCGCATTTTAAGTTTTCCAACCAATGAGGTTATAATGCTTTCTTTATGAAAGCAAATCGGTTTGCATCTTGTCTCTCTATTAAATAGTATGCTATTATTCTGAATAAGATTCATCTGATTGGTGATTTCATAAGAAAATGTTCTTTTTTCACAATCAAGTATAGTATGATATTATTGTTATACTCGCATTTAATATCTTTTGCTATCTTAACCAATGCCAGTTGATATTTTTTATCAGGGTTTATTATGAAATGAAACTGGTTTGCATCTTGTCTTTCTATCCATTGTTATACATGTACTGTTTTGATATAACTGCAAGAAGTTAAACGGGAAGAAGACCCATGACAGAAGAATTTTCGTGAGATAATGGCCTGTGACCGGTAGCCTATTCCTATCATACCAAATATGAGAAAAGAGGATGCTGATAAAATCTTGTTAGTGAAATCATAAGATTGGAGTAACGGTACGCTAGAACCGAGCTGTTCTTAATATGAAAATAACCCTTTCTCGCTCGCTCATAGAAACAAGATCAGGAGGCAAGCACTCTTATTCCCTCAGCAACCTGTCCGAATATTGCAATATTTTTACAGCGAGATGTACAGCTTTTCTCGAGTACATAGAAGTGGTACATCATAAAATTAATCTAATTTATTTTGGTGGAAATTCTATGTTTTATTAGAAAGAAACCGTTTTTGTCGGTAGCTAGCTTCGCTTGCTCATAGAAACAAAATGGTTTTAGTTGGCAAGCGATGCGTCAAAAAGCATCATTTAGCAATTACGTGATCAAAAACCATTTAGATATCTTTGAGGCTATCAAAGAATGTAATTTTTTCCTCGCAGCGCTCACACGAATATGTAACGTAGATATTTTGTAGACCTATAGTGGATTTTGATGACATAATAACACCGCATCACTAAAGGAATGAGTTTTCTTCTCTCTCGCCTTCCTCGCTTGTGATATTTGAAATACAGCGTGGGTTAGGAAAGTGAACAATTGGACCAGTGAGGTGCTGAAATAGTCAAACATCTTATATTGCTTGAGTGTACTTTGTCGACAATAACATTTCTTTTATAGGTAGAAAGTGGAATTTACTCATTTTCATGCAATTTCCTTTCTGTATTTTAAATGTAGCAAATATCATTAATCAAATGTGAAAGATCACATATGTGAACATGTATGTTTCACACGATGTTGATATAGAAATCAATGAATCAATCATAAATGATTAATTCCAACATAATATAAGTGAATCGCTTCCATATAAACGATGTAGATGCCGCACTTACTAATTCACCTTACCATAAAGCCTAGAAATGTCGTCCTCTTTCATCTTTTTTGTTCCCCGGCGTACAGAGGGGAGGACAAAGTGACTTATGGAAATGCTATTTTGTAGAACTATGTTAAGGCACATTCGCTCTATGCGAAAGGCTGGAACACCATGTAGGTCCCCCACTTACTTATTTACCTTACCGTAAAGCCTAGAAATGTCGTCCTTTATATCTGTTTTTCCAGGCGTACGGATGGGAGGACAAAGTGACTGACTGGCAAGACTCCTTCCTATAAGGTGGTTTCCAACTTCGGCATATTCTCCAAGATCATAGGAACATGCTGCATCCTTATCCCCGACGGCTTCATATCCTTGCCAGTGACTACTTTGAGGCTGATTAAGTGATGCCAGATTGGTGTCTTCATGACGGCCCTTTCTTGATGTCGACGCCCTCCGCGAAGACTCTGTTGATGGAGATGGTTTCTCTAGGGTGAAATACAGATGGCTTCCATTGTTGCTTTGACGATTGAGTCTGTTTTCGTCTGTACCGTCTGTCTCGAGCTCGAAAGTAGGGTTATTAGCGCTGTTGTTTGTATTTGAGGTGTCTGGATCTCCTCTTGCTCCGGTCCTAACATTAACCAGAGGCGTCTCACGATTACCAGCACCTCTGACATTTGACTCTGAGTTAGACATGTTAGAAGACTGATTACTTCGAGCATTTGGTACTGATATATTCCCAGAATCCGAAGTCGGGAATTTATTCCTTTTGGGTCTACACCCAAGCAAAACTCCAAATACTGCAGTGGTAATTAACCACAGCGCGAGAAATAACAGTGTTAGAACCAAGAAAGGACTGCTATCATTAGGAACAGTATCTGAATCTCCAGAATTTGATATGGTGTTGTCTCCAAAATGTCTCGAGATAACGCTGAATCCGATTGTACCATGATTGCTTAAGTTATCTCCTCGGGTTCGACACACCACCACTTTCCCGACATCCTGTTTAGAAACGTCTTTTATCAACAAAGATCGTCCTCTTTCTCGAGTCCATGATCGATTCTTAATATCTTCTTCTCTCCCATCTGAATCAAAGAGATGCCAATCGACACCTGGATTAACATCACAGTTAACGATGATATCATCTCCTTCAACAGTACGATTGTTTTTTTACTATATTTGGGTAGATACAAGATCTGTTTTTAATTTGTAAAAAATGGGCATTGCAGGAAGCATCATAAATATTGCTGAAATCGTCCAAGTGAAGAGTTTCGGATCTGATGGTTATATTTCCAATACTTTGAGTTGAACCAGGTGTATCAGGGATATTCATTCCGTCAAAGGTTAAACTAACATCCAGTCCTTCAGAGTAAACCTCACATAATAATGCTATGCTACCAACTCCATTTGCATCACTACGCGGTGATGTTACAGTACATCTGGGTCTAGTGACAGTTCGGTCGATCAACTTCACTAGAAATTGTTTTAGAAGTTTATTTCCTACCGTACATTTCAATGTGCTCTCATCTGCTTCTCCATCATTAGGTGTTAGCGAAAGAGTAGATATCTCGTTTATTCGAATCGCCGTAACATTCCAGTTTTTAGAAACATAACTCCAGTATGAAGACTGCTCGTTATATTCTGTAGGTGTGCACTGTTCTTCCTGGCGATTACCCTGGCAGATGTAAATTTCGCGGAAAACTTCATGATCAATAGCATAAGACCAAATAACATCTGCAGTAGAATTTGAACGGCATGTTAGATGCACTCGCTCACCAGTAAACGCGTTCTTTTCAATAATTTCAACTTGTTCTGAAGAACATAACCAAACTTGCAATCCCAGGATCAGGGCTAATATGGAAAGGAAAGGGAGGTCAGCCATGGTATGCTTGATCGAATGCGTGCATCACAGTCTACCCGAGCTCGTACATGTGTTGACGGATCCACCCCATCTCAGTAAAGGATTCCTAAATTCTGTTAACGTACAACTAAACGTCGGCGCAGCGTCTTCAGAGCCGACCAAGTACGCACGCGCGACGGGGCTATGGAAAGCCAACACTGCCATAATTCGTACAGGGTACGTATCATCTAATTACAGGATATAGACCGGCAGCTAGGTGACTTTTGATTAGATGAACGAGGTACCAACATCTGAGTATTGGAACACCTGGTAAGGAACCCCGCATATACCAAACTGGGCGTCTGCCGTTGCATCTCTGCTGCATGTGGCCCCTGGGGCCTTTTAAAAGGGGCCCCCAAAATGAGTTAGATTAGATGAACGAGGTACCACATGAAACCCATTACACTGAATTCGGAATGGCCCATGACTGACGAATTTTCTGCTGCAAAGTGCCCGGCAGACGCCCCCAAAGGGCCAATTATTGCATAGAGGCTACATAGAGGCTTGGTTAGATGAACGAGTTACAACACGAAACCCAAGTCAGATTTTGCGGCTCATTACACTGAATTCGGAATGGTCCATGACAGAGGAATTTTCTGCTGCTAAGTACCAGGCAGACGCCCCCAAAGGGCATTATAGCATACAGGCTACATTATAGGCTTTGTTAGATGAAAGAGGTACCACACGAAACCAATGGCAGATTTTAGGGCTCCTCACACAGATTATGGAATGACCCATGACAGAAGAATTTGCTGCCGTTTTGTGCCACCAATGCAATGTGTTTTTCACTTGGTCCCTAATGGTTTTAATAACATTCCAAAGAGCATTTGGGTTTGAGTGATTATCATTTAGGAGAGAATCCATGTAGTTAGTTTTTTCTCTTTTGAGTTCAGACCTAACCTGTTTTTTCAAGAATTTATATTCAGTGCAGTGAACAGATGAGGAAGTTATCCTAGCCAGTCTAAGACAATGATCGCGCTTATTCATTAACACGATTACATCTCCGGTTACCCAGGGGGATGGGTTTTTTCTCAAGCGCTTTCTCCTGTAAGGTATAAATTTATTAACAATTTTCATAATCGTGGAATACCAATATTCCCATGCATCATTCGTGTCATTCATATTTAAGATCTGAACTAGATTTTGTTCCATAAGGGCGCTATGAAATTTGTCGGTATCCAGATGTTTGAAATCTCTCCATTCAATAACATTCTCAACGGATTTGAGACACTGATTCCCGTACACAGTAAATACAAGATAATGATCACTGAAAGATGTAGTGTATACACCTGTCACACTGTGTTTATCTGGATCTGTACAAAAGATTAAGTCTATTATTGTTTTGGAAGATGATGTTACCCTGGTGGGTTTTTTGGATGAAAAACTTTCATTTTTATCATGTGTATTTTTCCTCGCTCGCTATGCTCACTCGTATAATACAGCATTCAGATACAAGATGGAGGTGATCAAAAGTACATGTGTAAGTTAGATATCTCATAGTTAATTACATCGTGTATTTGGATGAATAATTATCACTTCTACCATGAAAAAGAAATATATTTTTTCCTCGCTCGCTGCGCTCGCTCGTATGATATTAAGATTTAGGATTGTCCTTGAAAGCGAATGAATCAGGCGAGAGTGGTGACCAAATAGATAATACAGATATCTTTAGGCCCATCATGTATTTTGATGAAGAATTATCACTTCTACCATAAAAAAAGAGTATACAGATTTTTCCTCGCTCGCTACGCTCGCTCGTATAATATTCGGATACAAGATGGATTTGGGAAAGCAAACGAATTCGGCAAGCGAGGTCCATCATGTATTTGGATGAAGGAGTAGGAGTTATCACCTACCATAAAAAGACTAAAAGAATATATATATTTTTCTTCGCTCGCTGCGCTTGCTCGTATAATATTTAGATTTTGAGAAATTTTATTTAACAGGGTCAGACTCCCTCTTTAGAATGATAAATGGGCCCAATGTCAACGACAACCCCCCCCCCCCCCCCGATTTCGGACGTAGTAATTTAACTAATTATTTTTGTGACGATTCTCTGGTGCCGCCGCTAAAACGCAAAAACATGTGCGCCGTTCGGTGGCAAGCCCCCCCCCCCTTTGGCCAAAACCTGGATCCGCCTATGCATTCATTAATTCCATTCATCTATTTATTTCCATAATTCAATCAAATGACAGCCAAACACATACAAAACCATTCATAGATATTAAAATGTAAGCACAAAAATATTACAAAAGGAATCAAAATATGGAAAACAAAAGTACATTACAAGATTAACAAAAGACATATCAAAATGTAGAGGGACAAACAAAAGCCAGAGGCCTATCAAAGGCTTGTCCCCAAACAATAAACGTGTATTCATAGATGCATAGACATCATGTGTACACACAGATTCACAAACGAGCAAACAAACAAGAAAAAGCAAATGGCATATAAAATAAAAAATGGATGTTTCATCAGGGAATATAGGACTTGATGACTGTATTTCTATATTTAGTTTTAAAACTAGACAGAGAAGGGTAATTCTTTATTTCAACCTCTAAACAGTTCCATAATTTTGGACCACTATATGTAATTGTAGTACCTCTTTTGTTTAATGAAAAGTATAATATTTTGTAGACTTGTTTGTATCTTTTTTATTATGATTATATTGCTATTGATCTTTTATATATGTAGTATTGATGTACTATTTATATTGTATTATTTGAACGCAGAAATAAAGCAAACAAACAAACAAATAACACGTATATAATATACAGCTGACTGAAAACGAACATTATTAAACTGAAATATGAATTTGCAAGACATTATAATGCAAATCCAAAGCAAACTAAAGTCTATAAACCCAAACAGCAAACAAACATACAAAAAACCCCACAAAAACAAAATAAAAACAAAAACAAAAAACAAAAACAAAAAATAAATGAAACGAAATAACACGAAATGGACATTTTATGACATCTAAATGCATGACGGACAATGCATGAAATATTAAAAAATAAGGAAATCAGAAATACAGAAGTCAGAAATGCAGTCTAGATAATAATACCCTAAAAGAACAGGCTTTTTCTGGTCTTGTTACGACCAGTGATGACAAGGGGACATTATGGCCCCCCTAAAATCTCGGCCGTGGGTCGCCCGATCGCCTAGAAAATTTGCATCAGGTTAGAGAATGATGTAATCTACAACGCTGTATGGCTGAATTTCACTTAACCTTTTGGCTTTATTTCATATGAATCAATTCATGCGAGAAATCATAGCTTTGGCTATTTTTACCTGAATAAAGCTTTAGCAATGATGGTTTTTGCTACAAATGTCTTTTATAACATCCTCATCAATAATTCATCAAGAAAAAAATGGCTTGTCAAATTTTTTTGTTATATATTTTATTGTTTTCCAAATTTTTAATGAATTTCTTTGTTTTTTCGACTTTTGTTGTTTTGTTATCAATGAAATTTGTCTGCGACACTATAAATCCTAAACATCATAACATTAACAAATTTCAATCAGTAAAAGCAAAATAATCATACATTTACAAATTTGGGCTAAAAACACATTTTGTATTGAAGTTGTGCATGATATCACGTTTTTGAGCAATTTTTGGTCCAACGTTCATGTATAAAATTTTTCGTAACTTCTGAACCGCATGCGCGGGCGTCATGAATTTGCGGGAAGGATCTGATATTTTGATTTGGATAGCCCTTGTCAATTAATAGCTGTTCTCAAAGGGGTCAGAAAAAACTCATGGAATCCAGGCTCAGATCGAAATACTGAGTTGTTGCGAAGTACCGTCAAAAATTCGACTCAGGGCCGGGGGCATAATATGCCACCGGTTGTTTTAAGTTAAATAAAAATGAAAGTGACGTCATAATTAACAGGGTTAACATTGTGTTTTATTGAACTGATATGAATAACATTGTGTGTTTAAACATGAAATACATGAAGATGAATTACAAAAACAAGACAATCACAACAAACGTAACAACAACAAAGACAACCAACTTGATTTTGGACACACTGCAGTATATACAATAATTTAGATGGTTTTAAAGCGATAAACTGTGTTCAGAGAGCCGTATGCAGAATTTTTTTTTTTTTTTTTTTTTTTGGGGGGGGGGGGGAACAAGACGTGTAAAAATGATTTCGAAGAAAATAGAAAGCCAGAAAATGAAGCGACCGAGCTGGTCACGAAGGCACTTTAGCATTTTTGAAAGCGGAATTGAAGGACTTGGGGCCTTTTGTGAAAATTTTCAGTAAGAAATGCAGGTTTTCAAAATTTCAGTGGATGGGGGCAAAATTTCCCCCTGTCCATCCCCCCTCTAAGGCCTTGATTCTGTCACAAATACGTTATTTAATATATCCCCAAACCTTCAAAGTGTATACTAAAAGAACACTAAAAATGTATACTAAAAGAACACTAGAAGTTCGGAAGACATTTCTTTAGCTACATTGGGTCGTGATAGCAACTTGCACTGATCATGCTGATCAGATATACAGATACAGATACAGAGCTACTAGAACAACAGCAACTGCACAGAAAAAAAAAGATGCAAAATGTGAACATGCATACAAGTACAATAGTGATGTAAATAAATAGACACAGGGCCGTACGCAGAAATTTCTTCGGGGGGGGGGGGGGGGAGGGCAAGACGCATAAAATTATTTGAAGAAGCTCGAAAGCAAAGGAGCGAAGCGACCGAGCTGGTCACGAAGGCACTTTAGCATTTTTGAAAGCGGAATTGAAGGACCTGGGGCCTTTTGTAAAATTTTTCAGTAAGAAATGCAGGTTTTCAAAATTTCAGGGGATGGGGGCAAAATTTTCCCCCTGTCCATCCCCCCTCTAAGGCCTTGATTCTGTCATAAATACGTTATTTAATATATCCCCCAAACCTTCAAAGTGTATACTAAAAGAACACTAAAAATGTATACTAAAAGAACACTAGAAGTTCGGAAGACATTTCTTTAGCTACATTGGGTCGTGATAGCAACTTGCACTGATCATGCTGATCAGATATACAGATACAGATACAGAGCTACTAGAACAACAGCAACTGCACAGAAAAAAAAAGATGCAAAATGTGAACATGCATACAAGTACAATAGTGATGTAAATAAATAGACACAGGGCCGTACGCAGAAATTTCTTCGGGGGGGGGGGGGAGGGCAAGACGCATAAAATTATTTGAAGAAGCTCGAAAGCAAAGGAGCGAAGCGACCAAGTTGGTAACGAGGACGCGTTTGCATTCCTTGAGGTGAATTGAATGATCTCGTGCACATTTTTGGTTGATTTTTTGAAAAATTTTCAGTAAAAATGGCAAGTTTTCAAAATTTCGGGGGGGGGGAGGGGCAACTGCCCCCCCCCCCGGTGCGTACGGCCATGAACTGACATATGACATACTTACATAATACTCCCTGCTTATTCCATGAAGATATGCCATAAACGGTGATAAAGAGAAGGTTATATACAAGTTTAAATATTAAGATAATCATTATATTACAGGATTAATTGAACAAAGTATTGTCTAAGACAAATATATCACTCGAATCTAAAACCATATAAAGTTCAGAATGAATTCAGCCATGCATCTTCCAATACAGAAATCTCCACACAGGGCCATTTTGCTGGTTTTTCATGAACCAATTTGAAAAAGTGTAGTTAAACAGGGCACTGCATGAATAGTTACGTAGTAGCTGTCGAACATTTGGTACTCCTTTGATGTCCAAAGTCACCCTGTACGTGAAGCCAAATCATGGGGTGTAATTGGACATGACCTATTTTCAGATTTGCAGGGTGTTCAGGTAACATGACTATACAGGTGGGTTCATGATCCCTTTATGTTCACTATTCAACGAACAGGCTTGAGCTTCCATTCTTCTGTATTCCTGGAGTACCAAAAGTTCGACGGCCATAAAAATCAAGCATTTTATGGACCATGCAAAGAAAAGTACAAAAACAATGTACGGCAATGCAATATACAAGAGCACAATAGCCATTCATAATAATCACACATTCCCCTAAAATAACATACAGAAAAAGTACTGGAAATACCACAAGGAAAAGAATGTAAAATGAAACAATACTTTTGTCTGTCGTGTCCAGAGTCACCCCTATGTCCGAAGTCACCCCAGTTTACGATACGGTGTTATCTCGGCTTTATTCACATTATGCTATATATAATATATATATATATATATATATATATATATATATATATATATATTTATCATTGTTTTGCGTCTTACAATGATTTTGTAATTACTCAATCAGTTTTTATTGTTTTTTTCATAAAATAATATTTCATGATAATTACTTTTAACAGGGGGGCCTACACCCTACAAGCTCTGCTTTTTTAGTCGGCCCTCCTTCCCTTTCAATTTTTTTTATTTTTTTCTAATTCATTGTATTGTGCAAGTTTATCTAAATGTATGTTAATATGTGTAGTAGACTGTACCATCATTGTAAATATGAACAATTGAAAGAGGAAAAATAAATTAATTGAATTGAATTGAATAATTACAATTTATAAACATAATTTTCAGTTGTCAATATTTTGGTTTTTTTTTAAATGCCCTGCATTTTCCAGTAATTTGGAAATGACCTGGGCCTTTGTATTTTCCTCCTTTGTTGTCCAAGTTCTGACTCAATAAAGTGATGTCAAAATATATATATATATATTTAGATATATTTAGATAGAGGCCTATCTAAGAGGGTTTTTTTTTTTTTTTTTTTTTTTGGGGGGGGGGGGGGGGGGGTCCTTTGCTGCGCTCACTTGTATAACATTTAGCATGTTTAGATACAGAATAGCTTGGCAAGGAAAACGAATTTGGCATGCGCGCGATTTGGCCAAAATGTGATTTAGAAACCTTATGCGCTTATAGCGTATTTTGACGACGAAATTTTTATCTTCAAAAGGTTACGTTTTTCCTCTCTCGCTTCGCTCGTAATATTTCAAAACCGGGTGTTTTGAACAGCAAAATATTGCACCAGCGAGGTGGTAGAATAAAGTCTTGGCAGCGAGGTGACCAAATATACCATTCAAATATTTAATGGGCCTATAGTGTATTTTGATGACAAAATAATACTCGTTAAAAGAGTGTGTTTTCCTAGATCCTCGATCGCTCGTATTATACAGAAATAGCTACGTGCATGGGTGTCGATCGGGGGGGGGGGATATATCCTCATATTTCGGTCAGGGTGGAGGGATGGCCTGTACAATCATCCCCCCAATAATTCACCATGAAAAAAAAGAAAAATTAGCCTCCTATAATCCTAGAAAAAAAAGTGAAGATAAAGAGAGAGAGAGAATAAAGAACAAAGAAACAATTTTTCTTTAAAGGAAAGGAAAAGGAAAATGTTCAAGCGCTCACTCGCTTCGCTTGCTCGCATTTTAAGTTTTCCAACCAATGAGGTTATAATGCTTTCTTTATGAAAGCAAATCGGTTTGCATCTTATCTTTCTATCAAATAGTATGCTATTATTCTGAATAAGATTCATCTGATTGGTGATTTCATAAGAAAATGTTCTTTTTTCACAATCAAGTATAGTATGCTATTATTGTTATACTCGCATTTAATATCTTTTGTTATCTTAACCAATGCCAGCTGATATTTTTTTTATCAGGGTTTATTATGAAATGAAACTGGTTTGCATCTTGTCATTCTATCCATTGTTATACATGTACTGTTTTGATATAACTGCAAGAAGTCGAACGGGAAGAAGACCCATGACAGAAGAATTTTCGTGAGATAATGGCCTGTGACCGGTAGCCTATTCCTATCATACCAAATATGAGAAAAGAGGATGCTGATAAAATCTAAGTTATTGAAATCATAAGATTGGAGTAGTGGTATGCTAGAACCGAGCTATTCTCAATATAAAAATAGCCATTTCTCGCTCGCTCATAGAAGCAAGATCAGGAGGCAAGCGCTCTTATTCCCTCAGCAACCTGTCCGAATATTGCAATATTTTTACAGCGAGATGTAAAGCATTTCTCGAATACATAGAAATGGTACATCATAAAATTAATCTAATTTAATTTTGTGGAAATTCTACGTTTTATTAGAAAGAAACCGTTTTTGTCGGTAGCTAGCTTCGCTCGCTCATAGAAACTAAATGGTTTTAGTTGGCAAGCGATGCGTCAAATAGCATCATTTAGCAGTTACGTGATCAAAAACTATTTAGATATCTTTGAGGCTATCGAAAAATGTATTTTTTTCCTCCCTCGCAGGGCTCACTTGAATATGTAACGTAGATATTTTGTAGATCTATAGTGGATTTTGATGACATAATAATACTGCATCACTAAAGGAATGAGTTTTCTTCTCTCTCGCCTCCCTCGCTTGTGATATTTGAAATATAGCGTGGGTTAGGAAAGTGAACAATTGGACCAGTGAGGTGCTGAATTAGTTAAACATCTTATATTGATTGAGTGTACTTTGTCGACAAATAACATTTCTTTTATAGGTAGAAAGTGGAATTGACTCATTTTCATGCGGTTTCCTTTCTGTTTTTTAAATGTTGCAAATATCATTAATCAAATGTGAAAGATCACATATGTGAACATGTATGTTTCACACGATGTTGATATAGAAATCAATGAACCAATCATAAATGATTAATTCCAACATGATATAGGTGAATCGCTTCCATATAAACGATGTGGGTCCCGCTCTTACTAATTCACCTTACCATAAAGCCTAGAAATGTCGTCCTCTTTCATCTTTTTTGTTCCCCGGCGTACAGAGGGGAGGACAAAGTGACTTATGGAAATGCTATTTTGTAGAACTATGTTAAGGCACATTCGCTCTATACGAAAGGCTGGAACACCATGTAGGTCCCCCACTTACTTATTTACCTTACCGTAAAGCCTAGAAATGTCGTCCTTTATATCTGTTTTTCCAGGCGTACGGATGGGTGGACAAAGTGACTGACTGGCAAGACTCCTTCCTATAAGGTGGTCTCCGACTTCGGCATACTCTCCAAGATCATAGGAACATGCTGCATCCTCATCCCCGACGGCTTCATATCCTTGCCAGTGACTACTTTGAGGTTGATTAAGTGGTGCCAGATTGGTGTCTTCATGACGGCCCTTTCTTGATGTCGACGCCCTCCGAGAAGACTCTGTTGATGGAGATGGTTTCTCTAGGGTGAAATATAGATGGCTTCCATTGTTGCTTTGACGATTGAGTCTGTTTTCGCCCGTACCGTCTGTCTCGAGCTCGAAAGCGAGGTTATTAGCGCTGTTGTTTGTATTTGAGTTGTCTGGATCTCCTCTTGCTCCGGTCCTAACATTAACCAGAGGCGTATCACGATCACTGGCACCTCCATTGATATTTGACCCTGAGTTAGGAGACTGAATTAATCGCGCATTTGGTACTGATTCATTCTTAGAATCCAAAGTGGGGAATCTGTTCCTTTTAGATCCACACCCAAGCAAAACTCCAAATACTGCAGTGGTAATTAACCACAACGCGAAAAATAATAGTGTTAGAACCAAGAAAGGACTGTTATCTTTAGGAACAGGTTTCGAATCTCCAGAACTTGCTTCATTGGTGTCTCTAGAAATTGTCGAGATTACGGTGAACGTAATGGTACCATTGCTGAAGTTATCTCCTCTGGGTTGACACACAACCACCTTCCCGACATTTCGTTCAGAAACATCTCGTATCAACAGAGATCGCTCACCTTTTTTCGTCCATGCTCGATTCCTAATTTCTTCTTTTCTCCCATCTGTATCAAACAGATGCCAGTAGACATCTGATTCGACGTCACATTCGACAATGATATCATTCCCTTCAGTAATGCATTGGGTTTTTATTATGTTTGGGTAGTTGCAAGAACGTGTAACACCAATACCTGGAACATACGCATTGCAGGAAGCATTATGATTTTTTTTGACATCATCAAAGTAAAGAGGTTTAGTTTTGATATTTATAGAAGACCCAGGGGTATGATAAATATTTGATCCAATTCCGTCAAAGGTTAAATTGACATTTAGTCTAAGGGAGTATATCTCACATACAAGTGCCAAACCAATGTTTTTATTTCCATCACTGCTCGGCAATGTAACAGTACAGGTAGGTACAATATCATTTGGGTCAATCACTGTCACTCTGTATCTTTGTAGAATAACATTCCCTGTCTTACATATAAAACTTTGTTCCTTTCGGTTTGGTATGAGCGAAAGAATGGAAGTCTCGTTAGTGCGAGTCACTCTGAAGTCTAATTTATCATATGTATCTGCAAACACCCCTTCTAGAGTACGTATGCACTGACTGAGACTGCAGTTGTAGAAAGGAATAGATTCAATAATCCAAATTACATCGGTAGAAGAGTTAGAATCACAGGTAAGATTCACTCGCTGGAAACCAATCAATGGTATTTCTTCAAGCCTTTCTCCTTCTGCAAAACGCAAACAAATTTGGAGTCCCAAAATAAGGGCTAATATCGAAAGGAATGAGATACCAGCCTTGGTCGGCAGTTTGCTAGACACTTCATATGCATCAAAGTCTGAAATTTTTACCATGTCACACGGGGATGAAGCTTGCCCAGTCCATAAACCTAAATGCTGACTTCGACTTCAAGAGTGCAATGTGCAGACTGCGTATTCAGCACGTCGAGAGCGACGACCATTGGCGTAAATCCAGGGAGCTTGGTGGATCCCCCTTTTTTTTAGATAGAAAGAAGGGTGATGGCTCGTACAAAATAATGCACCCCCACTTTTCAATGAAGAGATAATATGTTAATAAATCATTTGCGAAACTTATATACATTTATCATGAATTTATCATAAACGACAGTTATAGGCATAGTAGCGAAATAAATATTTGAAATGCTGTTAAAACAGATGGGAATGGGTATGTGTGTGTGTGTGTGTGTGTGTGTGGAGGGGGTGTACGGGGTGAGGGAGGGTGTGTATTCATATGTGAGTTCGCAATAAAAACTTTCGGCAAAATAGTTCGATCACCCTCTCCCCGCCCCCAACTCCTTGAAACTGATTTACGCCTGTGGCGATGTGTAGTGAATCAGCGAGTATAAGTCACAGAGTTAAAGTTTAGTGCGTGTGTATAACTCTAGATAGTATAAGCACACACGAGTAAATATCAAGATAAAGGCCCCATTAGAGAATAAGGCAGATATGAAAAAAAGGTGGAAGAAAGGGGTGGGCGGATACAGACCGGCAGCTAGGTGACTTTTGAGCAAACGAACCAGGTACCACAACCTGGTCTCTTTCTTAAATGAGGCAATATGCCTAATGTACAAACGGTCTTATATTAGATATATGGCCTAAAATACAGTGACGTAACAGCCGGAAGGGGGGAAGGGGGGGGGGGGGGCGCAGAGTGCCCCCTGAAGGATTTCAGCGGGAAAATCCACCAAACCACCGGGAAAAAATGAAAGGGAGGGAAAGGAAGAAAAAGGAATGGAGAAAGGGAAAGGAAGAAGAAGAAAGGAAAAGAAAAAAGGAGAAAGGGAAAGAAAGAAGAAGAAAGGGAAAGGAAGAAGGAGAACGGGAAAGGAAAAATGAGAAAGGGGAGAAAGAAGAAGAGAGAGAGGGAAAAGAGGGAAAGGGGGAAAAAGCAAAAAGCAAAGGAAAACAAAATGAATGAGGAAAAATTTAGTACCAAAACCCTGGAGTTTCCGGGTGCTCCACTCCCTGGACCCCACAGTGGTTTTCCCTGTAGACCCCCATCAGAGGCCCTAAGCCAGAACGCTGGGTCCCACCCCCTAAGGGCTTCGCAACAAGCAACTCGCGGTGCAGGCTCACCTCCGCATATTCTATTTCTAGACTGAGATACCGGGAAATTTTCGGCTCTGTCCCCCCCCCCCCCCCCCCGATAAAAGGCAGAGAATGTAAGAGACCAGGAACAGTCAACGAACAATTCAAAGAAAAGTCAGAGCTTCCCTGCCCTAGCATGCCTAGGGAGCGCGCTTTGCACTACCGTCCTCCTAAAGTGAAATCCTAGCTACCAGTGGCGGCACCAGGATTGTTAAAGTGGGGGGGGGGGGGGGCAAATAGAGGGCAAAAGAAAATATTTGGGGCAGGGGCAGTCAAATTTTTTTGGCGTGTATGAAAAATCGAGCGTGAAGCGCGAGTTTTAGTCGCCGGCGTAAATCTACTTTTTTTCATCTTACACACATTTCAATATCAATTTTGCGAGCGAGGGAACAAAAAATAACGGCTTTTTTTTGTTTTCAATCGCATTTTCGAATAAATATTCTGAAATATGACAAGCGAGCGAGCCCGCCCCAAAAATAGCTACTTTTCTTGTTCTTAATCGCATTTTAGAAAAGAAATTTTTAAATATGACGAGCGAGCGAAGCGAGCGAGCCAAAAATAACCACTTTTTTTGTTTTCAATCGAAGTTTTGAAGAGCGGGAAATGGTATTTTAGAGCACTTCACAGCTTGAATATGATGCTTATGACAACATCTACTTATTTACAAATTACTGCATAATTTTTCTTTTCAGTCCTCAAAATTTCTGGGGGGGGGGGGGGCAAAGCTTCTGAGTTGGGGGGGCAAATGCCCCCCATGCCCCCCTTTTTGCCGGCACTGCTAGCTAAACCACTGATACTAGACTTAATTACCGTGAAATTTTTGGCATTGCGATAACAGGCAGAAAGCTTAAGAAGAGCGGGAACAGACAGCGAAAAACGTCGGAGCAGAGCTTTTTAATATCTATCTTGAACAACCATCATATTTTAGAATTTCTATTTGAAAATGCTATTGGAAACAAAAAAAAATGGTTATTTTTGGCTCATTCGCTTCGCTCGCTCGTCTAAATCTTAGGATTTCCATTCAAAAATGCGATTAAAATCGAGAAAAGTGGTTATTTTGTGGTCGCTCGCTTCGCTCTTAGAATTCTTATTCAAAAATGCGATTCAAAAACTGGAAAAGTGGTTATAGATATCAAAATGTGTGTGAGAGGGAGAAAAAAAATCGTTAGAAAAGTTTTTCATCCCTCACTCCTCAAATTGGATTTATGCCTGTGGAGCACTACCGTCCTCCTAAAATGCCGTCCTATCTACGCCACAGATTCTAGACTAATGGGGTGTTGCAAGAAAGTTGCAATCGATTGCAAGTTGCAACTGATTGTCACTGGCCAATCAAAATCATTGTTGCATGCATGGCTTCTTAAAAGGGCAGACCCAGAGCCAATCAGAATGGTTGTTTCAAAATTAGCAATTATTTGCAATTGATTGCAACTTTCTTGCAACACCCCAATAGACTAGTAACCGGGAAATTTTGGGCTCTGCCCCCCCCCCCCCCCCCCCGATTACAGGTGCCTGTTACGCCCCTGCTAAAATAAAAGGTTGAATAAAATGTCGCCATCTGGCGGCTGCGTTGTGTAAAATTCTGTACGTAAACGGTGGCTAATTTCAGGCTTCAGTGGTGCGATTTTAATTCATCTCGCCCCCCCCCCCCCCCCATTCGAATAGACTCCCACCAAGTTGTAGGGCATAAAGTACCGGTATGCAAACAAACATGCATGCACCTGCTAGGTTGATTGGGTGCCGCATTGGATTTTTGGTTTGACGGGCGCTTAGCATGGCCTATATTTATCTGAGATCTGAGATATCTATACAAGACATATTGCACTGTAAAAGTCACCGTCCATATTCGTCTCCTCCCGTCCAAAATAATACTAAATACTAAGTCTATTTTTCAGATACGACTTGAATGTTTGAAATGAAAATGGTAATTTATCACACATCTTATCAGCTATTTATGCAAAATTAATTTTATTTTTAAACATTACATTCTGTTCCATCAGTTCTGTGCTATCTAGGCCCCATGAATACATACTTTAATTTCATAATTAAAAATTAACGTCATATCTAGTATTAGCCTATATCCCCAGCGCTCTGCACATGCTAGCTAGCTAGGTTGGTTCAGTTCCACGCAATGCGGTGCGTTCTGCGTGTATATGCAGTGCGTATACCGGTACCTTATACGCCGGCGTCATCCGACGCGCGCGACGTCCATCGAAGATGTAATAATAATAATATTAATATTCTGGATTTATATAGCGCCTAATACATCTCCAAGAGAGTCTCTAAGCGCTTAACAGAAATATTATTACCCCGGTCATTATTATTATTATTATTATTTTATTCGGCATTTCAACAGAAAAAGTTTACAATCAATTTACAGGAGAAAATACAATTACAGAGTGAAAAGGGATGTTTGCAGAACAAGTCCAGGTTGCCTGGAAAAGGAAAAAGTTAAATAAATAACTGTAGCCCGCAGGCTATCCTTCCCGACCTGGACTTGTATGTAAACACCCCAAGAATAAAAACATGTATATCGATTATTATATTAATACAAGCAATAATTCATATAGAAAAAGCATATTGAAATTGATATGTATATTAAACAATGCAATATAGTGTGATTGAAACGTAATTACAGGGCAACTTAAAGAAGTTGTAGTAAATTGGTATTTAGATATACATTTGAATTAGCCAGGTAAATATAAACTTTAAAGTACATTCAGGATTCAGGCTTGCCCGCATACAATGTATGCACCAGATGTATCTGAATCCAGCAGCCAAATTACTAAATCCAGCCAAGATAGACAGATTGACAGCTCTAGCACAAGTACAGGGTGGATTGAAGGAAATTGGTGAATGAACAAGTGATCAAAAAGGAAAAAAAGGAGTGAGAATTTGGAACCGAATTGGATGGCCAGCCTCCGATACATGAATGCATTAATTATAGACATATAAAAAAAACTAAAATAAGAGTACGAAGAAGGATTCTAAAATTACCAACATAACATTAACAGCTGACGCTAATGCTAATTTGATACATCGTGTTCATTTAATGAATGAGTACAATTTATAGATGTATGTTAAAACATTTCAAATTTTGGCCCCGCCTCTTTATAGGAATACAAATCCCATTCCTCGCCGAGCGCCCCCCCCCCCCCCTCCTCCACAAGCATATGCCTTGGCATCCATAACTTTACACAACTGACCTTATTCCCCGCCCCGCCCCGCCCCGCCCCGCCCCCCCCCCCCCCCCCCCGCCAAAGATGGGAAGCGGGAATTAATATTGACCTTATGAACAGGAATCAATGTATATCTATCTATTTCTACGTGTATACCAAATTCTGAAACAGGCAACGATGCTCGTTCTGCCATGATTTGGAGGAGCTTGATCGATTGGCTCCAAAAGGTGACCAGAAGTGTACACTTTTCTTTAGGGGTGTTACCATGACGTGATAGTTAGCACAATAGAGACTCGGATCGCATTCGCAGCTCAATCACTCTTCGAATGGTCGAAAGGAACGAATCGCCTGGACGGAACCAATCGCCTATGTCGATCGTATTTAGTCGGCCTAAGCGGATCTAATCGGCGGGTAAATATTCAGGCGATTGGTTCCGGAGGATTCAATCGACTGCCGGGAACAAATCGACTATGACACCGGCGCACCGAGCGCGAGTGCGCCTCAGGGGCACTGCTCTGTACACTAACAGATCAGTGCTCAGGGGAGAGATTTCACAACCTCAACCTCGCCACCAGGCCACCAATTTACGCACGTATGTCACCACCAACCTCGCCACCATGTAATTTTAACGAGCCGATCCAGTCTCTCTCATTCATTTATTTTATACACAGCGCAGTACGTTTACTTGCTTACCTGTACTGTATGCACTGCTACAAGTAGGTGTACGCCCGGGGTGTACGTAAACTTGCTGAGTTAGCTACTCCGATATTTCTTGAATTAATTCCAATATTTGATCCAAATGAGATTCATGATGAAATCAATTATCAGAATTCCGTAGAATATAGAATTATTTCAAGGATGAATAATCTTGAAGAATGTTAGTTTGTAGGCCTACAGATATTGAGATATGTGGTGAATACGAAGTGAAGTTGTGAAGTTTGATGCAAGTACATTGCAGTGACTTTGTCATACGCGCACTCGCATATGACGGAGCATTATTCTCAGATCTATGTGAAGCAAGAATTGCAAGTTTGAATTCCTTATTATAAAAGATTGTTTTGATTTATAAAATTGATGATCATTGTAATATTCATTTATGCAAATATCATGTATTTTGTTTTTTTTTCAACCAAACATCCAAGATAATAATGATAATGATGTTGATGATGATGATGGATAATAGATGTGTTTGTGTTGAAATGCATCTTAAAATCTTCATGCGATTCAACATGGAATTAATTAATAAGACTAACAGTTAGGCCTAATCATTTATTTGATTTTCTGCTCACATAATAGGCCTAATGCACCCCTTTATTAATCACGAAACTCAAAACCCACCCATTAACAAAATGTATTTCAGGTAGGGCCTATTTGATGCATGAAATATCTTTATTTTCAGTTTGTATCCCCTCGACACTTCCGAGTGGATCCCACCGGCGAATCGGAAGACTTAGGCAAGTTTCGGGGTTGTGGAATGTCTCCCCTGTGCAAAATTCACCGAGCGCCCATCCCCTGTGAGCTATACCACATTCTTTTTTTTCATTCACATTCCTCTGACCGATACCGATCACAAGTAACATTTAGGTAGGAACGTGTCTTAAATTGAATATCGATAGAGACGGCTGGCTGTTCGGTGTGTCCGAGAAATTGCATGGGTTAAGGGGAACAGGACGGCGGTTTCATGAAAACCGAAATAAGTCTCAGTTCATTGACATTCCATTGAAACGTGTGGTAACTCTACAACACACGTTTCAATGGGATGCCCAAGAAGTTAAGACTTATGACAGTTTCGTGAAACGGCACCTTGGATAAAACGGAGGCAAAATAGGTCAAAAATCTTAATCTTACGTCACGACCTATTTTGATCTCCGAGGAATTTCATTTTACTGGTAAGATAGTGATTAATCACATGAAGGACTCTCGACCAATCCAAGAGCAACAAATCTTAAATGAGGGATATAATAATAATAATACAAAAAATAAATGAATAATAATAATGATAATAATAATAACAATAATAATGATAATAATAGTAATAATAATAATAACAATAGTAGTAGTAGTAGTAGTAGTAGTAGTAGTAGTAATAATAGCAACAATAATAATAATAATGATATCTTTATATCGCATTTTCCATGTACATGTTAAAATGCGGTTTACAGTGAAATAATCAATGGAACAAGTGTGTTTTAAGATGCTTTTTGAAGATATTTGTTGGCCTCTTGTCGTTTATAACATAGAAACAAGAATGACAACAAAACATATACAAAATCCAAAAACACAATGTACTCAAGTCAGCTGATGAAATTTTATATGACTTCCATGAAAAGTGACGTTACGTTTTCAAAGGAATTTTTGCCTTTTTGGCCTCATAAAAAGGAAACTTGGACATATTCATTTTCTGTAGTGATGACAACCCACTTCACCGAAGGCCCGCTAGACCGAAGGCCCGCGAGGCCGAAAATAGCAAATTGTAATCTATAATATCGCATCGCTCTGACCAATCCCTTTGCCAGAAGGACGTTTAATAAGTATTAAAGGGCAGCGATTTTTTTTCATTAAAAGTGTAGAACATCCGGAAACGAGGACTAAACATGCTAGAGGAGATATGATTATTTCATATACCGATAGCGCATTATTTGTGATGAAGGGAAAAGTCGGCCTCGCGGGCCTTCGGTCAAGTGGTTGGACCACCAAAGGTAGACCCCCTTTAATATGTTAAAGTCATGAAAGCTGAGCTAAATAGAATAATTTGGGCAATGCTCGCGATCGGAGCTATACCCCCCCCCCCAAAAAAAAAAAATAAATAAAATAAATATATATATATATATATATATATATATATATATATATATATAAAACCGCTCTTTTTAATTTTTCTTTTCTTTTTTATTGATTAAAAAAAATAATTCAATTTACTTACTTTCATGCTATATTTCACCGGTCTCCTGGGTGCACCAGTTGTAAGAAAGAAGGATCATGATTACTGTAACCACTGTAACATGGCCGTATAAACATAGGGGATGGGGGGGGGGGAGTCCCCCCGAACTTTTCAAAACTTCTCCTTTTTTTCATTTTTTTCTTACTTTTTTAATTTGAAATTTTCAAAAACTCCAAAAACAGTGTAAACCAGATAGTGAATTTCAATTGTAAAAATGCAAAAGCCCCGCTCGGTTGCTTTGCTCTCTCGCTTCCGTGTTCCTTCAAATATTGAACATATTCTTGCCCCCCCCCCCCGGAAAAAAATTCCAGCGTACGGCCTTGCACTGTAACAGTGAGTAGGTTTGCTTGCCTATTCCCTGGCAGCTAATTGATGCAACCAAGAGACTGCTACAAAAGATTATATGAGGGATTTTACTTTAATACTTGTTGAATCATTCGGTTTATCATTATCATTATATCGTAGTATATTTCTCATAATTACGTCTCTCGTATATATTTTAAATCGCGTAAAATCATGCAGCAAAGGCATTTAGGAGCTCTTGCAGCGCAGCGGAATATATAGACATAGTTTCTGCGCTCAATAAATCTATTATTATTATTATTATTATTATTATTTTATCATCATCATTATTATTATCATTGCCGTATCAAATAATAATGAATTATAAAATAATCTCAGAATGATCTTATAATCTGAATTTCAACTATATGGGGGAAAAGGCGTAGATTTGATTTGAAAATTTTTAAAATGTTTTAAGTATTGTAGAATTATCCTTTTGATGCAAAATAAAAAATGGGACCTTCTGTCTTCTAGCCAGGCGCTCGGCATAGAATGGAGAACTGAAGTGGCTACCCTGGGTAAATAAGAGTTATCATTATTATTATTATCGTTATTATTATTATTATTATTATTGTTATTATTATATATTTATATATAATTAGTATGGTTAAATTCTAGCCAGTCATTGTTGCTGTCGAAATAGTTTAACGTGAATTATGATTAAACAATCGATAAGAAAGTGCCTTAAGTTATAATATGTAGTCAGCTGATGTAAATCCGTTGTTTATATACAAAATATACTAGTTCTCCCAATCAAAACCGATGTAATTCATCTCAGGATTGTACAAGCATCAACCTTCTTGCCACCGCTATATCTTTCCTATATTCCTATGCACCCAGCATGCCCAGTGTGCAAAATACATTTTTATAACACATTTTCTCATTTTCATGCAATGTCCTTTCTGTATTTTAAATGTAGCAAATATCACTAATTAAATGTGGAAGATCACATTGGTGCAATTTATGTGAACATGTATGTTTCACACGATGGTCATATAGAAATCAGTGAACCGATTGTCTATTATTAATTCCAACGTAATTCCAATATAAGTGAATTGCTTCCATTAAACGATGTAGGCCCCGCACTTACTAATTAACCTTACCATAAAGCCTAGAAATGTCGGGCTCTTTCATCTTTTTTGTTCCCAGGCGTACAGATCTGGGGGAGAACAAAGAGACTGACTGGCAAGGCACTTATAATGGATGTGCTACTTTGTAGAATTATGTTAAGGCACATTCACACTATAAGAAAGGCTGGAACACGATGTAGTCCCCGAACTTACTTATTTACTTTGCCATAAAGCCTAGAAATGTCGTCCTCTTTCATTTCTTTTTTTTCCAGGCGTACGGAGGGGAGGACAAAGTGACTGACTGGCAAGACTCCTTCCTATTAGGTGGTCTCCGACTTCGGCATATTCTCCAAGATCATAGGAACATGCTGCACCCTTGTTGGATTCCCCGACGGTTTCGTAGCCTTGCCAATGACTACTCTGAGGTTGTGATGCCGAAGTAGAGTTTCCATGAGGTTCCTTCCTTGATGATGACGTCCTCCCGAAACACTCAGTTGATGGAGATGGTTTCTCCAGGGTGAAGTACAAATGACTTCCACTGTTACTTTGACGATTGAGTCTGTTTTCATCTGTACCGTCTTCCTCGAGCTCGAAAGAAGGGTTATTGGCGCTGTTGTTTGTATTTAAAGTGTCTGGATGCCCTCTTGATCCGGTCCTCACACTGACAAAAGGCGTTTCATGATCACCTCCATTGACATTTGGTTCAGCATTGGAAGATTGATTTGGTCGAGCACTTGGAAGTGATGTGTTCCCCGAGGCCGAAGAGGAGGATTTATTCCTTCTGGGACTACATCCAAACCAGACTCCAAATATTGCAGTGGTAATTAACCACAGTGCAAGAAATAATAGAGTTAGAACAAAGAAAGGACTATTACCAGCACGAGCAGGTTTAAAATCTTTAGGATTTTTCTCGTTGATATCTTCGGAAATGTCCATGATCACAGCGAAGACAATCGTACTATTGCTGAAATTAGCTCCTCTGGGTTGACACACCACCACCTTCCCAACATCCTGCTTAGAAACATTTCGTATCAACAGAGATCGACCTCCTTCTCTAGTCCATGATCGATTCTGAATATCTTCTCTCCCATCTGTATCAAAGAGATGCCAATCAGCATCCGATTCATAGTCACATTCGACAATAATATCTTTCTTGTCAGTAATGTACTGGGTTTTCACTATGTTTGGGTAGTTACAAGAACGTGTAATATTAAAACCTGGAACATATGCATTGCAGGAAGCATAATCGATGTTGTCGAAATCGTTAAAGTGAAGAGTTTTGGTTATGACACTTTGAGATGACACAGGGGCACCAGCAATGTCAAGTCCAATTCCATCAAAGGTTAAATTGACATCCAGTCCAGTATAATTTCCACATGATAATGCCATACCGAGGACTCCATCTTCATCAATGCTTGGTAATGCAACAGTACAATTAGGTACAATGTTACTCGGGTCAATCAATATAATTTTGTAGTTTCTCTGAACAACTCCCTCTATACGACATTGAATATCGGGCTGATCTTGAATTGCCGTTAGTGATAAAACGGAAATTTCATCATTTAGAGTCGCTTGAAAATTGTAATCACGGTGTTTAGCAATGAAAGTTGATGGTTTCGTGCACTGACTTTGCTGAATGTCCTGATTGTCCGGACAAGTGCTTATCTTTACAGCACCATCGGATCCAAGTTCATACCACCACTCGATGACATTAGAAGAGTTAAATTGACATGTCAGATTCACTCGCTGGCCTACGAAAATTTTCTTCTCAATAGTTAGATCTTGAGCTGCAGCACGCATCCAAGGCTGAAAAACCCAGAGTAGGTAAATTGTCGAAAGGAATGAGATATCAGCCATTGCTGTTAAATCTGAAATACATGTGATTCACAGTCTGTGAAAGTAGACGCATAGCCAACTCTGGGGCTCGTTGCATAAAACTTTGCCATAACAGTAACCTTGCTGTTATACATGTAGTAACTCTTTATGGAATACTGGATTTTGAGTGGCTGTTGAGCAACATGCTCAATACTGGATTTTGATTGGCTGTTGAGTAACATGCTCAACGCAACATGCTCAACAGCCACTCAAAATCCAGTATTCCATGAAGAGTCACTACATGTATAATAGCAAACTTACTATTATGGCAAGTTTTATGCAACGGGCCGCTGCTGGTCTTCGACTGTAAATGTTGAATAAAGTCTGTGACAGGCACACACGAATAATTCATCTGCTCGCGGTGCGTGGAGTACCCGTATGTTTTAAATTGTGATAAGTATATAAAATTACTTTGCCGCTGTTAATGTAAGACGATAGGGTAACAGCGATAAATAAGAGTGGGAAAAGAGTTGCTCTTTCAAGTGTAAAGGACCTCGGAAAACTTGATCAATTGAAAGAATGAGACAACAATATCAATCAAATTCACTGAACTGTAAAACTTGGTCTGCTTGAACACACAGGCGTTCCTGTTTACTATTTGCTTTTAAATCGCACTATTAAATGTACGATTTGTTTTTAATAAGGTTAATAGTACGTGGTTATTATTCTATTGAATATTTGTATAAAATTACATTCATTACTTACACGTAATACTTTTCACTTGTTTTGAAATGTGTCAATTTACATTTTATTGTTATTGTTGCTGTTGCTATTTGCAATATATTATTTTTTTCATGTATTTGATAATTAAAATGATAAATGTATATAAATTGCTTCGAGTGGTGGAAGAAAATGTCAACCTAATTTCAACATAATATTTAATGATTAAATACCCATGTTCAATTTGTAATAAATCTGTTGAAATAAATCAAAAGGCTTTGTTATGCACTGTATGTTCACAGTGGGTGCATATAGTTTGTGGCGGGGTCTCAAGAGAGACCTATGATTCAGATGAACTGTTTGAAAATTGGCAGTGCCCGAAATGTATTCTGCAAAGTGTATTACCTGTTTGGAATGATCCAGATCTATCTACTGAAGTCACGTATAACTGTAATAATATTTCTGTCGACGCAAATGATGATAGGTCAACCGAAACTAATAATTTTGCTCTAAAAGATATTAAAGGTATAAAATTAGCTCATCTTAATGTCAGAAGCATTGTTAATAAAGTTGCTGATTTACAATGTTGGCTGAATAATAACCCTTATGATCTACTAGGAGTGTCAGAAACATGGTTAACAAAAGAGCATTCTGATAGCTTGATTTCTGTTAAAGGTTATAAGTTTGAGAGGAGGGATAGATGTACTCATGGAAGTGGAGTGGGATGTTTTATATCAGAAAATTTATAAGGAGTTTGGACCTTGAATCTGTTGCCTTAAAAATAATTTGGTTGGAGTTGCAACGTAGCAATAGTAGCTGATTATTTATTGGTATATTGTATAGAAAACTGGATAATCATTTAGATTTTTTTTTGACAGTCTTGAAAGTAATCTTGAGAAATTGTATACAGTAACAAACAACGTCATCCTTCTTGGTGATTTTAACTGTAATATGCAAACCGTAAATAATCTTTCTAGAAAAAGTTTCCAGTCTCCTTACTACAATGCAAATGACACAGGTTATATCTGAACCCACTAGAATTTCACCACATAGCCAGTTAGTAATCGATTTGGTATGTATTTCTGATGCACTTGTTGACAATATTATCAAGTCAGGAGTGCAGTCAGCTGGACTTAGTGATCACTCTGTGATTTTTACTGCAATTAAAGGGAAACCTCTCTCCCTTTCTCCCAAAATAACTAAATGTCGTTCGTTCAAGTACTTTGACGGTGAGAAATTTAAAGATGATGTGAGGAAAGTTGATTGGCATGAGTTTTATTCCTGTGGGACTGATGTTGAAAAATTGTGGCATTACTTGACAAACGTACTCCTGGACATTTGTGACAGGCATGCCCCCGTGATATCAGTGCGGCAAAAACAAAGAGGGGTACCTTGGATAAATGATGATTATTTGGTGTTAGCTCGCGAAAGGGATTATTATCGACAGCAATTTAGAAAAACAAGATTAATTTATTGGTGGAATAAATTTCAGTCTTCCCGTAACAGAGCTAATAACTTGATTAAAAATTTGAAAAAGAAGTATCATCAGGACAAATTTAAGGACTGCGAAAATGA
Source organism: Echinometra lucunter (assembly GCA_029962745.1). Classification (NCBI taxonomy): domain Eukaryota; kingdom Metazoa; phylum Echinodermata; class Echinoidea; order Camarodonta; family Echinometridae; genus Echinometra; species Echinometra lucunter. Next base: position 17,242,527 of record CM057170.1, read on the forward strand.
CATAAAAAAGAACTGGAACATTTTATCGAAACTTATACCTAAGAAAAATAAAACCACGAGTCATGATGTTAAATTAACAATTGATAATGATCAAATACCTAACAATGAAATAGCTCACGTTCTAAACAAAGCCTTTAATGAAGTCGGCTCAAGGTTGCAAGCCCCTTCGTGTAATTTCTCGAAAGATTTATTAAACAATTTACAAACTCTGTTTATTCCAGATTGTGAATTTAAATTTTGTGCAATCAAAAAGGAGTATGTTTTGAAAGAACTATTACATATTGATTGTTCGAAAGCGGTCGGAGTAGATGGCATTCACCCTAAGTTTCTTAAGCTGGCAGCAGAGAGTATAGCTGGCCCTTTAACCCATTTATTTAATGCAACTTTACAAACTAGTGTTATTCCAGAAGATTTCAAAACAGCAAGAATTACTCCTGTACATAAGGGAGGATCTTTTGATATTGACAATTATAGACCAATTTTTTGTGCTTCCAGTCCTGTCCAAAATACTAGAGAGAGCAATACATGATCAATTGTATAAGTACTTAAATGTAAATGATCTACTTGCAAATTGTCAGTCTGGCTTCAGACCGTCTTCCACTGCCACTTGTCTAACTGAGATTATAGACTTTTTGTATGATAAAATGGACCGAAAACATGTTACTGGTGGTATTTTCTTGGACCTACGCAAAGCTTTTGATGTTATTCCTCACAATTTTATACTTGCAAAACTATGGTACTATGGTATTACTGGCAATGAATACAACTGGATGGAATCGTATTTAACAGACAGAAGGCAATTTGTAATGATTAACAATTGTCGCAGTGAATTTTTGAAGATAAAATCAGGTGTCCCTTGATCTTTACTGGGTCCATTGATATTTTATATTTTTATTAATGACATGTGTAATTTGAAATTGCATGTATATTCTAAAATGTCTCCTTATGCTGATGATACCGCCATTTTTAATCACGGTGAATCAATTAAGGAGGTACAAAAGTATTTGCAAGATGATTTTGATTCAATAAGTAAATGGTTAGACTTAAATGATATGCATTTACACCCGCAAAAAACAAAAGCCATGGTATTTGGTCAAAAGAAAAAGTTGAGGGGTGCTTATTTGTCAGTGAAATTCCAGAACATACAATTAGAAAATGTAAAAAAAAGATTAAATACTTAGGTGTCATGCTCGATCCGGGCTTGACTTGGTGTGAACATATTACTAATATCGTTTGTAAAATATCTCGGGCAATAGGTTGTATAAGGTGGATTAAGCACTTACTATCCTTTGATATCATGAAAAAGCTGTACTTTTTATGATTTTACCTTATATTGATTACTGTAGTACATCTTGGGGAAGCAGTGCAAAAATACATTTAGATAAGATACAAAAACTTCAAAATAAATATGCCAGAATGCTTTTGAAAAAAAGATTATAATACATCACAAATTTCTTTCTCAGTAGATCAGCGTATAAAATATCAGTATTTTGTTCTTGTATATAAAATAATGAATAATTTAGTTCCAAATTATTTAAAACCTTTAGTATGTAAACGGCCCGTGAAATACAGGACACGGTTTTCTTTGCGATGCCCCCTTCAGCTTCCCAAAGCTAGAATGGAATATAAAAGAAGATCTTTCGCATAATGTCGGACCCAAATTATTTAATGCACTTCCTTCAAATTTACAAGCTTGTAATTCCTTGCTAGTTTTTTTAAAAATTATGCAAAGCCTTTCATACGAATTGATAAAGAGCGAAATAATATTCCATTGATTTACAATGCTATGTACTTGTATGTTTAAATTGTCACTTCCCACTCTATATTTTGGTGTTAATTCTTTCTGATGTTAAATATTTTGTATTTTGTATTTTTGACGTTGATTGTTTTTGATGATATATTTTATAGTTATCTTGACATGTATTTTAAACTGCAGGGCGCCTTTGTAAAGCAGTTTTAAGAACTGAACAGGCCTACCCTGCAGTATAAATTAAATAAAACAGAATAAATAAATAAATAAATAAATAAATAAATAAATAAATAAATGTTTACAGACGAAATAGCTTTCGGAAGCCATTTTTTTTCATATTTGACCACTGTGCTGAAGCTTGGACACTTCGGTGTATTTATAAGAATTATTTTGATCTGCTTGGACTCTGTGAATTAAAACGATTTTCATAGAGATTTTCATTATTCAAAAGTGATTTTTTTTTTTAAAGTGCTTCGATTTAACACGCGTTTCCATGGGAGCCTGAATTACTCGTGTGCGCCCTGATGGTATTATCGCCTCAGAATTAGCAGAATATTTGCTCTTTCTCACTCTTTACTTCTGATGCCCTCGAAACGCGCGGATTGCGTCTGCAATTGCGAGACTAGCTAGTCACACCGCGCAGCTTGCAATTGTCCTCGCGTTGTTGTTTTACTTATCACTGCTTATACTTATGTTTTACTTATAGCGTCGAATTTTTCGTAAGAAAAAAATTGGAAGGCTATATAAAAAAAACTAAAACAACAACGCGAGGACGAGTGTTTAAAGGCATGCAGCAGGCTGCCCGCTTTGTCGACTAGTCTAGGAGGAGAGAGAGAGTTGGAAAGAACTATGAAAAGAGCAGGCAGGCCGCCGTGATCAAATGGGGTCGTTTAAATGCCAGAGAATGACTGCAGTCCGGTCATTCGAAGTTGCATTTTACTTGCTGCCATCTGGCGATGGATACGCGCAATCCTCTGCACATCACTGATTCCCATCGCTGATTCCTATCATCTCCGGAAGATTAAAATTGCCTTCGGTTCAAAAACTGCCATTCTACTTGACTTTATGATGAGATATTATATCTCGTCAAGTTTATTAATATCCATATTATGTCGACTTGCAAAGATATTTGATTATGTCGACTTATTAACTTTTATTAGTCGACACGGCGAAGTAAATTATCTTGTCAAGTTGATTTCGCAAAATGATTAAGTCGTCATGGTGACATAAATTATCTTGTTTGTATGTATGTATGTAAATTTCAGTACGGTGATAAAAACTGCTTTCAGCCGCAAGGCTGTTTTTCAGCAAGTCTGCATACAAAAACAAATTCATAAACAAAGAATAAAGACGATAATTACAAATTATGAACAAAAATGATAAATGCAAATTTTAAACAGAGAAACAGAAGTCACATAAGAAATTGAAGAAAAAAATAAACAATAAAAGAAACTAAAACTAAAACAAAAATGTATACAAATTTTAAAACACATAAAAATATGACAATGATCGGAATATCGGCAACTATTTCGAGAAACAAATTGGGAAGATAATTGGATGCATTTCATGAAAGCTGGTAAATTGGTTTCTGTTATTACACATTGAGGGAGCTTATTGAATACGTGACTAGCAATGTATAAAGCGCTATTTTCCAAACCTTTTGTGTGAGGTTTTGGAAGGTGAATAAATTGTTTGATATTTCTAAGAGAGTGGTGCGTTTCCTTAAGTGCATTTTTTGAGCTTAACACATTTGGTTGCAGATCATGTAAGAATTCAAACATCAAAATGACAAGGTCTTTCTTTATTTTTACATTTAAACAATCAATAGAAACGGTTTCATATAGAAGGGTTCTACTGTGTGGACAATCCACCTGTAAAATTATTCTTAGTGCTCTGTTTTGAAGTATTTGGAGCCTTTTCAGAGGAGTGGAATCCGGTTTCATCCACTCGGTGTTACAATAATCGAAGTGGGGATGAATCAT
>CM057170.1:17246758-17354258 GCA_029962745.1 Echinometra lucunter
TTTAATTTATTCCTTTTAACTCTCCATTTCAGGTAAATCCAGGGTCCTAGGTCCTCTGGATTGAAAATCTTGCAGCCAACCTCTCGATGTTCACCTCCGCTTTACAGAGATCAGCGAATTCGAGCTCCAGTGTAGCTCGCAATTCAACCGTATTCAAACCAGTACAAAACATCATCATTCGTTTGGGCATATAACGGTACGTACAGACGTTGTTGTTGTTTCGTAGTGGTTTGAATACAGTTTAAATGGAGCTCAACTTCGCTGATCTCCGAAAAGCGGAGGCGAACAGAGAGGGAGAGGTTGGCCATGGAAACTAAATCTAGGCCGAAATATTCTGTCTCTAGGCTATTTATTTAGCCTGTAATTTGTATAGGGCCAGCTCTACACATTACTTAGGGACAGTTAGGGTGTAATTGACCGTCAGTGCACTGACGGACCGAAAAATTTATATAAATTTTAATTTTTGTTTTTGCAGATTTGGTACGTAGGCCTAGTTCTAGCCTATAATACTATAGGATCTTTATGATTTCTTCTTTCTGATAGGCCATTTCCAGTACACTTCACCTGGATCTATCCAGCCGATGTTGTATTCTTGCACACCCAGTTCAAACTACTCACTTTTGCAGTAAACGCAGTTCAGCAAAGTGCAAGACTCTACTGTCTGAAGTGGCATATCTCCATCGCATCGACAGAGTTAGAAGAGAGGTGAGGTCTTGGGTCTATTCTATGTTCTTATGCAGCGGTCAATAAGATCTCTTGACCGTGCCCTGTTCAAGGGTCATCAAGCATTCGGCGTCAACTCAACGTCGAATCTTTACCTACCAAAAATCGAGGCTGGGTTAATCTTTACCGTATATTCGGCAGCGGGCGGGTGGGGGGGGGGGCAGTAAATCTACAATTTGATTTTTAGTGGGGCATGGTGAATCTTTACTGAAACATTTTCTGAATGTGGTGAATCTTGAACCAATAAAGTAGCCCATAGTTTTTTCCCTAGATTTATTATATGTTTATATAAAATATTTGAATATGTGTACATGTACATTAAGTTTTATGATTGCTATTGTTTTGCATATTTCTATTTTAATCCAACCTTATGATTTATATGGGTTGCAATAAACGAATATAAAAAAACACTAAACGGTGAACCTCTCCATTTTTTAAACCTTTCCTTTCTTGCGCACGCCTTTTTCTTCCTTTTCTTTCTCTTCTTTCTTTTTCTATCTTTTTTTTGGTGGGGTAGCGTTTTTTTGGGGGGGGGGCAATTGCCCCCCCCCACTGCTACACACCCGATATGGCTTGAGAGTCCTGTATAGAGCCTCGATGATGAACTTGGTGACTGTTGCTCAGCATTAGGCATTGTAAACTGTTATGCTGAATGGGGGGAGGGGGGTGCTCTCTGTATGTATCTGCATTCAACAATCACTTTTTTTTTTTAATGTTGTTCCCTTGCTCATCTCAATTTAATTTCTCATTATCTCCCAATAGCCAACAAATGCAAGTTTGAATAAACTTAACTAGAATAACTTCATTGCTGCAAAAATTGGCAATTATGGAGATTCACTATATTCCTCTTACAATGAAATGTCCTATCAGTATTGAATTGCGGCAGTTAAAGTGTTGGAATGTTATTCTTAGGAAACAGAACAACCCATACAGGTAATATGTTTTATAATGAAAAGCATTATGGTATATTATCTGTTTTCATTCAGTGTCACATATTTCATGGAATTTTAACTCCATGTTACTGTACATACAGAGACCTGTCAGACCTGAGCGTCATCTCATAGACTGACAAAATCCTTTTGATTTGTATGAGGATGAAGCTTTTTGACTGAGGTATTGCTTCTTGAAGGAGACTGCACTTTACCTCATCTACATGCTTGAACGGGATTTGAGAAGGAACACAGAATGGAATGATCCACTTCCTGTTCTGGTTCAAGTTATGACAGCTCTACGTTTTTATAATTTTAACTCCATGTTACTGTATATACAGAGACCTGTCACACCTGAGAGACATCTTATAGACTGACAAATCCTTTTGAATTGTATGAGGATGAAGCTTTTTGACTGAGGTATTGCTTCTTAAAGGAGACTGCACTCTACCTCATCAACATGCTTGAACGGGATTTGAGAAGGAACACAGAATGGAATGATCCACTTCCTCTGCTGGTTAAAGTTATGACAGCTCTACGTTTTTATAATTTTAACTCCATGTTACTGTATATACAGAGAACTGTCAGACCTGAGCAACATCTCATAGAGTGACAAAATCCTTTTGAATTGTATGAGAATGAAGCTTTTTGACTGAGGTATTGCTTCTTGAAGGAGATTGCACTCTACCTCATCAACATGCTTGAATGGGATTTGAGAAGGAACACAGAATGGAATAATCCACTTCCTGTGCTGGTTCAAGTTATGACAGCTCTACGTTTTTTATAATTTTAACTCCATGTTACTGGATATACAGAGACCTGTCACACCTGAGAGACATCTTATAGACTGACAAAATCCTTTTGAATAGTATGAGGATGAAGCTTTTTGACTGAGGTATTGCTTCTTAAAGGAGACTGCACTCTACCTCATCAACATGCTTGAACGGGATTTGAGAAGGAACACAGAATGGAATGATCCACTTCCTCTGCTGGTTAAAGTTATGACAGCTCTACGTTTTTATAATTTTAACTCCATGTTACTGTATATACAAAGACCTGTCAGACCTGAGCAACATCTCATAGACTGACAAAATCCTTTTGAATTGTATGAGAATGAAGCTTTTTGACTGAGGTATTGCTTCTTGAAGGAGACTGCACTCTACCTCATCAACATGCTTGAATGGGATTTGAGAAGGAACACAGAATGGAATAATCCACTTCCTGTGCTGGTTCAAGTTATGACAGCTCTACGTTTTTATGTGTTGGTGAGTGTCAAAGTTGTCATGGGATACCTGAAAGTAAAGATAAATCAATGTGAATGTGCCATACATTTCAGATCTGATGAGGTTGGAGGCATAAATTCTGGCCGCGCACGGCCGAAGATTCATATTTTTTCATAAGGAAATAATTTCTACCCAATATCTATTAATAAGATTTCATGTCAAACTGTAGTCTCATTCCAGAGGATGCATGGTGACGAGGCATCATTATCACAGTCATCTGTTTGCTGAGTTATCAAAGATGTTTCCAAAGCTATTGCAAGAAGGAAAAGGGCATTCATGAGTTTTCCAACTACGAGAGAAGAAGTTGAAATTACTAAACAGCAATTCTATGAGTACTGCAGATTTCGTAGGTGCTCATGTCTACATCAGGAGTCCTAGTGGGGAACAAGCCCAGTACTTCCTAAACAGGAAGAATAAATATTCTGTCAATGTACAGGTTTGACTGATTTTATTTTGCATGCATTACTAATTTCTCTAATGTTCCTCACTAAGCCAAGAATGGTATATAAGTGACTAAGAAATTCATCCACATTGTGCTGCACCCCACCCAGGTGAAGTAAATGGGTACCTGGTAGGATTTTATTTCCTTGAAATGCAGAGTGCGTAACAGCTGCTTGGCTAGAGTAACAGCTGCTTGGCTAGAGCCAGGGTAAAAGTGCTACATTATTGTAGAGTACTTAGGGACTTCAGATGAAGAAATATTGTTTTGTGATAAATTTCATTTTCATCTGAGCGAGAGGGCATGCTGAGCGAGTGAACTTGGGGTCCGAATGATGATGATGGCTTCGTTTGCAGACGAAATGGATTATGAAGATGTGTTTGGTGTGACTGATGATGAGGGGAGTGACTTTGAGGGTTTTGATGAGGTTGAGATTCGACATGGTGGTGATACGCATGTGAGTGATCATGTGAGTGATGGTGACCGTGATCATGTGAGGGATGGTGATGTTTATGGTGATGGATATGATGATGTGTTTGGTGTGACTGATGATGATGAAAGTGAATTTGAGGGGTTTGATGAGATGGAGATTGGATATGTTGCTGATGGTGGTGCTGGTGATGTTGATGCTATTCCGGATGATATTTATGTTGAAGTTCTGGACGATGTGGATGATGGTGATGGATATGGTGATGGAGATAGTGATGGGTCTGATGATGGTGGCATTGAGTCTGATGACCCTGACACTTCTGATGAGGAATGGTCGAGAGACCTCCATTCTCTTCTGGCCCGGGCCTTTTCAGGCCCTCGTCCAGGACCAACCAGAAAGTTAGGAGCAGACAAGAAAGAGCTTGATTTTTTTTTTTTTTGTTCTTTCCACTTTTTTTGATCAAGCTCTTGGTTCAGGAGACAAATCGGTATGCCATGCAAAAAACGGCAAGCCAATGAAAATCTTCCTCGTTGGAAGCCAGTGTCTGTGACAGAACTCATGTTGTTTCGGGGTATACGTGTGTATGTGAGCATAAATCCCCTCAGCTGTCTTCGGGATTACTGGTCCACAGATGATCTCTATGGAAATTTCCCGATACCAAAATTCATGACCCTTAAATGTTTCCAAGAGATTAGTGTAAATTTTCATGCCAACAACAGGGCCCTCCACCTTCCACGCAATGACCCAATATATGATAAACTATTTCTCATTAGACCAGTTTTGGAGGAAGTTTTGGCACATTGCATGGAATTGTACAATCCACATCAAAATTCTTCAGTCAATGAAGCAATGACTGATTTTCGTGGTCGTCTAGGGTGGATCCAGTACATGCCGAAGAAGCCTACGAAGTACGGTATGAAGGTTTGGATGAGAGCCGATCCTGTGAATGGATATTGTAATGAGTTCCAGGTGTACACCGGGCGTGTGGTTAGAGAGGTTGGTGAGAGAGGATTGGCTTCTCGTGTGGTGCATGATTTGACTTGTAGGCTTGTTGGGGGTCGTTATGTTGTGAAGATGGACAATTATTTTAGTGCGGTTGATCTGTTTGGGAGGTTGAGAAGAGAGTGCTTGCACGTGGTACAGTGAGAGTGAATAATAGGGGTTTACCACATGCTCTCCTATCCGAGACCCGCCTTTCTGGGCAAGGCGACTGTGCCATAGTACAACGGAGTAACATGCTAGCCTACTCTTGGCAGGACAAGCGCATGGTAAACTTACTCTCTACAGCTGATGATCCAACAGTCAAGACATTGGGTGGACCGCAAGCAACACGATGGCCAGAAGAAGTAGGATGTCCGACCGCCCTTCGTCAATACAACATGTACATGAATGGAGTAGATCGTTCTGATCAGATGAGGAGCGCATATCCTACATGAAGAAGAAGCAATAGATGGTGGGTGTACATCTTCTGGTTCCTCCTCAATGTAGCTGTATCCGACGCTTTCATCTTGACGAAGGAGTCACCAGCCCACAGGAGAATGACCAGGAGAGGAAATCCTAGGAGGTTCACCATCAAGGAATTCAAGAAAGAACTAGGGCGTCAACTCCTTCACTATCGGGAACAAGAACCACAGCAACAAGGACATGTACATGTAGAACAACGCCACGAGGAACTAGAGCGAAGGCCCCTTCGACAGCAAAGACGTCCTCAGAGTCCACAGGTGCCTTGCGATCCCCGCCGCCATAAGAGGGAGAAGATGGAGAGACGAAGAAGATGTAGAGGATGTAGGAAGGTGTGGAGGAAGAGGTGCATGACCATCACCAGTTGTACTGCCTGTTACAAGCCGGTGTGCAGCAAGTCTTTCAGCGTTTATCATGGTTGGTGAGTGTGTATAAGTGGGTCTCGACTGTTGGATCATCTGCTGTATTGTCCGTGCGGAAGGTGAATGTATTTAAGATTTTTTTTTTTTTTTTGTCAAATATTTAGTTTACATCATTTCATGTGCAATCTACTCAGGAAATGCAACCTCAAGGGGCTGTACCATGTTGGATAGGGATGCATATATCTGCACTTGGAATAAGCTTTGGACAGTCATTGTAATCATTACTTTGAAAATAATTCCAGTAACACAGGTAACCCCAAAATAATTTCATTTATTGTATAATGTACCGTGTGTAAATGGTGTATCCGCTGTCTGGACACCTGTGTTGCCGGTATGAAGACTTGTCTCATTAGTGTGATTACTGTAATGCTTCACGCACCGGCTGTACGTCTATGGGTTAAGGTCTGGTTGTGATAGTATGACTACTTTATCGTGTACGTGTACATTCAATTTTCCTGAAATACATTGTATGAAGTGTATTTAGTCAAACATGTACGTGTACAACAGTAAATGTATGGTATATTGTTCAAGGAAAAATCATTCAATATTGTAATTAAGATAAGAAGATGTGCAGTATATTCACTGCGTAATTCCGCGCATTTTTGCATGACTGCCAACACACGGTGGGTGCGCCGGATGGGCGTGTTACATGCTTACTCAACTTCTGCAGTGCAGTATAATGATGGGGTGTTCCCTGGGCAGGGGGTTACGTCACGAAGCATCTTACCTCTTATTGGTTGCATCACAAGCTTTACAATTGGATAATTTTTGTGATAACCCTTATTTTCATTGGCTATTTCACAACAAAAAATTTGCATTTAGACAATTTCAATTCACGTAACTATGATTGGCAAGTTCTCGAAACTCTTTGATTCTTCTGGAAACTGTTTGATCCTTCACTTCTGTATAAATACGGCCGACTGAACTTCTCTCTCAGGCCAAACAGAAAATGGGTCGCATGTCCATTGAAACTCGGCAGCGAGTCTTCGCATTGTCGACACGAGACAACCTGAAGCCAATTACTATACAGCAAATACTTCAACAAGACGGCATCGCTGCATCTCGTGAGGGAATTGGAAGCTTCTTGAGGCGTTACAGACTGACAGGCAGAATTGGGGACGCTCCTAGGCGACGCAAAACAAGTCTTCTACATCCATATAATGATTTCACAGACACATTATACGAAAATGACGACGAGCTCAGTTCGAGAGATCTACAATGGATACTCCACGAACTCTGTGGCGTTGACGTATCAACATCAACAATCCGAAGGCAGAGGAAGAGGCTCGGGTGGGTATTCTGCAGATCCAGATACGTACAGTTGGTACGGGAAAAAAACGGAGAGGCAAGGGTTGAGTTCTGCAGAAGTCTGCTCAACGAGCACAGTGCAGTAGCTGATGACTTCAGCGATGCAATTTTCATCGATGAGTGCACTGTACAACTGCATCAAAATGGGACGATAGCATTTCGAAGAGTTGGCCAGGAGAGGCCACACAAACCGCGACCTAAGCACCCAGCCAAATTGCATGTTTGGGGGGTACATATCTAGAAGAGGTCCGTCCGACTTCGCAGTATTCAGCGGGCTGATGGATGGCGATTTCTACGCTAATGAAATTCTCAGGAAGACGCTGAAGCCATTTATCCAATCAAAGTTCCCCGACTCCCATAGATTTATCCAAGACAATGACCCGAAACATACATCAAGGATAGCGCAAGTCACCATGGCCAACTTCGGCATAAACTGGTGGAAGACTCCAGCAGAAAGCCCTGACCTCAATCCTATTGAGCTAGTTTGGAGACAGATGAAGAGGTGGATCCAACGATAATGGAAACCATCCAAGACAGAAGAGCTTGAGGAAAGCATCCACCTTTCCAACGCAACACAACTCAACCCAAACGTATGCAGTCGGTATACTGACCATCTAACCAAGGTGATCCCAGCCGTGATAGAACGAGGCGGGAGGCCATCTGGATTCTAGCCTCCTCGGAGAGCTTACTGGTAGAGAGTTTAACCTCCCAGATCAAACGGTTTTTTTCAGAGCCACCACTTCTTCAAGAAAGATGTATAAAGAGGTCAAACTCTTATTATGTATAGTATTTTCTTATAGCATTCTGAACACAACAAAAGAAGTAACTCCCCCCTTTAATATTCAAAATAGCATAACTTTTAATGAAAAAGTTTTGAGCAAAAATATTTGGCAGGAGTGTTCCTACACTTATTGACTAACTTTGGTGTGAAAATGAGAATGATTCATCAAGTCATGCAAGAGTAAGCAGACATTAAAGGCAAAAATGTCACTTTTCAAAAGTCACAAGAATCATTTTGGGGATCTGTGAAACAAAACTTTAACAAATTTGGTTTCTTCCATTGTTTGACCCCGTCATGCCTATCCCTGACACTTTTCATGTTTATCACAGTTGGTTGAACACATTATTTTTTTAAGAATGTGATGTTCAGCCCTCCTAAATCTGCAAAATCCATTCAGTTTATGGAAATAATTGGCATCAACCAACATGAGTCAGCACATTATTTGAAAATACCACATAGTTGTTTTTCCGGGATTAAACAGTAATTGTTAAGAACATTTCTTGCTTCGTTAAAAATGTTCTCACTCAGCAATGACACAATCTCAATACACATCAACAGCACTTAAACAACACCAGAAAGAACTTGTTTCACAGATTCCCCAAAAATGACTCATGCGACTTTTGAAAAGTGACATTTTTGTCTTTAATGTCTGCTCACTCATGCATGACTCAATAAATCAATCTCATTTTCACATCAAAGTTAGGCAATATGTGTAGTAACACTCCTGCCAAATTATTTTGCTCAAAACTTCTTCATTAAAAAGTTATGCTGTTTTGAATTGGGGGGGGGGGTTACTTTTTTGTGTGTTTATTTTCTACGAGTTGACTTCCAATTAAATAATATTTCACCAAAACACGGTCTCATTTTGTCAAATTCAGATTGCCTACATTACGTAAAATATGAATATGAAAACAACAAATTCAACCATTTTTGATATATTATCTCATAATATTCTAATCCTAATAAAAACAATAACCATCCATACAATATAACTCTAATTCCTATGAAATCCCGAATACATAAAAAAAATCCACTGGGATTCGCAAATGAAAGAAATTCATGTACTTGATATTCCTTTTTTAAATGCATGGTAACCTCCCGGGGGATATGTCTCAATGAGGCCTGTACATCATCCACGTAAATCACTTTCTGAAAAGCACCCAGTTGAATCTTCTAGTCTCTGATAAAAATGTCTCACTTCTCAGCTCAGCCTTTTTTTTTTTCCATCGTAAATGGCTCACCAAGTTTGCACAAAATGTACAAAGCACATTACGGAGTCACTCCCTCCCTGCCCTGCCCCTGACCTCAACATCGGTTTGGGTGGATATCCTTCTAGAAATTTAAAATTTAGTCCATAAGCAAGCTTTGTGCCAAAAATTATGCCTTTAAACACCTTGTATAGCCAATGCCTAAAAATGTTCATTTCTGCCGCATTTAGATGGCGGATGACCTGATCATTTCGTCACGTAATGGAGAGTACGTCCTCTAAATATGCACAGAAGACATGTAGAATCTCTTTGGAAGAAACACGGGACTTGGAGCACAATGTCCTGTTTTCAAGCTCACCTTATGAATAATTCCTAAAATTTGCGTTAAAGTGTAAGGCAAAAAAGGGGGGGGGGGCCCAGACCCATGCACACCAGGCAATAAACATGTAAGAAATACATGTACATGTACATGCAGGAGTACGGCAGGTGTAGGCCTAATGTGTTGCATCTGTAAGATTTCCTTGGGTTAAGTTTTGCGGGGTTACATTTTTCTAATGGTATAAAATTTAGCGACATTAGGAAGTTGATTGGAAGAATCTTAGTAACCAATAAGTTATGTAATAAGGTTTCAAACTTAAATATATTTCGTTTAATTTATATCTATTTCCAAATCTTAGGTTTCATGGTATGACACGCCAATAGAAGAGGTTGAAATACAGAAGACACGCCCCAAGATTGTAAAGCGTTCAATTACCAAGACGGCCATAAGTCTTGGCAATTGGAGGCGAACAGGACACCCCTCCAGGCTCCAAAAAGGGGATCTAAACGAAAGTATAGAGACAGGAGCAAATGGTGAAGGTTGCCAAATTCCTGAGGTCATGGAAAATGACCCCTTCTTATGTCATATATTGGTATATAAACAATTCGTTTGCCCACTTCAAGTAGATTACCATAAAATAATAGTGACAAATAGGCTTTTACTGAACACTCGGGTCGCGTCACGGCGCGGCACGCTGGAAAACACTCCGGTCGCGGCTTGCTGAGCCATATTTTTTTTTAATGGTGTCTTCAAATCAGCCTACACGATGGGGAAAAAATGCACCAGAAAAAATGAGGATAGATGGTGAAGAGATGATTTTTTTAAAGGAAAATAAGCATTAAAATCCTTAAATTGGCAATGTGATAGAAGGTTTAAAATCACTGTTTTCCCCTGCAAATTGGCAACTTTTTGACTTCTCATAATTTCTGTCAATTCATATTCATTTCAGATACATGATGCTTTATAAGAAAAATGTAGCAATAAAATAAGACTGTTGGTGTTGCCAATTTGAAGAATAAAAGCTGATCAAATTAGGCATTAAATAATTCCTGTCACGAATGGGTTAACCAGTCACTCTAACAAGCATTGTTTAAACTAATAAACAACTAATGTTGTTTAAACTTGAAACAGTTTTTTGTTTGATATTTTATAGCGAATTTTAAAATGATATTGTTAAAAACTGTTCAACAGTCGCTCGATGCTTTTAACATGTTTTTACAATACGGTGTATGGCTTTTAAACAATATTCCTCAAAATTTAAACAACACAATTTTAAACAACACAAATTTAAACAGTGCTTGTACAGTGTGCATTACCCAACTTTTGTGTAATGCCTGAAGGGTAAATTGAATGATATTTTATGTTCCCATTGCAAAAACGTTCTCTATCCATGGGGTTCAAAATTGTCCATTTTGGCGGCAATCTTGGATTTTTGATGAAAATCAGGGATTGCCATATTTTTGGACCTGGACATCGTATAAACATGAATATGGGCCTATACATTTACTGATATGATTTTAATAGGAGAAATCACCTGGGGCTGGGTTTTTTTTTTTTTCTAAACCACCATTTATCAGCACAAATTGAAGAGATGATAATTTCAAGACAACGAACTAGATTGATAAAACATAGTTACGCCTTAAAACGTGGTGAAATTTGCGAATCATGACTAAATGCAAGAATCACCCCCACCAGACTTTATTTGTGTTGTGTACCCCACGGATGCTCCCAAATAATGTTAAAACAAGATTTTTGTAAAGGTAGACAAGAAGTTGTTAACTTTGAGACAATGAACCAGATTAGTAAAACAGAGGGGACCCAATGACACTGAGCGGAAAATGTAAAGCATGACTCCCTATATGCTTGGATAATTTCAGTGGTGCCTAGTGCCCACCTGATGCCCCCCAAATAATTTCACAACCCCCATTTATTACTGAAACATGAGAAGATGATAATTAAGCAGACTGATTAAATAAATAAATTAACCCGTGAAACCTGATAGAAATTGCAAATAATTATCCCTTGCATGATGAACCCCTACCAGACTTTATCATTTTAGGTACAGTATGTGACGGTAGGATGCCCCCAAAATAATATAAAAACTACCATTATGTAAGGGCACAGTGCAAATTTTGAGACAATGAATTACACTTCTAAAGCAAAGTAACCCCACCACCAGATATTTTCAGTAATAAGTTGTGCCCGCCAACCGCCGCCAAACAATGTTAAAAGCCCAACTTACTAGTATAAAATGAGACAATGGTAATAAACCAGATGGATGAAATAAATTAACCCTGTTAAACCTAGTGCAAATTGTACATCATGACCCAATGCATGAATGACCTCTGCTAGACAATTTCAGTGAGCGGTTGTGGCAATGTGCCCACTAGATACCCCCAAAATGATGTCAAATGCCCTTTTATAGTGCATAGTCAGAAGGCAATGAACTACATGTATATGTAGATTGATAATAGGCCTAATAACGTCATAAAACGTGGTGGAAATAGTCAATCATGACTCAATGCATGAATGGCCCCGCTAGACTTTATCAGTGTTGTTGTGTAACCGACAGACGCCCCAACAGTGATGTACCATTACCCCAACCCCCCCCCCCCCCCGAACGATTTCAGCTGGAATATCCACCAACATGGGCGTCAATCCAGGGGGGACAGGAGGTCAGTTTGATGGAACCAGCTACCACCATGTCAGCAGAAGCCGAAGGTCCTTCTTCAGTTGGTTCTCCAGCTGAGAGTTTGATGGAACCAGCTACGACCATGTCAGCAGAATCTGAAGGTCCTTCTTCACTTAAGTCTCAACCTGAAATTGTTGGTCCTTCACAGGTCCCAGTATCCTTCCAGAAAATGAGATTACTCGGGTGTCTACCCTCAAGAGCTGGGGATTCGACTGGCTGAATTACAAGTCTCAGTCAGGATTTGTGACAAAAGTGTGGTGTAGTCTTTGTCAAAACTATAGAAAAAAGGATAACAAATCTTGCATGCATGCTGGGCAAGCCCAGCTTTGTGAAAGTAATTACGATGCATATGTACTTGGAACCAGTAATGTCAAGAAGGATACAGCAAGGACCCATGCATCTTCTAAATCACACATGATGGCTGTTCATGCCTCTATACCAGTAACCGATGCACCAGTAGTTGTTCAACTCCAGACAATGAGTGAGCAGACAATGAACAGGATGTCAAAGCTCTTTGATATTGCCTACACTGGGGCATTCAGTGAGCAATCCTTCTCTATGTATGGCACACTGGTAGCACTTGAGAAGAAACATGGAGTATTGCTAGGTTCGGCATATACAAATGACAAAGCTTGCAAAACCTTCATCACTCATATCGCTGGTAGTATGGAGGCTGAGAATGACAGGCTCTTCACGAAGGAACCATTTTGCTTCTCCTTACTATTTGATGGTAGCACTGATAAATCAATTAGTGAGAAGGAAGTAGTAAGCATAAAGCTGTTGGAGGATGGTCGTCCAAAGATCAAGTTGCTTGGGTGAGTGAAAAAAAAAAAAACAATTAAAAAAAAAAACAGATCAACAAGCTGCTTCTTAATTATTTTTTCCTTTGAGGTTTTAATGAAAAGTTGTTAATGATTTTTTTTTTTCTGAAAGAAGTCCCCAAAGAAAAAAACAACTAAAAATGAAGATGAAATACAAAATTATAATAAATGAATAATAAAGCAGATTATGAAGAAGATAAACATTAAAGTTATGCACATCCACACTGCACAACAATCTAATTACACTGCAAACAAAAAAGAGGCTTATATTTACTGATACATAATTAAATTTCTTATGCTGTCATATCAAATTTCTAAATTATAATGGTTGTTTTATAGCATATATACATTTATCCCAAAGCATACATGCTGTTCTTATGAATGAAAAGTCACCGAAATTCTGACAGTGCTCACTGCTGGCATCTTGAAAAGTCAAATAGATTTTAATGCAAATATAATTCTGATTGCAGGATTGCAGAACCAAAGAGTTGTGATGCAGAAGGTGTACAAAAGGCCATAGTTCAGCTTTGTGAAGACCATCAACTTGACCTCACCAAAGGACTGGTTGCTGCTGCAGCAGATGGAGCAGCTGTTAATTTGGCAGATCTAAGGGGGTAATGAAACGCCTTCAGGAACAGTATACACTATGGCTGGTCCCGATACACTGCGTTGCTCATCGTTTATAACTGGCACTGAAGGATGCTTTCAACAACACCTTCTTCACAAAGGTTTGCATGGCATATTTCTACTAACTGATGTTGAAGAGGCCTGTAGAAACAGGGCTCTCACTTCAAACAAAACATTAAAAATAAATAAACAAATGCCCAGTTTTATTCTAGACCTTCTTTGCCAAATAGGCAGGCTTAAATAATGCAACATAAATAAAATGAACAAATTGAAAGACGACTGTTGGGAATAGGGTGCAGTTACCATACCAATAAACAAACAAGTCAAAGTCAGAAGTTGAGTTACTCAGTATGAGACCACAATGACAAGATGTATTATTAAGTACGGTTAAAATTGATAATGTTGGGCGTATTGAAAATCTATCAAAATTACACAACACAAAATGATAAATAGTTAATAATTGAAATATATAATTGTCTAAATTGTAAATCAATAAATCACTGACTTTAAGCTTATTTCTTTCTCCCTATTTTGGCAGATTGATGATCTCATGATGCAGCTATATTATTTGTATAGAAGATCTGCTAAGAAGTGGAGAGAACTTCAAAGCATTGTTGATGTCTTTGAGGCGCAAGTGGTGAAACCAACATGATCACAAGGAACAAGATGGGTTGATCATCGTAGGAGAGCACTGGCGTCTTTACAGAAGAATTTCAAATGCATTGTGACCCAGTTCGAAGAGTATGGCTCTCAGCAACGAAAGGATATTAGTCCATCAGATGCTGCAAAGATGAGAGGTTACCTCAATCTAATGAAGTCTGCAACTTTGTCCTGCATATGGCTCGATATATGGATGTGGTAGATGTGATGTCAAAAGTATCTCTGACATTCCAGAGAGATGATCTGCCAGCATCAGCTGTAAAAGTTAGCCTGGCCCATGCAAAGAATGCATTATCCTGGATGAAAGAGAGGCCAGGGCAACATCTGAAGCCTGTCCTTGAAGCAGTGACAAAAGCCATCACAGATGAAGAAGCCAACATCAGCTTCAATGATGTTACCATCCATGTGAATACCTCACACAGCAACTTTCATGAAAGAAATATGGCGCAAATTCTGCAGTCCATCATGACCTGCTTTGAGGAGAGGCTGTCTACCTTTGTTGATAGCCCTGTCATCCAGGCACCAGAGATCTTGGATCCCAGGAATCTTCCACTTGACCCCACTGCACTATCTGAATATGGTGAGGATGCTATAACCCTGCTCTCTCAGCATTTTGATCCACTGTTTGCCTCCAATAATTGTGATACCACACAGCTTCAATTTGAATGGGTGCAGCTTCGGGAGAATCTTGCAAGATACCATAGACAAGATGAATTCAAAGATCTTTGGCACAGTATCTTGAGGCAGAGGGAGGAATATCCCGACCTCATTCATCTGATGCAAATTCTCCTGCTACTCCCATCATCTACTGCACAAGTGGAGAGGCAGTTCTCAATCATCAAGAGATGTCAGGGGGACTGGCGGCTGAGCTTAACCAAGAATACAATTGAAGACCTCTTGCGTATCAAGACAGAAGGTCCTCTTCCAGAGCTCTTAAAACCAAAGGCAGCAGTGGAGTATTGGTGGGCAGAATGTGTAAGACGACCAAATACCAGACCTTATGGTGAGAGAATTTCAAGAAGCAGAGACCAAGGCTCTGACTTGTCTGACAGTGATTAACTTTTCTCTGTTGAGAAGAAAGCTTTTACATGTCATATGAACTGTTGCAACTCAAGTAGAAACTGGGGGAATGTCTTAATCTCATTGTATACTTTAATTTGTCTACATTCAAGACAGCTTAGAATCAGGTTTCTGACTGCAGAGTGGACAAGTTTACATCTCCACATCTGAACTTATCCAGAAGCTGGGACAGGACTACATCTTAACTCATATTTCAATTTGTCTACATGCAAGATAGCTAGATCCAGGTCTCTGACTGCAGAGTGGACAAGTTACAGTGCTAGGCTTTTATCTCCACATTTCATTCTCTTTTGCAACTGGTCTACCTTCAAGATACTATAACTTAATTACTTGGCATGCCATGAGGTAATGTTGCATAAAGAATTAGATGAAATTAATTTACTTCTACCAGAAGTACTTCTACTTGATTTGTTATTATGCACATGTTACATGTTGGATGTCAAATTCAAGACTCAAAGCAATGCAATGATGTGTTATCCTGAAACTTTCTTTTAAAACATTATACAGTGAGTGTTGTCAGACTATTAAAGTTCATTGTTTCTTAAGTAAATAATGTGTACTGGTTTGGTAATGAATCTGATGTATAACATCGACTATGGAAAGCCTCCCCCCCCCCCCCCAGCCACGAAACTGTAACACCTACAAATAATTACATTTATTACATGCCCCTTAAAAAGTGACCTTGGTGCCCCTCTGTATGGCCTTGGTGCCCTCTGATGCCTGGCCTCAATGAAAAAGTGCCCCTCAAAAAAGTGGCCTTGCCCCCCCCCCAAAAAAAAATCCTATTTCGAGGCCTGGTTAAGGATAGTGCTCCCCAGAGTGTCGCCAAGCCATACACACTCAAACTGGAAAGTCCCTAAAATATAGACACAACAGTTTAAATGAATAAATAAACTACATTTTCACATTACATTGCCGCTGAAATCCGATTTAAAAAAGACACAATGATTTTAACTGGTGTTAGACAATATGGGAAGCATTGAGTTACTGATGCATTTAGAAGTCAATCTTTTTCTCAATCTTATTTTGGATTGGTCCCCAACCACAATCTTATAGATTGATTTCTAATCTAAGGAATTTAGAGAGCTGTGTGTTAATAGTGGAAAAAAAGTGAATAGTAAAAGAGTAAAAGTATATTTTGTTCAGATTTCACATTTGGCAAAATTTTAGGCAATATGTAGAAACGCTGAAGAACCCCCCCCCCCCCCCCCTTATGAATATGACATACGTGTAGGTGACAATAGGAAGTGTTAAGCCAGATGTGAAGGGATTTCTGAGATGCACACCCATAATGTACCAGAACTCCAAGGGTGTGATGGGCATTTTGATTCTAAATGATTATGAGGATAAGGACTGAGCTTAGTTTTAGCTTTAGAGGTTCCGTTTAATGACATTTGGCCTAACCTGCAGACATGGGAGCAATTGTTATGGAACCCTTTGTGACATCACAAAAACAAGAAGCTTTTGTGGTTTTACCTTTTGTGACTTGAGGGCAAATGTAAATGTATCTAAATAGCTTTTCTCTTGAGTCTTGTTAGATAAAAGTCAAATAATGCTATTACTGTCATCTCTGACAATCCACAATTTCAAATGGAGTTCCTCCACATCATACAAGGTACATGTATATGTAAACATACAATGTACATGTATTATAATAATAATAACTGCATCCTTATTCCTTGAACCAAGAGGTTCTATACCACGGTTCAATACTCAGGGATGCCAGTTGGTATTGATCATAGGGCTTGAAAATCACCTAGAATATAACATTTTTTACACAAAAATGCTCAAACTTATGGCCTGAAAATAAACTGCCAGGGCCTGAATTCAGGCTTTTGCCTGAAAACTGGTATTCCTGAATACTGTAAAACGAAGCAATCGGTTTGAAAACGTTAGCGTTTAATAAAAATGTTTCTAAGCGCTGCATATTATTACCCCGGCTTTAGCACAGCTACCCTGATTATCATTTTATCCACCTTCCATCATACTTCCTATCCATACTGCATCCTTATTCCTTGGTCCAAGAGGTTCTATACCACGGTTCAATACCGTAAACCGAAGCAATCGGTTTGAAAACGTGCCCAAAATATGAGTTAGCTAGTCAGCTACTTGTACACATGTTGCACATTTCTAATCATATGGTTCGTCCCGTGAGTTACAGGATTTTATCTATCACTGAGCGAAAGAAAATAATTTCAATTTATCCTAATTGTTCCTCCGTAAAGGAATTCCAAGCTTTGGTTTCAAGAGTATACCTGGACGTTAAGGCAAGAACTATTTCTAAACTAATTTCTCAGTTTCTGGAAAGTGGTAGTTATAACAATCAACCTAAGTGTGGTAGGAGATTTCGGGAGGAACATCAGAAATTTATGAATGAAACACTCTCAAACAATAACAAATGCAACTCTGCAAAACTGCACAATCTTCTGCTCTCTGACTTGAACGCAGATTTCAGCCTGCCGACCATAAGGAGAACACATAGAAAGAGACTTGGCTGGATTTGCACCAAGACAAAGTACGGTCAACTGATCAGAAAGAATAATTGTTAGCGAGACTGGCATTTGCAATAACTGCGGTAGAGAACGAAGTGGACTTTCAGGACGTGATATTTGTTGATGAGTGTACAGTACAGGGAAAAAAATACATGGGGGCTCGGGGCGAAATTCGCCCCCGAAACACCAAAAAGAGCCCTGGAAAACTAAAAAAGAGCCCCTGAAATTCTCATATGGTCCAATGTAAACTGTAATACAATGTAGAAAATTCGGGAGGGTGGGCTCAAAAAGTAGCCCCGGAAATTTTTTTTTTTTTTCCCTGGTACGGTATATCTCAAAAATAACAGTGCGATCCACATCTGTTGTGCAAACAAGCAATCCAAAGAGGAGAAACCCAAGCACCAGTCGAAGGTAAGTTAGTCTGCAAATGCAAATACAATTATAACCATAGATTTAACGAATAACAGTAACATTACATGTTTCTACTCTCTACATAGCATACTCTAAAACCTATTGTCTTTATTTGAGCCTACATTCATTAGCAGAATGCCAGAAATAGTTGTTACTACAGTAACCTAGCATTTTCGCGCACTTCGGTGATATCGATAGCACCTCTTACAGTACCACTTATTATTCGCATTTCAGTTAGATTCCGGACAACCCAGCTTGCCCAATTTCTCTTCTATTTTATCTTTTGCGCTCTTCTGTTCACTACTTCTTCTTTTTTTACTCTTTTGTGACGGAAGGTTTTGTCATTTATTTCATTCTGGTGGATATGTAGTTTGTGATTATATTTGTTTGTGGTGAAAATCTGGTGACTTTTAGGTGACTTGAGCGAATCAATCGCACAACCCTGTTCGTGTACAATACGTATGTGACTCAACTGCGAGTGTGTGTGTTGTGCACAGTGTATGTACCGTAGTGTCTGCCTGCGTGTAGTGCCTATGCAGTAACGAGTGTTGTGACTTCGCAGATTTGCGTTTCTGCCCTGTCATTTTAGCTTTGAGTTTATGACTCACTCACTCTGTATCTGTTTGAGTGAATTTAGAAATGGTTGTTTGTTTTATTACGATTATCTGTGTGAATTTTCTGATTTTGTTTGACCCGAGAATCTTGTGAAGTAGCGAATGTTTTATCACATTTGACTGTTGTCTATGTATGCGTGTGTGCATTGTAGATGACTGAGTGACTTTGTGTCTCACCTGCGCCTGTCATTGTTGTATGTGAGTTTGCATTGAACTTTGTTACACAATAACAGTCCCATACGTTGTTATTTTTGGTGTAGGTCTAGATCTGTCATCTAGTATATCTAATCTAGCATTTGAAGTTGAGTTTTGTTACACAACAGTCCCATACGTTAGTTATTGTATCTTGCAAGTTGTAAAAGAGTCAGTGAATTATGGACAATTTTTGGATGATCGGAATGATGTTGCTGGATATTTGGATGTGTTTGGTTTGACTGATGATGAAGAGGGTGATTTTGATGGTTTTCATGATGATAAAATAGAGATTGGTGTTGATGATGATTTGGATGTTGATGCCAATATTAGTGTTGTGGATGTGTTGGCAGGTGCAGGTGAAGGCGATGATCAGGCTAGGCATGATAGGGATGTGTTAGCAGCTGTAGATGATGGATGGTGTCGATGATGTGATTATGGAATATGTTGGTGATGATTCCGACTCTGACACTGATCCAGACGAAGAGTGGACAAGAAATGTTCACTTTGTTCCTCCCCGGGACTTCGCCAGTCCTGCTCCCGGACAAACTACTCAGTTAGATCCTACGAAGAGCGAGCTGGATTTTTCTTACTTTTTCCTTTGGCACTTATCCAGCTTCTGGTCTAGGAAACCAATCAGTATGCACAGCAGGAACGGGCTGCCAATCCAAATCTTCGTCCATGGACAGCGGTGTCATTGTCAGAAAAGAAGAAGTATTTGGGCATTCGAGTGTGCATGAGTGTGGTTCCTCTCCTGACTTTGCCATGTATTGGAGTATCAATGAAAGTTTTTGGTTTCTTCTACCCCAAGAAGCTCATGACACGGACTCTGTTGATGAGGCTATGATTGCCTTCCGTGGCCGTTTTCGGGTTTTGCCACTACATGCCAAAGGAGCCGACCAAGTATGGAGTGAAGGTGTGGATGAGGGCAGATCCTGTGCATGGTTATGTGACTGAGTTCCAGGTTTACACTGGAAGAGTGCAACGTGAAGTGCAAGAGAGAGGACTGTCTACCCGTGTTGTCCTTGATGTACGTGAGAGGCTTAGGGGAGGAATCATGTGATCAACGTGGACAGTTATTTTAGTTCTGTTGATCTGTTTGAAAAAAATGAACGATTGCATGGTATGGGGATCTATGCTCGAGGGACAGTTCGAATGAATCGAAGAGGTTTGCCACGCAACATCCTTTCCAGGGCTCCTCTGAGGGAGCAGGGTGACTGTAACATCGCCCAGAAAGGGAGCATGTCGGCCTACGCCTGGAAGGACAAACACGTGGTAAATCTCATCTCTACAGCTGATGATCCCACCAGGGGGGAAGTAGTGCAGAGGACGCAGCATGATGGTAGTAAGAGAGAGGTTGCTTGTCACCAGGCCCTCCAGCAGTACAACATGTTCATGAATGGTGTGGATCGTGCAGACCAGAAAAGAACGGAGCTCCCAACTGAACGCAAGAGCAGGAGATGGTGGGTCTACCTGTTCTGGTTCCTCTTCGATGTGTCTGTGTCAAACGCTCTGGTTTTGATGAATGAATCAGCAGCACATTTTAGAGTGAGCCGGAGAGGTAACCATATACCATACACCATGCTGGAGTTTAGACAGCAGCTCTCCAAGCAGCTCATGGCCAAGACATGAGATGACGCTGATGAGCAAGATCAGGAAGATGAAGAACGGGGCATCGCATTCAAGCTGGGGAGAAGTGACGTCGCTGTCAGGGATGTATGTTGGTGTAAGGTGTGAGATGAAGACGTCCTGTTCCGAATGTGATGTGCAAAGAAGTTTGCCGAGTACCATGGTTGGAAGTAGTGTTGATGCTGCAAAGTGTGTGAAGGATTATTCTCAGGTCATTTTAGTTTTTTTTTTTTTTTTTTCAATGCACAGATAGATTTCATCTGCTAATACTTGCCTGTAAATATGTAAATAATGTAAATAAACGACACGTGAAAACGTTATGGTTCTTTTACATTTCCAGGAAATAAGGTTTCATGAATTTCTTTTGTCATTCACCATTATTTTGGTTGGAAAATCACTGCAATTTGCTTTCCAATAAAGGTGCAAAATGTCAGGATTGCATACATTCTATTTTCAGGGACCATTATTTTACTTTCATTGGTAATTACAATTTGATTTGAAGAGTGCAAAAATGTAATTGAACCATAGCCTAATACTGTTGATTGTTATCAATTCTAGTATCAATGGAAATGATAATTGAAATTGAATTTTGTAATTTGTGAATTGCAATTGTAATTATATGTATTGTAATAAACCTGCATTTTGTTATTAACTAAGCTTTCATATAGTTAGCACTCTTACTCTTGAAATATTTATAAAACCAGTCATTTCACCTCTTACCTTGTTTTCACATCTCCTCCTCCGGTAAGGTTTCGCCCTCCTCCTGTTAAGAATATTGACTTCCAAAGCCTTTATGAATTCTTGCCTAGCGAATGTCGATACCTATCCTTATTATGACGTGATTTTAAATTCTTAAAGCATTCTTTTTATAAACGGAACTATGCAAGCGCGTATTCCGGAAACAACCGCGACTTTGGCAACTTTGCCTGCTATGACATAGCACAGCGATGCGTTCAAGCTCAAAACTCTTCAAAGCTCGTAAATCTTTTTGCAGTCAAATTAAGGAATACAAAATAACAGAGGTCTTTTTAGTCAAATTTGTAATAGAAAAAATTAAGTAAATACGGATTGGTAAAAGTTTCTCTAGGCAAGAAATATTTCCATTCTCTCCTTGGAATCGTTCTGAGGGAGTTCTGTTTCTCTTTGACAAAATGACGTCATAGCCTTTCTTTTAATCCAAAGGCTTCGATAAATTGATGCTTTTTCCTCTGATAATTAGTAAACTAAAACAGATGATAAAAGAAATGATTACTGATGTATTGACTTTATAAATATCTCAATAGAGGACATTAATGCTCTTAATTATAAACCAGTATTTACTGAGATATAGTGTAATTTACCTTAAAGATCTCCTTCAAGAAGGATCAAATCTAAGCGGCTGTGCGTGACGTGTACATATGAGGATTGGTGACACTCTTTATCCCAGTTAAACTGTATTTTATTTGCTCTACTTTTGTCTTGTAATAATGATTTTAGTCGATGCAAATCAATTTAATCTTGTATGTAAGATGAATCATTTACTGTCTAATGCATTTTCAGATTTATAAAACACAAGTTTCCATAGACAATCTAGCACAAGTTCTGTGCACTGTACATTCTCGGCGCAGCGCAGTTTTGGTATACAGGAATTCAGCGCATTTTCCCTACGTCCGCAATAAGCGTATAAATATATAAGAAGCTGTCATTAAACGTTTGGGCTTCATTTCCCCGGGAACCTTGGTTACCTCACTTGGCTCTCTCAAGCCTAACAGGTATAGCACACCCAAACCCAACAATGGCCTTGAACTGTTGACTTGTTAAAAAAAAACTTCTCTTCATTCAAGAAGTTAATCATCTATTCCCCCCCCCCAAAAAAAAAAAAAAAAAAAAAACAAAGGCAATTGTCTGTGGAAGCTTGCTAGATATCTTGCTGTCTTCCAAGAAATAATAACTTAGATTTTCAGCTATAAGCACGTCCCATTTATGTAATAAGTATAGAACAAGAACTTGATATAAGGATTAGATGCATTGAGGATTCATTGAAATAGATTGAATTTATTTGAACTACAGAGATATAACATAATTAAATAACTGCATTTATTTGAGTAGAGATATTCAGATCCAACACAATGAAATGAATTATTGAGATATTTCTGATAGTACAGAATTGATGTAACAGTGGCAAATTAATAATGCATGCACATCAGGGTGAATTTAAGAAAAAAACAAAACTTCTCCATCCAGTTCCAGATTCATGACTCCATGAGATGGCCCCATTAGGCTCTGGGAGAAGGGGGGATATCTTATCTCATCGAAACTAGAATGGATTTTCCAAAAAAAATGTTTTTGGAATCACACTTATGTGTACATGTACAAAAAAAATTGACAAATTAACAGATTGTATGTGTACAGGTGGCCCCCATACATGGGGGTCCATGGGGAGGACCACAAGAGCTAAAACTATATACAATACATTTCAAACATTGTCATCTCTAGTAGAGTCAGAGAGTATTACACTGCATGCTTCCCAACGAAAGATATATCTGTATAGTTTTGCATATTGTCAGTACAGGGTTTCCTAGTTGTTCCACGTTGCCCTTTGCGGGCACCAGGGGAAATTTGAGCGGATGTATACCAATTATTTTTCCAGAATTACATATCTGTCTGTGTTTTACCGAATACTGTATAATCAGTTTCATATTAAAGAAGAAAGAAGAATCAATATGCCACTGAAGTGGAAGGAAGCTGACCGCCTTTGGAGTGAACATGCTCGGTATGCAGGCCCTTCTGAGGGAACATTGTAGACGTGGCTCATTCAGAGGTATATAATGACCCCCCCCCCCCCCATAAAAGAAAATCATAACTTATACCTTGGAGTATTGTGTCCACTGAATCTACAAAAATTATTGCAAAATAATTGCCTAAATTGCATTGCAAGGTCAGATTGATATGCAATGTGTTTGGTCTGTTTTTCACAGCGCTTGATCCAGGATTTGGAAATTGTTCATATTTCGAACATTTTCCCCAGGACTAGACGTAGGACAGGCCTGGTATTTTGTATAAGATACAGTGGAAACTCGATATAGAGATCTGATATAACAATATTCCTGATATAACAAGGTTACATTCCGGTCCCAGCTCTTTATATTCTATTGTATTTTAACCCTGATAACGAGATTCCTGCTATAACAAGGTAATTTTGATGGTCCCAAGGACCTTATTATACTGAGTTTCTACTGTACCTCTATAGATGAAGAAAGTTATTCATGACATTTCAATGGGCAGCCCCATGGAGGCCCTGTTGGGTAAAAGGCTGGAGGGGCACTGCCAGGGGAAATGTGCATTTTGGTCTTTTTTTTTTAAATGATCAGATTTCAACCAAACTTGGTTGGATTGAGTCATCCTTAGGGATAATGGATCCAAAGTTGCTAAAATTGTACATGTGGGCTCAGGGGAGTGGTCTCCAAGGGAAAAACTATGTAAATTTCCATCTTATTCTTCAGATCCAGAGGTGCTGAGACCTGGGCCCTGTTTCATAAAAGTTGATATCACATTAACTTTGCCATTATACTGCAATTCATGGCTCGGATTGGCTGTGAAGCAATATGATGCATTGAAGCATTGACTTTGTGAGTCAGGAGGTGCTGGAGGCAATTACCCCAGAAGTGAGGGAGGGCTTTGCAAGCTCACAAAATGAAGCAGGATTGGGAGTATGCTGAAAATACCGATTTCAATCATGGGATATGAATATTTAGTATTTTCTTCTGAAGTCACTTTTTGGGGGTTAAGAGCTAATACTGTTCAAAATTTATGTACTTCTAATCATCATCCTCTGATTTCTACAAGGTATCAGATGACACCATCTCAACATCCGCCATGGAATGAGAGAGAGAACATGGACTCAGGCTGCCCAAACATCGATGAGCATACTCAAGGATGGAGTACTCCAAGGTCTCCTAGCCTACCACCACCCACTGGAGACACAACTCCAGAGGAAAACAGGACTTAAATGAGGATAACAAATACTTCAAATACATTCCTTCCCTCTGCAGATGCTGCCATGGTAATAATGCTGGTCCAACCTCCAAACCTAATGCCAACAGGATCATGGAGTGTCTCATCAAGAAGCTCTGCAGCTTGAACCCTGAAAACAAGAGGGAGAAGGGAAGACTTGTGCCTCGATGGCCCACTATCATACATGCCTACAAAAACATCCGAAGCAAGGCCATTGCCTCTGCCCATATCACATCCAACACCAAGCTTCAGCTACTAGAGATTAATCAACATACCCTCATCAACTGGTAAGAACTCAAATTTCATATGTTCGTATCTTGCTATCCAAAATAAATTAAATTTTCATGATATTGATATAGTTTTCCGATATCAATCACTGAAAGACATAAAGAGTGCAGTTAGCAATAAGAAAAATTGACTCCTCCTTTCCATTTTGCTTCTATAGTGTAGTAGAACATGTGGAAGGAACATTACTAAGATATAAATAAAAACTGAATATTACACATATTCTTCGTTCACTAGGTTACAGTGCAATAACTTGTTTTCTTTCTTATTATGCAGGCATAACAGAAGGTCCAAGGATGAGAGAACCACCCTCGAGATGGGAGTTTCAGCACCAAGGCCCAGCCTTACTACCAGCAAGCCTCTACCACCTCCAACGGAGAGACCACTCGTCTTGCCCCCACCTCCCATCCAGCGCCCATTCCAGTTCCCGATTGCCAATACAGCAGGTCAAGCAACGATGAAGACACCAGCAGCAAAACCAATATTCATCTTGCTTCCCGTTCGGGCGCCATCAACCGGCACATCAGCCTCTACTCCTGCACTTAAGCCCATTTGACCAGTACCAGCACCCAGCCAGAGCAACGCACCATGCACACAACACTATGTACCAACTCCAGACGTCCCAAGGTCAACACTCGCCTAAAGAAAACGCAGAGCAAAGGAAGTAGAAAGCGGCCAGATCAAGCCTGCTTCAGTGACAATCTTGAAGAATGTCACTCTGTGCGATACCCTGTAGGCCGTAACACCATCCTGTACAGCATCCAGTACACCGTACATTATTTGAGAGGAGATGGAAAAGAAACTAAGACACCTTTACTAGGAATGATGTTCGGAAGAAAGCGAGTACAAAGAATAGGCCTACTCGGAGATTGGATCTGGTATAGAAGTTGGAATTTGAAAGCTTAGGTTTTATGTATGTTTGAACACTTGCTCTTAATATTCAGATATTAGAATTAAACTGCACTCAATAGACTTATTAGAATGTACAGGGCCAGCATATTTAACCGTTGAGGATTACGATGCTAGTAGTTATATGCATAGCAAGCATTTTTGAGGAACCTTATCCATGTAACCTAGGTTATTATTTTAAGCATATTATATATAAATTTAATTGTATATAGATGTTGACAAGCACTCACCATTTTGTGCATTGTTAAACATTCACCTTATTAAAGGTTTCATATCAGGTCTAACTCGAGTTATCGTTTCCAAAATGAGAAATTACTAAGACTTTGTCTAGTTGTACGTATAACTGGGACGACTGTGTAGTGGTCAGCGATCGTTGATGGTATGAAGCAACTTAAAGTTATCTAAGTCTTAGTTGGTGCAGAGTGTTCGTATATTTCGAACAAACGTCCCCGTCATCGACCTCCGGTTAGAATACCCTTACCCTGCTACCGGTTAGAATACCCTTACCCTGCTACCCGTGAGATAGAATTTTAGTTAGAGAGGGAGTCAGGATGTTTGTGATGCAACTGGGTGTTTGTAGTTGTTTTTGACTGGGTGAGGTGTTCAGCGTACAAGAGAGAGTACACCGTACTAGAGAGGGTTCACCATACACGAGCAGGTACACGAGTAAGTTCACTGTACAGGTACATGTTCCCTGTACGAAATCCAGAGTACTTTGTACTCAATGTTGAATTAGGGATGCCAATGAGAATTTCTGATTTTTTATATTTGGCCATTATTATACTTGATTACATAAGAAACATCGAGAGAACTATAAATCAGACAAACTTACCAATTTCCAGTGTCCAAAGTGTCCCAGAATATAGAGATATTCCAATTTAAAGTTTGGCTACTCCTTCTACGCGATTTCGTCCTTGGGAGCTCAATCAACTTACGTTCAAACTTGGCCAGGGAGGCACGGTGAAGACAGTTTTAAGGTTAGGATTGCGCAGATATGTAAATTTGAATTTCCCGCGAGTCGAATGTTGTCATAGTACTGTGTCGAAAATCAACTTTAATGTTTAAATTTAATTATCAGTGTAGTGCTTTAAATTGGAAAGTGTTTACATTTACCAGTCAGTTTTTCTACATGTATGCATTACATTGAACTATGTGCATTCATTTTTTTTTGACATTGTTGTGGAGGTACTGAATTTTTTTCTTCTCTCAGCTGCTACGTGCACCGTTGAACTGTGTCCTACTTTTGATGTGCAGACTGGAGAAGTTCTTCTGTTATTCTTTAGTGGATCAGCGTAGTAAATATAAGACTAAGAACGGAGTTCAGTCGTGTTCTGCGTGTGCCTCAATGCGCGTTATAAGCTACTACAGCAGAATTTATATGTGGGACCGGTAGGCCCCGTATCGTGATGACAAAAGAAGTTAGACTGGAAAAAGAAGAAAGTAGACACTTACCAATTTCGTGAAATGCTTGGAAGTTACTTTTATTGTCAATTATTCCAAACAATTGAAAAATGGAGTACAAATACACGTTATTTTCCTCTATTCCGGGATAAGTTCCCGTGCAGTACATTTTTTGCAAGAATCCTTTGAGAAAGAACCGTACTTGCAACTTCTTTTAGTGCAAGGTTATGGGGGTTCGTGCGTTTTCCGTATGTAAGCACTTTTGTACAGAAACAAGCGGGAGCTTCGAATTTGGGCTGCCCTGGAAATCTATAAATAGGGGTGGAATTTGGGGGTTTGGGCACTTGCATTTTTACCTGGCTTGGCAAAAGCTGGATTCTCTTAGCACTTTATTTTGGTGACATAACATTCTCCTCCTTGATCATTTCTTACATCTGCTAACCGTGAGTAGCCTGAACTTTGGACCAGTGTTTGAGATTCCATTCTCAGATTACAGCTAGAAGAAAGCAATTAGGACAGATTTTTGGGAACGATGCGTCACCTTTTTGGTTGATGACGAATTCGGCAATTTTCGCTTCTCGTCATCGTGACGGTCGTCTGCAAATTGGGGGACATTTTCAGGCCTCTGTGAAGCAATATGAAACCTCCTTCTTATTTCTATATTCAGACTTGGATAAATATCAGGTCTTTAATCCAATTCTGGAATTATCTACATGTCTCTGTGATATATAGTGACATTTTTTTAACGGTCTTTCTTGACTTTTACGACAAAGACTTATACAACTCCAGATTGCAGAAAACTTTTAGTTACTCAACTTAGTGCTTTCAAAGTCATTTTGAGGATGGATTTATTGGAAAGTACAATTTGACTATTTGTTAGTGGGGAAGCTATCATCGGAATTTTTTTTTTTTTTTTTCAAGTGTTTGCTTGAGGAATAGTTTGATCTTAGTTGTATTCTCAGACAGCAGGCAAGAGGTTGAAGTTAGTCGATGAACTCTAATGCTTAGAAAGGAACTAGATAAGTTATACTTGAACCCGTAACAAGTAGGTGTTTACGGACCTTCGAGGCTATTTGTTACATAGAATGAAGGTATACTAGAAAATGCAAGCTTCTCACCGACAAAATGAGTGGAAGTTTGTAGGTGCTGTAAAGCTTGTAAACAAGGCCCGCTGGGGGGGGGGGGGGGTGATAGGAAGTGGTATCAAGAAGTTAATACACACGTGTATGGGGAAACCGCATAGTTTGCTCTCGTAGTCAGGCTAGATACTTCAGGTCTGAGATTTTAGAAACAGAGAATTGGATTGGAAATTAATCACTCAGTGAGTAAACTCACCATATCCTGGGTGCGAGAGTTCAGGTCGTTTGACAGGAATTTCAGGTAAGGTGCAGTAGATTTACAGAATTTCCTTACAGGATTCAGAGCTCGCATCCTGAAGTCTCAGTTCTGGCGGCTAAGTGAGGAGTTAACAGCTGATACGCATATGTTCCGCCAATCATGAGGCTCCTTATTCAAGCTTGGTTATCGGGGGTGAGTTATGGCTTCTATGATTGGTCAGTCAATCGGCTCTTTAAATCAGACTCTAGATTGCTAGGGAAATTTATTTATTTCAGCCAAATGCTATTCTCTTATGTTTGGCCCAGAGCTCAACATCTCTTAAAAATGGTGTGGTGGCAGCAGACAATATAAGAGGGTCTCACGTTACAGTACGTAACTGCATAGCCTACGACAAATAGACCCACGTTACAATTAGTTTTGCGCATTGCTCCGGCTTGGGATGAGGACGGATGGCGCTGCTTGAGCAAGGATGAAACTCCATCTATATCTGCTGTAAGAACTAATAGCGCCACCGAGCACAGGTTTCTGAAAACTGTAGGCTTAACCATGACGTCATAGCAACTTACACATGCACATGCAAGCTGAATCGAAAGAATCAGGTAAGAAAAACGATGACACTCTTCGATTTTGTAAAATTGTTGAGTTAGTACTTTGAAATGAACATCATTTATCTGTATGATGAGGAGAAGGATGTATGCGCATTATGAATTGATGTTTATAAGGGAAAATATCTTACTACTATTCATGCTAATTATTAGGGCTAATTGCATTCAAACATGTGGGTTGAGTGATGTACAAATACGAAGGTGTTGAAAATTATCGCATGCATGGAGATTCGTGAAAGTTCCAAAGTACATGAATAGGGCTACCGTATGGAACTCCCTGGTATAAACAGAGAGAAAGAGAAAGAAAAGTTTGTGATGGTGGGTGGTGGGAGCATGTAGTTTGTTTGGGTAATGGGGCCTGTAAGGAAAAAATTCAGAACAATTAAATCCCCCCCCCCCGGGGGGGGGGGGGGGGGGGGGGGGGGGGGGGGAGAGGTACACATCCGTGTCAATCACTTTCTGAAATGCAAGCTATAACCAGGGATTGAAGTAAGGAGGAAGTGATGCCCTTAAAGACGCTAGGTCGTGGGCTTTCATGGGGAATTTGACACCATGGGTGCTTCTTACCCAGTAACAGGTGTTGTCCATCACTGTGAGTTTTATGACCAACAGACCTTATGTAATGCTCTGTATACTTCACCCATTCCCCAGAGAATGCCCAAAGCAGGCCGAAGAATGTTTGTGGTGGGACAGCTTGTTTTGCTGTGCTCCAGAAATGTAGCTCTATTACAGGCATTTTTCTCAAAGTCTGGTGTCGGCAAATTATGACCCATTCCCCACGAAAGCCCACAACCTACTGGGGGGGGGGGGGGGGGGGGGGGGGGGGGACAGGTCCAATGCTCTCTTATTGGTTTTAGGATTACACCCCATCACCCCTCCATTTAATATTTTTGCAAGATTTTTCCTCTTTTGGATGCCCTGAATAGGATTCTCAACCCCCCCCCCCCCCCGCCAAAAATACCCCTTGTGTTTTGAGGCGGATCATGTGAACGAAACACACCCCCGGACAATGAAACAATCGTGTTTCTGTTTCCATTCACTTCCAGATACGTTGCGATATAGTTACTTCAAGACTGAAGATATGGTAAGGGAAATGACAATGTTATACGTTTATTTTCATATCAGTGATTACTCAGTGATGTTTGATGTCAAATTAATTACTTACTCATCATAATCACTGTTATTGTCATTTATTATGCACTACAATGATTATGATTCCAGTTGTTAGTATTTTCTGAAAATTATTATCCCTCTTCTATATAATTCCACTTTATCAGTTCTATTTCTTCCTCATTATAGAATCAATCAAGCACCCCAGTGCATTTTGGTGATGACTCCGATTCGGATAGAACCACTTTAGGAGAGGCGGGAGAGGAGGAAATGGTATGAAATTTTATTACGGTAATAAAAGTTGGGGTGGAACGTTGGGATCGCACATTGTGACCCCCTGGTGATGTTCCTCTCCTCCACTTGAAGAATGTCTTTATTTGGCAAAATTGATGGTGCATGTTACAAAGGAAAACCAGTATGCAATATTCAATCTTTTTCTCTTTCTGATTTTAAGGCAGCAGACAATGCTACACAGACGAGAGTGGATAGTATTGCTTGGCACTTTATACGCTGCAAAGTCAGGGAAATCGCGGATGTTGCCGCCCGTGTCTTCTATGCAGCCGGTGGCGATGAAGATGACTCATCAGGCTCTGACTGATCCCCCCTTTTTTTTTCCAGTAATTACCCTTTAATTGATTTCTGTGATTTTTTGTCGATACATGACACACACAACCATAGGCAACGTCTTTGACTTACTGTCGGACTTCGGACATAGCTCCCCAAATACTCAAATTGCGCCGCAAAGACCATTTACCAACCACCAAGAACCATATCCCCAATACCAATACACACAGCCTTTCCAGTACCCCGACTACCAAGGAAACCTTGAAAAAAAATGGACATGATACTAGGACAGAACGCAACAATAATAGCTACGCAACAGAAGATCATGAAGGAACTCACGAGAATTAATCAATTAATCAAACCTCCTAAACCAGAACCTATCTACCACGATCTCGACGAGGAGTCAATAAGTATTGGGACAGCTAACAATAATTTATACATGCAAAAGACTAGATACATACAAGCGTATGAAAGATGCGCAAGTGGAAAGGACCTTACCTTGAAATTAGTGTCGGAATTTTATGACAATGAAGAACTCGCAAAATTCAATTTCAATGGGGATGAAACCAAGAGAGCCCTCAGAAAAGACTACGCGTTTAAGGCTATTGTCGCCCAAGCAGAAATCCAGTTTCCAGGATTTCTGGCGACTGACAAACAGAAGAAAGATTTGAGAGATGCAATCAACAGCAAATGCCGAAAGGCTACTTATAAACAGTCGAGGAAAGCGCAATCATCACAGCCTTGATCTTGTTCCAAGTTGTTCAAGTTATAGATTTCATGCGATATTCTTCTTTTTCATCGGCTTCTTCTTCTTCTACTTCTACTTCTTTCTTATTCTTCTACTTCTACTTCTACTTCTTTCTTATTCTTATTCTTCTACAAAATCCAATCCATAATTGGCTGTGCATACATCACATGGCCTCATTTCAGGCTAACTAATCCCTTCCTCTTGTGCATTTGATTTCAAATTATAGCACTCTCATCGAAATCACTGATGCTTTGTTTTTTCGAATTGACTCAAGAATGTTGCATTACAGCTCTTAAACTGCATTTGTTTTTTAAGTTGCAGATTATGTATATAGTATAATGAATTTTTAAATCAAAATGGAAAAGATGTTCCATAATCTATATATGGATCATCAAGGGCCTCTAATTCGTATATTTTGATCACAGTGGGAAGAAAAATTAGGTTATGAAATATTGTATTTGGGATATTAGATTTTTAAAATGCGATATAAACATAGCCTCATATATATAAGCTCTGCTCACGTATCCTTGGCCGAATCTTTCCATTTACAGCATGGTGATGCAGAAACAAAATGTAGGCAGATTGTGGCTCAATGGTGAAGCTCGATCTTGTCCAACATACTTACTTATGGTAGGCCTACAGGTAGCTGTTTCAGAACGCAGGCTCAAGCTTCCAACTTCAGAAATACTGTCGTCTCTTTCAGTTTGGTAGGATCATGACCAGGTGGGCCGGCATCAAAGTGAAAGTTTAATAGTTCATTTCTGCATAATCTTTTAAGTGCGGACACTTGGTGCATTAAGTATAATCTACTTAGACTATTCCTAGGTTTTCTCATTTCCATGTTAAAAGGTTTCCTACGTTTCACAAAGACTGACTTTGGGATATAAGCCCTACAGTTATTTATTATGACCTCAGGTAGACCGATCGGACGCAACTGACCCAAGTCTGGCACAACCTCTTGATCATATCTGGAAGTGCACGCCAAAACTAAGCTTGATCATATCTATAAAAAAAAATTTAAGTTTCAGTTGCACGGCGATATGTCAATCTTTACTCGTACAGAAGGTTTCTTGACATTATAGTGGCACCTTCTTTGTACATTTCCAAATGCAAAGATATGCTTCTTTAAGTACTCCATAAATCATATTCCACATTATGTTAAAGCCGAACTTTAGACGAGTTAAAAAAAAAAAAAAAACTCCTTACACTGATATACTAACGATCTTCATTAAACATATTGACTTTATTGATTGGTGTCTGGAAGTGCACGTCAAAACTAAGCTTGGAATGAGTCCGTAATCACTCCAAAATCTTTAATACAGTTGAAATGTTATAGACTTTATGTGTACCGGCTACAACATGTCATGTTGTAGCCGGTACCGTTGTAGCGATGGGGCTAACCATGTTAATACGGCAGCATCAGTTTATCTGACCATGATACTGCGTAATCCTGTGATGTATTATATTGTCAGAAAGATCAATAATAAGTTTGGTGTGGCTAAATCAATAGTTCATATGCAACCAAAATTATTCTCAAGTGGAACATTGATTTGTTTAGTAAAGTAAAATGGATATGAGATTAATTTTGTCAATTAAAAATGTCTGAATAAGCCAAAAATTCATGATTTCACTTAAATACTCATTGAGAAAACTCGACTATATATTACTTACATGTAACTACATATTTCTTATTTCAGTATTGACAAATGTAAATGTTTTTTTTTGTAATATTTGAAACATGTAATGAGTCTCTTAATTGTATACATGACCAATTCAGCCATTGATTGCGACTCATGTTTTAATAAACCTTGAATTGAATAATTGTAACCTGGACAAATATGCAGAGGTTACGCGCTAGCTGCAGCTAGCGTGACGTCACAATGAAATTGGAAGTTCAACTTTGTACCTGTAAATATTATAACACACTGCAGATATAGATGTAGACCTACATATAAATACGTTGAGGTTACTTGGTCTGTGCTCATGTAATTTAAACATTCTTGATTAAATTTTCCTTTGGTCATGGAAAGGAACTTCCAATTTGAACTTGCTTATTTACAGGTTTCAATTGCCGTGATGCAATTTACAAGATTTCTATAAAATGATAAGTAGAACCTAAATCACATTTTACATTTTCTTGTGCAGTAGGTCCAGATCTATTCGAGGTGAACATCTATCCTAGATCTAGATCTATATCTAAATTGTTATTATAATACTGGATGACCATTTATCATGGAATACGTGAAAATATTGGTACTCGCTTGTGGAAAAACAGTAGACTCGCCTTCGATTCGTCTAATATTTTTCCACAGGTCTTCCAATATTTTCACGGATCCCACTCAAGACCATCCAATATTATCCAATTATCTGGAAATGTACATCCCTGTATTCAGTTGAAATGAAATGATTAAATGTTCATGTGTGAAATTATGCAGAACCATTTCACTTCATATATTTACGCAAGAAAATAAAAGTGTTCCTCTCTCGCCCAACTCTCTCTCTCTCTCTCTCTCTCTCACTCTGGCAGAGTTCGAATTGTTTATAAACAAACCATACACTGAAGTATTTCGTTTCGCGTTATGGGGTATCATTTTAAGAATAGCAATGGGTAGACTGGAAGATTATTGAGAAAATATCAACTAAGTGACTTTCCATTTTCAGGACACTGTAAAAGATAACTTTAATATGTCTGAGTCATTAAGATAAATTTTCCGCCTTTTTTGGGGGGGCTGTTTGTTTGTTTATTCTGTTTGTTTTTTTTCTAATGGTTGTATAATCACCTGCAAATATTGTAATCCTTTTTGATTTGTTATTTTTCTGTTTATATTTTGTTTTTGTTGACCTACTAAAACATATAAATACCCCCCCCCAAAAAAAAAAAAGAGTTAACAATTTGATGAATACATTGGGACAGATCGAGTGGGTGTGAAGGAGGACAGAGAAAAGGAATCATGGTGCGAAATATTGAGAAACTGAAAGAGAATAAAGATAAGGATCACTGAGGCAGATATAAGAAAAAGAGCGCCACCAGCTAGCGGCATGCAAGAGGCGGAGGAACGCGGAGGGACGCTAATCGTCCAACCGCTGCAGGACGATTTTTCTTCTCCAAATATCAAACACAAAATTGAGATGGCTCCAGAGACATGCCATCAAGACAGGTGCGCACAAAAATCGTCCTTCAGCGTTCCATGCGGAATACTGTGACGGAACGCCAGTGAAAATAAAGTTGCCGTCCCTAAGGCTGTTCATTATTTTTTATTTTTAGTTAATAGCTATCATCCATCTTTTTTCTAACAGAAACTTGTGACTAAGAATGAATTTTTGCTAATACCCTAATCTTTTCACCATTAGTTTTTTTTGTGTGTGTGTCGAATTTGGTGAGATTAAGAGAGAGCTTGCTTTGTCAGAAAGTGGATCCAGCCGGTCGTACAGAAAGTGTATGAGGAACGTAGGAATCGTGCATGTGTATAGTATAGCATGGTGTGTAGTGTGTGTAGCGTGTGTCAAAAACAAAAAAGTGTTTAGTACAGTAAGTATACCCAGCGAGATTTGGTTGGTGGCTTGCATAAGCCAGTGCAATATCTATCAAGCCACCACCGGGTGTAGCCGGCTGGTCTCCCAGCTGAGAATCCGCTCTCTGCAAAAACGTCCAGGCAGGAGTCGAATCACTTGCATTGTGGGTGAGAATAAGGATAAGGAAGCGCAAAATCAAGCAGTAAATACGGTATTGGCTATGTTTTGGGAGAAAAGAACATCCAGGGCAACCTTAATATCACTGTCAAGGGTAGGAAAAAAAACGTGTTAGAGCCAAAGCAATCTTTAATCCATGTCATCAAGGCAGCTAATGATAGGGCCCTTAACGTAGAAGAAAATGATGATGTAAGTTACAATGAAGCTATCGCATCTCCGGACAAGGTGGAGGAGTTTCGGTAGAAACGCGCGAAAAAAATGGCCAGGGAAAAGGCGTGTGCTGGCCCAGTTAAGATCGTCAAGTATGAAAATCTGGTAGGCAAGATCGTAGATCACTTGACGTGCAATGAAGATGGGAGTGAGGAGGGTTGGTATCAAGCAATTGTGACTGGAAAATCTAGAAGAGGCCTTAGTTTTAGTTATGATAGCAACCCAGGAACGATGTACACATATCCCAAGAAAGACATCTTGGAAGTTTAGAGAAAGGGGACTTAAAACTTGTAGATCTAAACGTAGGTGACATAGTAGGAATGCACATGCATCAGTTCAAGGTGTGGGATGGCAAGATATGGTACACAGGATACATATCCTCTGTAACCAGGGAAAACGAATGCCTCGTCGAGTACGATGAAACAGAAGCCAAGAGCATCTACGTAGATAATACATGGGTGGGTCCAGTCTTAGAAGACTACTACAATATTGACCTTAGATTTATTCGACCCAAGTAGATCTAGGAATTGCGCGTGGAAATTAAGGAGGGGTATTCAGTTAGTGTGAGAAAGGTATGTGAGTGGAGAATGATAACATGTAATTAGTATAATATAATGATGATGTTCATTAATTCCAATCTTCTTCATGACAACAATAGTTCTTCATTTATTTCTTTCACTTTCACTATTTTTCTTCTTCATTCTTAATTTTCTCATTTACCTTTACCGGGACCTAACTCCTCGCCCGGCCCTACGGGGCAAAAGGAGGGCTTGGGCAGGGCCATTGGGGCAGTTCCAGTGTGCGCTCAACCAAGATCCCTTTCATTTTTCTTATCATGCACTTTTCTTACATAACCTTTCTTCTATTCTCCCTACTGCATCTTTTCCATTTCTTACTTTTCTCATTCTCTCAGTACCTTCGCAGACCGGACCGGAAGCCCCTCCCCTTAATTCTTTAATTCTAATTTGGGGGATGGGGGGGGGGGGTTCCCCCACTAGGTGGATTTTGTGAAACAGTAATAGACCTGTAATCCCTTTCCCTTGTGAATTTTTCATTCTCCCCCTACTTTTTTTTTAAACCCCTATCCTGAAACTTCAAGGGAAAGTCCACCCTAGACACTGCTAGAAGTTTCACTATTTCAAATTTGAACAGCATTTTAAAAAAGAAATGAGCAAAATCGTTCCAAGAATAAGGAGCATTTCAGCTCATTCTCAATCCGACCATCATGAAGTACGGACTGAGGGAGCAATTATTTTTACATAATTTGGGAGTCATCGGGCGGCCAAGTGGGGTTATAATGACGGGTAGTTTTCATAATTACTATATTCTTCACCTATATGCTAATCACTATAACCTTTTAATCAGAATTGCAATTTATCAAGATGTTTATTTTATTTTTGTGGATCTGATGGACCATCTGATGGAATTCATAACATTCACTGAATGCAGATTTCGTTTTGGTAGCCCTCCAGATGTTTGTATTTCGTATTAGGTGAGTACATTATTTTTACAATGAAAAAAAATGCTATAGTGAACAGAAGAAGAGAATCCCCAACCAGGTCCATAGAGAGAGAATGGAATTCAATCATTTCCCAGCAAATTATGCACCATCAGACTTCATTAGCTTCCAAAATCGGGTCCCCCAGCCCTGCTTCTCCAGAAAAATACACGTTTTTGGAGCTTATATCTATATATATATATATATATATATATTTATTTTAGTAAGACCCACTAATAACAGAGGATTTAAAGCTTGAGAAAGTTTAAGAGCTTAGTGTAATTATTTGCGGAAGCTATGCCGGATGAGGGGATTGATTTCTCCGATGAGTAGTGGAAATTAAGCTACATGTATGCGACTTGAACGTATGCATTATAGCATGTGCAGCTAGTACGAGTACAGTGTGCAAAGGAAGAGTTAGTGCAAACGTATGGAGAGATGCCACATGGTCATCTCATTTAATATTTTAAAAAAATGAATATATGAGCATCTTATAAACTGCCTTTATAGCTGATTAATGGATTTATTAGATAAATGTGAGATTTTATGAGGAGTTGATCTTTGATGAAAGATTTCCTTCAAGAGGTATATTCATATCTTATGGAGATAATTATAATGGCGTATTTGGTGTATGATGTGATGTTTAAAGACTGAATTCTGAAATTATAATTGTACTTGATGATAATTGTTGAAGTGTATAAAATTACTAAGTGTCACCATTTTGGCTCTTCAGTGTCAGTGTCAGTATGTTGGCTCTTTTACTGAAATTTTTATAAGTGTCACTACTTTGGCCTTTTTACTGAAACAGAAAACATAACTCATTCTTTGTATTCATTGTATGTAATATATTTGTTATAGAATCAACTTCAATCAAGTCAACATGTGTTGACATCCACGGTTTGGCCGTAGGGTCTGGGACCCTGGCATTGAAGAACTCAAATCTATAACTTTGATACTTTTCTGGCTCTGACATTTTGGAGACAGATTGATTTTATATGTAGAGAAAGAGAATGTTGTGCGCTGGTCGCAGTAACATATGTTGGAGTTAATGGGTGAGGAAAAGGAGAGTTAAAACTGACTCCAGAACTAGGATAGATGTTTGGAAGGCCAAGAGTTATAGTAACAGGCCTACTCGGAGAAAAGTTAGGATTTTAGTTAGAACAGGAAGCTAGGAATGCAATGTAAGGACATGTACATATAGCTTATAATGATTTTCACCTCTTTGTAAGTTAAACATGATTTTCGATGAAGTTAAGCTCATTGTAAATAACTGTACAAAATTTATAATATTGTGGACGACACGTTACAATTTTTTATTAAAGTTCAAGTTACATGTAATTACAAAGTATTCTCAGGTTAATTTAGTAGAGCACTGCCTGACCAGTAATTGTAAATAAGAATGGGGATGGAAGATGTGAAAGTCAGAAGAGATGACTTTGTTTGACTAAGCCAGAGGCAGCGAGAAATGAGATGAATTCGAGGTGATTTATTTATCCAATGGTTTGCTTGATGCAAACGACCCTTTAAGCCATCAAATTTTAGCTCGGATGTAATCAAGAGATCGAGAGTTAGAGGGAGAGCGAGACTTTACAGTGAGAAGCTAAGTTAGTGCTCGGCGGTTCTCATGCCTGTGACGTGCATGAGAGTATGTATGTTTTGTGCATAGCCATGTGCGAGAAATTGTCTAAGTTCGGAGAATGTGGTCAACGTGAATGCATGTGTGTACGTGGAATGTGGATGAGTTACAGGAACATGTGGAAGTAGAGAGAGTTTTATAATAAGTATGCTAATATATGAGTTATTTCAGCACAGAATATTTACCAGGAAGTCTCGACATGTTCCTTGTTAAGGTGGCCAAAGCTTTATGCACCATAGAAGCATCTGGTTGGATTTTCTGTCGGGTTTTCTTAAATACACAAAGATGAGAGCCTCGTACTTGTAACTCGAAAGCATGGTTTAGAAATGAGTTAAAGGTCCCAGGCATGCCATACTTAGCCAATCAGCTGTGTTGTTTCCTTTCACTTCCATGCATAATTAATTGATTGGTAATGTTTACCCTCTCTCTCGAAGTCTTTTATGGTTACGTCAAAAAAAGAAGACAATTTTATATTGTGACGTAGTTTACTGTTGAAATTAAGATCAACTGATTAAACTTCAGTTGATCCAGGGGTCATGTC
Source organism: Echinometra lucunter (assembly GCA_029962745.1). Lineage (NCBI taxonomy): Eukaryota > Metazoa > Echinodermata > Echinoidea > Camarodonta > Echinometridae > Echinometra > Echinometra lucunter. Next base: position 17,285,808 of record CM057170.1, read on the forward strand.
CCTACAAAACCATGTGGTGGCAGCAATTATCAGTAGGAGTTATAGGTCGAGAAAAGCCCCCTTGGGGTGGCCCGCGTCACAATATTACTCTTATGATTGGATAATCACTTGCTCTTTAAATTAGGCTCTAGATTGTGAAGAAATTACTTATTTACAGCCAAATAATATTTCCGTTTTGGTCAAGAGCTCAACATCTCTGAAAAATGTTGTGTTGGCAGCAAGCTTTTTTTGAGAGGGTCCCACGTTACACTACTTATCATTGGCTTCTCAGTGTCTACTGCAACAACGTCCTGGAGCGCATTGATGAAGTGAAGGTAAGCATCGCATCAACATTTGGTCGGATTCTGAAGATGGATTCGATGAAGGTGAGAAGAAATATGTGCCTGATTGATTTCATTTCATGTTATAATAAATTCTGTCGTCTATCACTGCTCTTTACTATTCAGAAATATAATGAAACAAAAATGACAAATTACTTTTAACTCTGCCCCGCCCCCCTTTCGCGAAAACAATGCTTCTACGTTGATTTATTCCTGTCCTTAATTCATGTGTACTTTTAGAACAGGGGATCATGTGTCCAAACAAAAGCTGTCCAGTTTGGAGTTTGATTTTACCCCCCCCCCCCCAAAAAAAAAAAAAAGTACATCAAACAGAGCCAACCATCATGATTAAATATTGTCTAACATAACTTTCAAAAGATTCCTGACATATTGCATGCAAACTATTAGCATTTGCTTTTGGGGTACACACCCTGAGAAAGCACACAATGTGGGAGTATACTACATGTCCAGGTATACTGACCATGTATTTCCCAGTATTTCCCAGTATTTCCCGGTATTTCCCATTATTTCCCATTATTTCCCAGTATTTTCCAGTATTTCCCGGGAAATTGCCAACCCTGATCACGTAGCAAATCAAATGGGGCTAAAATGGCAGAAAATAAATTGCCACATTTTCGCAGGGCTCTATCTCTTGGTAGGATAGTCTGAAATTGATGAAATTTGACTATGGGTTATCTGATACATCATTCTTGTTAAATTTGTTTAGAAAATCAAGAAAAAAAAAGTGAAGCTTGAAATAGAAAAATTATGAGGTCATAACATTTGGCCTACTACTCATCGATCGCCTTTAATTGGTTACGTCGTATCTCAGAAAATATTCATTGGTTTTTCCTTAATTTTGTCTCACTTGTGCAGAAAATACAGCAGATTAACAATACGCACAGAACGCATGTGACATTTTAAACTGTGCGCCTGTGTCGGCTCATTGTTTAAACCAACCACCCATCCTCTGCAATGATTAGATTCTAAGCATGTATTTATCATTTTCATTTTCAGAGATTTGTAAAAAATAAAGTCTGTTATTTCATCCTCATTTCTTGTGGACTTTGGTTACGATTATTTTCTGCGATAGGAGAAACTGTTTTAGGTCCAACCATATCTTCTGAACTTATTGACAGATCTTGTAATCTACATGTGGATGTTTTGTAAAATATACATGTAAGATATGTTTGAAATTGTTATGAAATTCTTGTCCACTTATGTGGAGTCTTCTGGACACCTTGGTGTGAATTTCTCACCTAATATTTGGAACTCCGTAAGTACATGTAGGTTAGAAATTTGGTGGGAGAGTAATTCCTGAAGTAGGAATAAGGATAAAATTTCTTTGTGGCAGTATTCTACCTACATGTTCTACTTCATACTTGTACAGCTGACATGATGACTAATGATGATGTACCACCTCCCCCTCCTCCTTCTCGTTCTTCATCGTGGTCTACTCCTCCATCTCCATCTGCTAGTAATTCCTTATCATCCACTGCATCTATTCATCAGCCTGCTCAGTCACCTGCCTCACTTTCTGATCTTTCTACCCATTCTGCTTTGTCTTCCTCCTCTAACATAAGCAATGGTCCTACATGTAGCCCTCCTGCTCAAGTTCATACCTTTTCTCCTCAGACCTCTCTACCCACCCACCCTTTCACCCCTGTACATGTAAACCATCCCCCTAATGGATTATCTTTTGAATGTTTCATATTTTTGGCCAGAGTGTCCAGACATGCCTGTGCAAATGGACATCTAGCAATTCATGAGGAGGCTTGCAAGAGGATGTTACATCACCCATTGCACCATTCTTCCCCAAAACAGATGTCAGTCTGCATTTCCACATGGAACACTATTGACCTACTGGCACTTCATGAGGAGGCCATATGCCTCAGAAAATTCCTTTTCCAAATGCAGGAGCTATGTTTTGCTCACATAGTGTGTTGAATGCTAGTATGTGCATTCCAGTGATCAGCTGTTTTCTCTTGACCTAAATTCCAGTGAAGAGAGTGGTAGATTTCTTTCATTTGTTACTGTGTAGCACAGATTTTAGAGAATTAAGCGCTATCTCATAGATTTCATGTGACGATCACATGAAGATCACATGAATTTCCATCAGTAGATTCTATGTATGGGACCGGGTAAGGTCATTAATAGGTGTTGGTGCTTAGTTAGGCCTAAGCCAGAGATAGAAGCTTACCTTTTGTTTGACTTCCTCAGTTGTTTTTGGCGATATTTATGCTAGTGATTTAGTTATAAATGTTTGAAAGCAGTTTTCTTTTATTCTGGAACAAGTTCCCATAAGTATTTCTTTGTATTCCCCTATTGCAGATGCACAGTGCATTGTGGGTCTGTCGCTCACAGTTTTAGTCACTCTGAAAAGAACCTTCCTCCTAACATGAAGAAGAAGGGAGAGCAAAGTTTTATAGTTTACAGATCTATACAGATACAGTACAGTACAGTCATTTCCCCATTACAGTAATTTGTTCACATCTCTGTGAGTATGACATAGTATCGTAAGTTACTCTGACTTCCATTCAAAGGCCTCAGCGAGGCCTCAGCAAGATAATTTGTGAATTTTGGCAACCAAATTGGGAATTCTGTCACAATCTGATTAGTGACGATGTCTGGCATCTAATGTTATGTTTTGGCACTCTGTTGCTTTTGTCATTAACTTTTAAGTTCTACTGACATTGCAAATTTCTTAGAAACTTCATTCTCTGAATAATTTTGAATGACGGGAGAAATTCTTCTAGAAGAAATATCAATAAGGGGTTACTTTATCCCTTCTAAAAAGAAGAAATTTCTTGATAGAAATATGATAAATGTATGTAGAGGAGATGAGGACTTAAAAATCATTTCAATGGACTTCCTCAGTAGCACCACCACGGGGACGGGAGATCACAAGCATTAATGTCGAAGTTTACATCGACCATTCAAAGACATAAAACAACAATTTCGTTGATGCGGATGAACAGCCCTGAATGAGACCCCCCCCCCCCAACAATGCACCCATCATTTTTATTTTTCCATTCATTTCCAGATCAGTACAAAGAGTAGCCTTTAGACAAGGCCAAGTGTCCCTGTGTGTGGTGTGATGTTTAAATCAGACACCGAGCGACTAAAAGGAGACTAATCACTGAAGTTCTCTTGGCCACAGAGCCATTGGTAACCTGGCTTGAATTTCTTATGTTAACCTTTGCTTTTGCTATTCAAAAGGGTAGCTTTCAATCAGCGAATGTATCCTCGCATGACGTCAGCATATATTTGGTATGCAAATTCAAATTCAAATTAGCGAACGCTGAATTGTACTCTGGCATGACTGCTATATGGCGACATTTTCGACCATGGCTAGCGACGAAGTATTGCTGAAAAGTACAGAATATGCCTCGCAAAAGCTTGAAGATTTCAGCCTTCATGGATCTACAACTGAGGGCAATTTTTTCAGTTCTTCACGGGACAGGATGCATTCAGAAGTCACATATGTGCATCGAATGGGGGATCTGCTTCCTTAATGTATATTGTATTGACCGAGAGAGGGCTCACTCAACTTTCAAGTTTGAATAGCCTCGCGAAACTCAAGCTTGTTGCTTCCCAGTTGCTACTGACGCTATGCCTCTCAAATATAGGTCAATTGGGGAACCCCCAGAGTGGAAGCCAACCTTATTTTGGAATGAAAATCAAATATAGATACACATGCCTTCATAGGAAATAATGGTAGCATTCAAAACAAAAAATAAAAACACCAGCAATCAATTCTGAATTGGCCGGCAGCAAAAGGGGGTGTGTCAGTCCCATATACACGTAGCTATCACAGTAAATATTTTCAGCCTTTCTGAGATTTCCTTGAAAAAATATCATTACATATCCATAATTTTTTGTGACTTTGTGTTTCTTTTATTTCAGTAGTGACTTGTATTCTGTCAACTTTTTTTCATTTCTAGACATCCTAGAATTTTTTTTGTGCACATATCTTGTGGTGTCAGTTTTGACCTTGTGTTGTGGTTTTGTACCTTATTTTGCACTATACACAGATTTATATGCATGGAACAGCAAATTAATTGTTTGGCATCAATGTTGTGTAGATTTTGTGGAAGGAGGGTTGAGACTGAAGTGGGAAAGGAGGGGAATGCATATAGTGTTTGAAACTACTATCAGATAATTCTACAGAAGTTTGATATTGTAGTAGGGACTCCCTTTTTGAACCAGCCGACCTCTCCCGATGTCCGACAGAGACTCCCGAGGCCTGGTCATGTGATTCCGGGAAAACTTCGCCTTGCCCTTGTGATCAAACAAGTGTGGAGATACGACTTTTCAGCTCTATTTTCATCGGTTTTGATCTCCGTAAGGTAAGGGCCATTACTGTTTTTACATTTATAATTACCTAATATAATTGTTTGCCTTGCCAACTCAGGTGCAGCTTCAATATTGACATTCCACAGGACACTCCAGATATACACCCCAGAAATTTTGCACATGCTATTGTCACCTTGCCATCAGGAAACCATTAGATTGGACATAAGGCATCATGCTGAGTCAGTGTTTCCACTGTTCAAATTATCTTTCGCTGGAATTGAATCCAAAATTTCCTAGAATTAATTGGCATTTCCTGGAATCTTCAAATTTTCTTTTTACAAGTTTTTGAGCTAAGTTATGCTGAATAACTGGCGACTCTACATTCCCTGTAAAACCCATCCAATGCACAAGACAGACTATATAATGAACAAACACGACCGATCAAGAGATGTGATGTCTATACGTCTATTATGGTCTGTACACTACTGTGAACGTGTGTCAGTGTGTGTTTGGGTGTGTACTTGTATAGCTTTGCAAGCGAGGACAGTGAACAAAGAAAATTCCTGAGAACAATAGTCCTCGCTTGTTAAACTAGATGAATCTTCGACCACGCGTGGTCGAACTTTATGCCTCCGCCATTACCAGATTAGAAATAAATGGCACTTCTTGTTGCTTTATTTTCACTATACAATGACATCTTTGACCTTGACCTTTGACCTTGTGACCCCCAAATCTAATAAGAGCATTGCCCATTCCATACGCATACATGAGCCAAGTTTGTTGAACCATCAAATGGTTACTGAGTTATCACAAGAACGAACCATTTCTATGTACATAATGACCTCTATGACCTTTGACCTTTGACCTTGAGACTCCAAAATCTAATCAGATGATTGTCCCTTCCATATGCATACCTGTGCCAAGTTTGAGGTTGATCGGTCAAATGGTTGTTGAGTTATGGTGAAAACAAACCATTTCTATGTGCATAATGACCTCTATGACCTTTGACCTTTGACCTTGTGACCCCAAAATCTAATCAGACCATTGTCCCTTCCATGTGCATGAATGAGCCAAGTTTGAAGCCAATCTGTCAAATGGTTCTTAAGTTATTGTGAGAACAAGCCATTTTTATGCGTATTATTACCTCTATGACCTTGACCTTTGACCTTGAGACTCCGAAATCTAATCAGATCATTGTCCCTCCCATATGCATACCTGTGCCAAGTTTGAGGTTGATCGGTTAAATGGTTGTTGAGTTATGGTGAAAACAAACCATTTCTATGTACATTATGACCTCTATGACCTTTGACCTTTGACCTTGTGACCCCAAAATCTAATCAGATCATCGTCCCTTCCATATGCATACATGAGCCAAGTTTGAAGCCAATCTGTCAAATGGTTCTTAAGTTATCGCGAGAACGAGCCATTTTTATGTGTATTATTACCTCTATGACCTTGACCTTTGACCTTGAGACTCCAAAATCTAATCAGATCATTGTCCCTCCCATATGCATACCTGTGCCAAATTTGAGGCTGATCTGTCAAATGGTTCTTAAGTTATCGCGAGAACGAGCCATTTTTATGTGTTTTATTACCTCTATGACCTTGACCTTTGACCTTGAGACTCCAAAATCTAATCAGATCATTGTCCCTCCCATATAGATACACGAGCCAAGTTTGAAGTTGATCTGTCAAATGGTTCTTAAGTTATCGCGAGAACGAAAACGGGACGGACGGACGGACGGACGGACGACCCGAAAACATGATGCCTCCGGCAACCACCTACGGTGGGCGGAGGCATAAAAATAGTCCTCGCTTGTCACAGAAAGGATTTGGGTTTATTCTGTCAGCCTTGCCAGGACAGGAGACAATAGTAGTCAAATTGTGGTCCTCGGTAGTAGAGTGATGTGGGCTTGAGGGTGCATGTTTGTGTGTGTGTGTCATGTATGCCGTTGCTGTATCTCTATGAAAATATGAAATGTGAAATGTTATATTGCTTTGATTTGAAATGTGAAATTGAAATGTTATTTTTTTGTTGTTGATTAAATCAGAATAAAATATTATAGGAAAAAAAAAGTCTCCATGCATTGCACATACTGAACTACTGTAGGTTATGACGGCAATATTGTAGTCTTGTTTAGAGCCGACATATCGAGTGCCATGGAAGAAAATGGGGAAAATTTGAAATAGTCAAGGAGATAAATCTAGTTTTCATTCCTTGATTATTTGTAGATTTGTATTTGTATGTCATAATTTTCGAATTTCCCAGAATTTTTAGAACATTGATAGATACAATAAGCTATCTCTAGAATGCTGTTGGGTCTTACGACATCAGCCCCTGAATGTTTACGTTAGTGTAAAAGTTTGTCTTTTGATATATTTCCACTGTTAATTGTCCTTTAAGTAGCGGTTACCTATTGCAATATCATATCTTTATTCAATACTTCAAATCAGTTAATGATGGATATTTCATTCCATTCAGGAATCAGATGAAGAGTGGGTACCACCTCGAAAGAGGAAAGTGAGAAAAATTAAGCGTGAGGTATTTATGATATACTGACCTTTCTTTCTCTAATTTCCTTCATCTATTTGTCCACTGCATATAAAGAATTAAGTTATGTTACAAAATTGAAATATTATCAATTTTGCACTTAAATCAGAAATCATTACAATATCAAAGGTGTAAAGAATATAATACTCATCGAAGCGGGGAGGAACAACCTACAGCGTCCAGTCATGGAAGCTTTTGGACCCGAGGCGGCTTGCACCTCAGTGACTACACTGGATTACTCTTGCAACTGAGATTGCCGAAGCATGCAGCAACTATTAACACATTTGCCTAATCATTGATAAATAAATAAATGCTAAAATACAACTCGAGGAAAAAAAACTTCTCATATATGTATGTTCACCATGATATTACTGTGAGGCTCATGTTTTCATAATCGTCAATCATTTTTGCCAAATAACTGAGTTGAACGTATTTCCTTGAAAATTAGTATGGCAATGTAAACTAGTTTTGAAAAAGGAAAAAAAACCTGTATTACACATTGAAGAACTCAAACATTTCGTCGGTTATTTCTCCCAACCAAAATAAAGACAAAAATAGCTCAACTGTAGGGAGGGCACCGGTACTACAGACAAGACACAGCCCTGGCCAAAGGGAGTTTCCAGCAAACAGAACAGGATATTGTGCCATCCCATCGACAAATCAGAAAGCTTTGCTGCATCTTCAGCAATTCTCAGCTGATGGGGGTGGTGCAGGAGGCTGTCCCCCTGCCCATCCTCCCAAGATGACAATTCCTGGTCAGCTCTACCCCAGGATGCACCAGTAAGCATATCGAAGAAGTAAAACATTTCGTATTCCCTTGCAGACCCGAGCTAATTATCATAGAAGCGGGGACAAACAACCTACGCCGTCTAGTTGTGGAAGATTGTGGACCCGAGACGGCTTGCACCTCAGCAACTGCACTGGATTACCTCTTACGACAGATTGCCGAAGCATGTAGCAACTATTAATTAAACCATTTACTTCATTATTGATACATGAATAAATGATAAAATACAACGCGAAGAAAAAAAAGTTCTCATATATTCACACAAGGTATCACTGTCAGGCTCATATTTTCATAATTGTTGAGCATTTTTGCCAAATAACCAAGTTAAACGTATTTACTTGAAAATTAGTGTGGTAATGTGAACCAGTTTTGAAGAAGAAGAAGAATCTTGAGATAATCTGAATCATGACATAATCAGACTAGTGTACTGTTCGATGAAACTTTGGAACACATCACATCCATCCTTGTTTATTTTTACTCTGAACTGAATCTCCAGGAAAGATGGATTCAATAAAAAGGACTAAGCAATTCGCAGCAAGGTGCACGGTGAGTTAATTGATGGTGGGTTTAAGGACAGAGGTACTGCGTAAAAGGGAAAGTATAGAGTGATGGCAACAACATTCACAAGGCAAAGAGAATTTTCTAGAAAAGTTGACCAGCTACAGGGGTAGTAAGATATATTTGAGCAAATGTTATAGGAAGGAGTTTAGACAGTAAATTTACTTTCCACACCAGAAAAGCAAGTCTTTCATCATTTCAATCTGTATACATAATCATATGGAAGCTTTAAAATGTCCAATGAAAAAGAGGTCATACCAGTGAATGTTTATTTTTACTGTGGTTTGAATCTTTAGCAAAGAAAAGAGATTCAATTAAGGTAATGACTAAATTGTAGACACATACACTATGCATCACAGGGAGTCCAGGCTAACATAGACCCGGGGACAACTCAGCCCCGCTGCAAATACAGGACCGAGTTGTCCCCGCATAGCCTAACTTTAACCCTAGCCCTAACCCTAAACCCTCTCCTAACCATAAAACCTAACCTTAACCCCAAACCCTAATCCTAACCCTAAAATACTTCATGAAAAAATATTCATGCTGGGACAACTCAGCCCCATATTTGCAGCAGGGACGAGTTGTCCCCGGGTCAGAGTTAGCCCAACTCCATTACAGGGTACTGCTATAAATTGGAGAAAACTGGGAAAGTAGAGAGTCACAGAAGATAAGTGACATCCACAGAAAGGCAGAGGTCACTGACCTCGTAATGGTAATACTCCTAACATTCATGATGATGATCTAGTACACCAGTGTACTCTTAGCTACATGATGTGAGACCATCAAAAGAAATAACCTGGTGGCAGAAACAATGACAGTATTATACCTGGTTTCAGCGCATAGAAAGACTAAGAAGTATGATTTTTCAAATTTCAGTATATTCGGTGAAGATAGAAAAAAAAGTGTTTATTTCACCTATGTGAAAATTTTCTGTTTTTATGCTAAAAATATTCATGATACGCAAATTTCCAGGATCAAATCATAATTCTGATGAATCGTAAGCCTTTGTTAAACTTCAACGCGAGATAGCTGATGTAGCTATAAGATGGCTGGGAAAATGGGACAAAGTAGGAATGCACCTCAAGAAAAAGGAATGGTTTCGTCTTGATTACCCATCCCCCTGGTGTTGACTGTCACATGCGGATTAAATGCCCCCCCCCCCCCCCCCCCCCCCCGCAGGCATACCATTATAATAGACTACATAGTATATGAAGCGCCCTCTTTATATTTCACTGTGTTAATGTCCATTTTATGATCAGGGACAGTACATGTACTGACTGTGCAGTAATAAGCCCTTGTTCTCTTTCTTTGAGAAATCTATCGCATCTATGTAAAATCTACTGTTGTTCATGTTTAGTTTGAAATTAGAAAGAAAAAAAAAACACTTCCAATTATGATCATATTGGACCTAGTCCACCTTGGTTACCATTGCTATGCAAGATTGGGGTTAGAGAAAAATTGCAAGAAGTGGTATTAGGACAGAGTGTACTGTAATGAAAAATTTTATAGTTACACAATTCTGCAACCAGGCAGCCTCGGACATCATAAGTTAAATTAGTTGCAAATTTGAAATTTCTAGGTAAAATCTAGTCCTCTTTGAAGCTACGACAGACAGCAGTACAAGTGACATTGGATCTAGTCAGATCTAATATCAATGCAATGCAAGGTAGGGGATGAGAGTAAAACAGCACAAGGCGTTTGCGATGTTGTGTCTCGCCCACTTGTGAAAATAACTAGAAATATCGCGATCTGTGATGGCACACAACAGAACTGTATCTTTACATAATTCTACATTACGAATGTTTACACAATATCTGTGTACAAGTTCAGAAGCGTCACCTATGATTATCAGTTGAGCAATCAGATTCAACACTGGACAAGAAATGACAGAGGAAAAGCAAATTCAAGAATTTGAAAACATCTGTAACATATGACCTCCAATGACCTTTCACCTTATCATGTGAAGTCCAACAGAATGATAACATGCACTTCCCCTTAATGATCTGCAACCCAAGTTTGACTGAAAAGTGTGACACGGTTGCAAAGTTTTGTGTCATAAGAGAGTCTTGCACGTAAACTTTAACCGTTCAACGTTTGACCTGTAATGACCTTTGACCTGACCATGTGACCTCTGACTGGACCATAACATGCAGGTCCCCTTAGTGCATCTACAACCCAAGTTTGATAGATAAGTGTCACATGGTTGCAGAGTTTTGTGTCATAAGAGAGTCTTGCACTTAAACTTTAATGTTTGACCTGAAATGACCTTTGACCTTACCATGTGACCTATGACTGGACCATAACATGCAGGTCCCCTTAGTGCATCGACAACCCAAGTTTGATAGATAAGTGTCACACGGTTGCAGAGTTTTGAGTCATAAGAGAGTCTTGCACGTAAACTTCAACGTTTGACCTGAAATGACCTTTGACCTTACCATGTGACCTCTGACTGGACCATAACATGCAGGTCCCCTCAGTGCATCTACAACCCAAGTTTGGTTGAAAAGTGAGTCACGGTTGCAAAGTTATGTGTGATAAGAGAGTCTTGCACGTCAACTTTAACATTTGACCTGAAATGACCTTTGACCTTACCATGTGACCTCTGACTGGACAATAAGATGCAGGTCCCCTTAGTGCATCTACAACCCAAGTTTGATTGAACAGTGTCACACAGTTGCAGAGTTTTGTGTCATAAGAGAGTCTTGCACGTAAATTTTAACGTTTGACCTAAAATGACCTTTGACCTTACCATGTGACCTCTGACTAGAGCATAACATGCAGGTCCGCTTAGGGCATCTACAACCCAAGTTTGGTTGAAAGTGAGTCACGGTTGCAGAGTTTTGTGTCATAAGAGAGTCTTGCACGTAAACTTTAACGTTTGACCTGAAATGACCTTTGACCTTACCATGTGACCTCTGACTGGACCATAACATGCAGGTCCCCTTAGTGCATCTACAACCCAAGTTTGGTTGAAAAGTGAGTCACGGTTGCCAAGTTATCTTTCATAACGTTTGTGACGGACGGACGGACGGACGGACGACGGACGGACGACGGACGGACGACGGACGGACGACGGACGGACGACGGACGGACGACGGACGGACGACGGACGGACGACATTTGGATCCCTTAGTCTCGCCTTCACCTCCGGTGGGCGAGACAAAAAAGCTGAATTCTTGGCTGTAAATTACTGTGTCAAATTAATCTATTAACCAATTAACGTTTCATGATTCTGCTACCTAGCAGGAAATAGCTCCAGTTCCTCAGAAAAGAATCACATCAACGGAACATAACCAAAGTTGAATTTCCCAAACACTTTGATCAGACTACATTTCGCTTTTGGCCCATGATTGCATCACATACTTATTTTTCTCAAGTTTGTGAAAATAGTTGCTTGGGCATAAAGAGACGGGTAGCAAAGACAAATTTTCTTTGTTTTGCTTGTTTCCTAAGTTGAAGTATTGGGTTCTTTCAAATCCCTTACCATTGCTGTTGACTTTCTTCGGAAAGAGGACATTAAAACATTATTCTGGGATGTTATATCCATGAAGCAAGTAATCATGAATAACTCCTCTAGTTTACAAGAGGAAGTTTGTAAATTTATCTGAATAATTGTGAATGCAGAATATTTAGCATGGCAGTATAGAGTTTTGTTTCGGTCTAATCAATCAGCTTCCCCTCCTCAAATCGGCAACAATTATTCTTTTCTATCCCAGCAGAGTTTGACAGAAATGGAAATGTGTATAGCATGTGCCACTGTGAATAAAAACTGGTAGTTAAACAGAAAAATTGTTAATCTGCAACAGTGATCTGCAACCAATCTAATGCTTAATGCATGTATAGTTAAACATGAGCTTATATTTAACACAACTTTCGTTTTTTTTTTATCTTTGAAATTATCTTGTATGCACCTTGAGCATCTCTTGAGATGGATATTTGTGCATTATGAATATTGTCATTATTATCATAATTAACAGTGATGGCATACTCATGCCACAGTGGGCACTCCATGATACTCTCAAGTCTTTTTCAAGTTGGAAACCATGTTCACATCAACTCATCTTCAGTATAATTAGTCTCAAACATTCAGTATTGTGCTATCATAAACTAAAACCCTAAATCAAATGGACGAACAAATAATGCAAGCATAAAATAACTGCTCACATTTTCAATGAATGCAATAGCCGGAAATTCAGTACAAAACATCAAAGTTTACAATGTGGATTTCTGGCTTACTTGTACACTCCAGATACAAATCATGAATGATGCATCAGAAAGCAGAGGTGACGGTAGATCGTGGATCAGGAGCCACTGCTGATCTGAAGACAGCCCTCTAAAGCCCGCAGATGTGCAGACAAAGTCCTCAGGATGTTGTCTGAATGCTGGAAAAAATCCTGTGTATGATATCAATGCCTACCCTACCTCACCTGCATTGCTCTCGCAAAGCCCAGAGAAGATAACGCAGCCACCTGTGAAGGGTTCATATATCACCAAGATGCGACGCTAGGAGAGTCAAGTGTGGAAGGTTGCGATGCCATTGAGGCTGTCATCCAGAGACACCAAGCTGTATTCACAGTATCCTCCCTTTGAGTATCTTGTGGGGTAGATGATGTCTACAAAAAAGAAAGAACAAAAAAAAAAAAATTGAAAAAAAAATCATCATCAGGAAGGAAGATGATTTCAAGACTAAAAACTTCAATGGTTAAATGGTTGGTTATTTTACCTAACTGCTACAAAAGCATATGTATGCTTGTTAGTAAGCAACCAGGGGACCAACGGCTTTAAGTCCTCTCTGCGGGACTTGGTATTAAGGATGAATACTTTACCAAAGGGCATACACTTGCATTGGTTTCGAACCCATGTACTCCTGGTTGTGAGACTACTGCCTGCTCTGCCACTGAGCCACAAAGCCTCCTCAAAAACAAAAGACATGCATTTAAAAGGGCAGTTTGCACTTGAAGTACCATGAGTTTAAACAGCACACACACATAAGGTCACCAATCCAATCCAATAAAAAATAAAAGGAAAGAAATACATCCTACTTTGTGGACGAATCTTTTCTATTATGCACAATAAAAATTTACATCATTACCAATGAAGTTCATCTTCATGGTGACACCCCCTCCCAATCCATTACAGCAATATGGAGTTAGAATCATTTTAAGCATAAAGTGTACAGGCTTAGTGTGAAACTGTTCATGAATAAAAAAGCTCTTCATTGCTGTCAATTTCTAATAATTCAAGTGATAATGTCATATGTTTTCAAGAAGGCTGAATGGCATACAAACATTTACTCCTTTGAGGGAAATGATGGTTGAAACGATAGCTCAAGGTGATCTCAAAACTGTTCAGTGTAGGCTTGTGTGGAGTCTCCAGATCACCAAAAAGCAATAGTTTTAACCATGACCCCCAACATAAGCAGTCAATATTTGTTTATATAAGATGGGCTACTTTAAAAAAAAGGTTCTGATTGGTCAGATTTGCTCTTCTTGCCAGTGCACAATTTGTTATATGGCCACGACCGTAGTATATAGTGTGTTATATTGCACACTTAGTTGTGTACAAAATCCCATAGGGCCAAGCTCGCAGCTTAAAATAGGTATGCCCATGGTGCTTTTGATGCGCAGTCCACACTTTGGAACAAGCCTAACGATGCTAAGTGAACTTTCATTAATGTTACGAATTTGCACTTCATTACCGTGTTTAACACCTTCCCTCAGCTCATGTGTTCGACCCGAGAGGCGTGTCTGACTCGCCTTTTTTCCCCCGATGTAAACGCAAATCACTAGCCCCGCGAGGTGGGTCTGACTCGCCTTTTCTGCCCCAGCAAAAAGGTAGGATTCATCCCGCGAGCCGAGTCTGACACAGCAATTTTTCGACTGTAAACAGAATGCTGAGTCTGCCCCAGGAATTGATTGCGATCTTTCAGGTGAGATTTACGCGCCTTCTACGAGTAGCGTGACGTCACAATAAGATTCCTACAAACTGTTTTGTTTCTTTTGTGATGTCACAATTAGCTTTCACAGTATACAGGTATACTGATTGTGACGTCACAATAAACTTCGCAGTACACAACCTACAGGTATATGCGTAATTAGCGTAAATGCTTGCGGAGCATTGTGGGCATTGGCCAAAGTATGACCTGCGAGCTAAAAGCGAGGCAAGTTTGATCCGCGAGCTGGGGCAATGTAAACGCAGAGCTTGAAAATCCACGAGCTGAGAATGACCCGTAAGGCGAGTCTGCCCTGTGAACTGGGGGAATGTGTAAACGCAGTATATGACTTGTGACGGATGTTGCAATATTTATAGTTTGGTGAGCTCCCACAAGCAGTTTCCTGTCTTATATGACACATAGTACATGCTCATTGTTGTCATTATACCATAAAATGTGCATCCACAGACACAGATTTCTCTTGTGCATTAAAAATTGAAATTGAAATTGAAAAGGTTTTATTCAAAATCATTGCACGTTGCAGCCAAAAGGCTGAATTGTGTACAATTTACAATTTACAGGTACATACATGTATAAATAGATGATTTAAAAACATCAAAACTTGAAATGATTAAGAGAATATAATGCAACTTAACAAAAGAACAAATAGAAGACTGAAAGGTGGTGGTGGCGGAAGAATGCTTATTGACGAACATCGCCACTCAAATTCAGACAATAAAAACATAGATTTAAGCAAGTAACGAAAGATCTAAAGACAGGAGGGTGTCTGGGGACGAGCGAGCAGTCAAGTTCAATGCACAGCTCCAGCCAGGGAATGCCAATCCCTCAACAACAACACCATTCAACCTGGGCAATGGAATTGGTTATTCAAATCCATCGCTCAGGCGGAACTTAGGGTCAGCAACCCCACTGGAGCTATGCATTAATAGGGCCGACAAACAATCTCTTGCAAAAAAAAAACAACAAAAAAAAAAACATTCACATTCATAGCACACTCCTCATTCATCCAACAACCATAAGCACGTTAAATCAAACAACTGCACCCACCAACCCAGCAGTCACCCCTCACACCTTGCACTCACTAAACATACAGATTAAAAAAAAAAAAAAAAAGAACCAAGGGGGGGGGGGGGGTGAGTGGTCGCCCGTCCCAAGAAACCGTCCTGCTCAATCCTGAGAACGATTACTTAAAATTTGAAGAATGACGCAGTTTGTAAAATAACACATCTTCCACCACATGAGAAATCTTAATAAAAATGAGTAAAATATTGGCATAAAAAACATTGTTTCCCTTAGTTGTTACAATGTGAAATACATGCATTAAAATCATGACTGATAAAAACCTGTAAACCTATTCAATTGTGTTTGAGTTTAAAAAGTTCTAAAGATGGTAAAATTTTCATCTGAAGCTTGTGAGCTAATAATAATAACAAATTAGTATTAGGCGCGATATATTAGCAAAACACAACTTGCACAGTAGATGTTTGTAGACCTATGTATATCAACCGGGTATCAAAGAACACAAACTTATTTCAAGTTAGCGTTTAATAAATTTATAAAGTAAGGTAATGGGCTGTTTTGGAAACGTTTGGTTTTACAATGAAACTGACGATATTTAAGTCTTTTCCTCAATGAGTAATCAACATCGTTGTTCATAGGTAGCCAATGTTTACAAAGTGGGCTGTTGGCAAGGGATACAGCAAAGTTCATACACAATTGTTTTCGTCTTTCAGATAAAGATTGTAAAGAACACACTTCTAAAGCATCGGTATAATTAGTGTATTTTTCACCGAGCATAATTTTGCATGCTCTTGACTGAATACGTTCTAAACAGGAAACTTGGTTTTGTGTTAGGTTTCCGTTAAAAACTGGTACTCCATAATCCAAAATTGGCCTAATGTAACCCTTATATACTATTATTAAATCGCAAAGTGGTAATTTATACGTTTTGAGACAACGAAGCATATAGAGCTTTTTATTACTACGACATAAAAGGTCTGATATATGACTTTCCCATTTCAAGTCAGACTGAACAATTATACCTAGTATTTTAGCTTTTTGCACTGTTCTCAAGCATTCATTTCCAATAAAAATACGATTTTGATCAACAATATTTCTAGAGAAAATTATATGCATGCATTGACATTTAGATGGATTAAGTGTCATATTATTGCTAACGGACCACTGGTCGAATTCAGAGAGCACGTTTGGTAATTTGGATGGTTGAAATTGTTTGCGACTTTCAACTAGTGTGAGGTCATCAACATATTTAAAATATGGAACTTGAGATTTTATACATGCATCATCTATCATTATTAGAAAGAGAATAGGCCCAAGTTTTGTACCTTGAGCTACACCTGCATGTGATGCTGACCAATCTGAAAACTGACCAAGGTATTTGACTCGTTGTTGTCGATTTTCGAGGAAGTCCAAAATCCAAGAAATAAGACATGGTCTAACTTCGAGGTGGAGTAATTTTTTTGCAAGGATATTGTGATCAATTCTGTCAAAGGCTTTTGAGAAGTCTGTAAATATGAGAGTTGATATAGATTGGGATTTTTCAGCATTTTCATACAATTGGTGAAGCAATCTCACCTCGGCCTACAGCCTTGGTGACATCTAATGCACTTGAGAAATTCTAAAGTTATGGATGCACATATTACGGTATAATCAACTCCAGAGCATGCACTATATGTATAATATATCCGAGTGTACATTCCTCCAAAGTGGATATTTTGGCAAATATGCTTGTCATTTGAATGGACATCATTTTTTGAGTAGGGTGCATGTGTATCTGTGCGTATCCATTGTAAATGTTATACACATCTGTTGCGTCACTGTTTTAACACACAAGCACTACTCCTGGATATTATTCACTATGCTGCCTGCCAGTCAGCAGTGAATTTCACGACTGCAGATTTGACCAATCAGAGGCCTATATAACCGTATATAGCAGTATATAACATCAAATGTATTCCCCGGAGGGTTAGACTGTATGTGAACATACTTGAATACTTGCATCATGACCAACAGAGGAAATTAATTTTTTTCAACCTCAAGAATATAATACATAAAAGATTCATAGCCATGATTAGGGATGAAATGGATGTGCTGATGTAATATCTAATGATACCTTGCTTGAGTCCTGGGTAGATCTTTATCAAAGGAACTAGGTTGAGAAGATTCCTTGTGCTATCCAGGTCTCTGATGATCAGCAAAACCAGCCACTGTTGTCTATGGTGACCCTCGTTTGGACGAGGTGCAACACTCAAGACAGAAGTCATCTGCGGGAAACAGGCAAATAACAAGGAAATCAAACCAAATGCATACAGGAAAGGTATCAAAAGGCTACAGCATCAAATTAATTCTCCCTTATGCTACATTCACACCTTTGCATATTTGGCTTGCGTATTGCTGCGCTATCAATTCGCAGCCGTAACCCAGCAATACGCAGCAAATCTGACGCAAGCAGTCACACTATTGCGTATCTAGCTTGTATTATGCTGCTCATAAAAAGTAAATGGTGTACGAGCTAAACTCGCAGTATATTGAGCACTAACGCAGCGGTTCTTGCTGCTGCGAGTGGTGTGCGAGCAACAGCGCAACATTACGCACAATCATGTGAACAAAACGAGCTAAAGCGAGGTAAATCGTGCAAGAAACACGGCTATAGGCAATAACAAGCACTCCAAAAAAGAGACGATTTGACCTTGCGCTTGCTTGCAATAATTTAAAAAATTTTAAAACTAGTGAGCAACCAGCGCAGGTCTATGCACTAGTCTGCGTGTTGAGTATGATGAGAGCACGTTTCATTGCGCTTTACTGGGTATGACTGCTTATGTCTGTGTTTGGCCAATACGCAGCAATATGCAAGCCAAATACGCAAAGGTGTGAACGTAGCATTATAAATGGTGCAGTAACGTAAAGTCAGAACAATATAGAGGGTAAAGAGAAACAAAAAACAGAAGATCCTTGGAAGAAAAAAAAGAAATACAACCTTCAGAATATCACTAAACTAACCCAAACATACCCTTACCAAGGTCAGCGTTTCCGCAACTTGCATCCCACTACATTAATATGTATGCAAACATTTTTAAAAACCTCCACATTGTCCCAGGGAGGACATCAAACCTTTTTGAAGTAACAAGATATAAACATAAAAACTTTCATTACACTGATGAAATAGATGTGTTGATGTAATTCCTGATGATACCTTGCTCGAGTCCTAGGTAGATCTTCACCAAAAAAACTAGGTATAGAAGATTCCTTGTGCTATCCAGGTCTCTGACCATCAGCAACACCAGCCAATGTTGTGTATGGTGACCTTCATTTGGAAGAGGTGCAACACTTGGGACATAAGTCATCTGTAGGGAATAGAAAATCAGAAGAAAATCAAACAAATGCCTAAAGTGAAGATATAACTACAAAATGTGCCGTGTTCATTGGACACGGATGCCCCCGCTTAACGTGATCAGTAAGCATTTTTGACTGATTTGCATATATTATGAACTGTGATCTTTGACCTGCAGACTCCAAATTCAAACTTGACCTGAAATGTAGTGTCATCTACCTACACACTAAAAACTGTTACAATCCGTCCAATATTTATGAAGTTGTCATGCGGAAACCAATTCGCATACACACCTTTGACCTGCAGACTCCAAATTCGAACTTGACCTAGGGTGGTATTCTAAACACCGTTCTAACCGTGTTTTAATTTCTGTTTTAACTTCTGTTCTGTCACTGACTTACAACACCGCTAAAACGGTTGTAAATCATTATTCTGGGAACTGTTTTAACAGTGTTGTAAGTCATTAAAGCCACACCCACCACAGAAGTAATATCCAATAGGAAAAGTTGTTAAGATTTATCGTGTAAGACGTTTTAACCAATAAGATCGCTCCCTGGTTTAAAGCAGCACAAAATGCGTGAAACTTTTAGTCGCGTTTTAATAAGCGCAATGATTTTGCACTTGATTTCTTGCTTTTAAAAGTAAGCCAACTTAAATGATGCGATACATGTGAGAGAATATTTTTCTGCACATGTACAAAACGTTAACTAGGCTGCAATATGGCGAAGAGTAGACAACGTGGGGAGAATTTTCTCCCGGAAGAGACAGAGACTGATCTCGGAGGTTGTAGCTCAAGAGGACATGCTCAAAAACCTGTTGTCGAGTCATAAAATGCACGTTTTATTGATTGATTTATCAAATGATTGAGCGATTGATTGAGTGATTAGGGGACTGATTCTGTTTATGACCCAGTTTGATGGAGCACAAAAATATTTATGGGAGACTCAAACGTTGAAGAATGTGAACCTTTCCATTTGAATATAGTTCGATGTTTTATTTCAGTGATTTTAATATGAACATTTATGTGTGATTGGTATTTAAATTTTTTTATTCTTTGAATTGTTCTATTCCCTTTCTCAGTTCCTTTTAATTAAGATCCAGAAGATTCCTCACCCACCTCAGCCAAGAGCACGCCATCCCCGATAGAGAAAGGAAAGGAGAAGGGAAGAAAGTGTGAAGACTTTTTCGAGATGTGGCAACATTGTTTGCAGAAGGAAAATGAACGGCTTGCAAACAAAAAGGAGAGACTGGCAATAGAACGATAGATGTGGCAACATTGTTTGCAGAAGGAAAATGAACGGCTTGCAAACAAAAAGGAGAGACTGGCAATAGAACGGGAAAGACTCGCACTAGAGCGCTATCGAGTTAAGACTGGAGGAGAGAAGACTCGGGTAGGTATAAATGTTTGGTTTCATAGTAATATGATGTGAAGTTTACATCAGAATTAATGAATAATGTAATGGTCATAAACACTCATACTAATGTAAGCTGAAATCATACTTTAATGCTGTTGTCTTTCTTTTATTTCATTCTCTTTACCTTTCATACCAGCTTGAATTTCTTGACCTTCCATACACCGGTTCATAGACAATTGTCATGATTGCTGTATTCTTAAGATGAGTTGTAACATGCACATCGCAATCAAGATATATCACATTAAATCATAACTCAATCTTTGAATTAAAGCAGACCTACTCAAAATCACAACTAAATGTTGAGATTTATTTGCATTTTTAAAGCATGCTGTCGGTTTTTATTGATATCTTTAACAGAAATGAAGAGACGCCTGCAGCCAAATCCTTCTCATGGGTTCGCACAGACATAACCAACCCATCGTCCTGACGTTAAAGAATGTTTTATCTTGCGTATTAAACCTGAATAATAAGAGAAAAGGTTTTATGGGTCATAAGTGTCATATTTGTATTTCCAATTACTTTAATATAATAGATTTATGGATAATAAGTTATATACATATACATGAAGACAATTTAAGATGTAAATTAAAATAGTTCATTGAATAATCAGTTCACATATGTACAAAACGTTTGTGAATGTAGAAGTGTTCCTGATGTTAGTGTCGCTGAGCTGAACCATGATAGTGATTAGCGAGTGAAACATGTCTGAACGAGTGTATCTCACACACTGAGTCCTTCTTGGTTATTGTTGATGACAGGGTTTTGTTGGGTCTTAATGGTCTTGATCTGGTCCAGCATGATTGTCCTGTACATCTTCTGGCAAAGGAATGTTCCTTTAAATGCAATTGTTGTGAAGAACACAAGACATGATGATCTTGCAAACTCTGTGAAATATCAAAGATGAAGAAAAAAATAAATCGGTCTTCCTTTCTTACCAGAGAATTATGAATACAGTTGGGACCTTTTTTTCATTATCAGTCTTTGCCCACTCATCGGATTACCTTCTTTTCTTTCATTCCTCTCCCTTCATTCCTTCTTTTCTTCTGCTATTTTTTCTTTTTTCCGTTTTAACCTTTGTTTCTTCCTATTTTCTGAATTATTTCATTATCCTTTTCCTATCATCTTTTTCATGTCTTTCTTACTTTCATTCTTTTTGTTCCTCTGTTCTGTCGTTGACATTTTTCTTTCACCTTTTCCTTCCTTTCTGTTTTCATTTATTTAGTTCCTTTCTTCAGCTGTTATTCCTTCTGTGCTTTATTTGTTTCATTACTTCCATTTTCCTTTCTCTTTGCTCTTCCTTTTATTCTTTCTTCCTGCCTTTCCTTTTTATAGACTTTGTTTTGCTTTCCTTTTGATTTTCTTATTACCCACTTTTCTTTCCACAGTTTTTCTTTCCTCCCTCACCTTCCTTCTTTCCTTTCCAATCACATCTACTTGCTTCCTTTCTGTCATCAGGCTTTCCTTCCTTCTTTCTTTCTTTCTATAGCTCTTTCTTCCAATTTCTTTCTTTGTCCGTCTTCTAAGTGCTCTGCTTCATTTGGCTTATTCCTTGTGTCCCATTATTACGAGAATCTCTCGTTTAAAATTTACCCCACCACTATAACACAGGAACATATGTATTTCAGGTGGGGTATACCAACCCTGATTTCAATTTCCCCATTAAAAGTCATATCAGTGCCTTGCATCTTTGCACGAGGTGGTGGTTTTGGATTACATCTGCACTCCTCATCATCTTACGTAATAGTGTTAACAAACTGCCGCACTGCCTGAAAGGAAATGTGAAGTAGAAAATATATATTTCTCCTGTTCTAAGATATTGTCATGTCCAAAAGTCACTCATAATTTAGATAAAAACCAAAATTAAACTTCGAACAAAGCAAATGACCCAGAATTGGCGATTATGGCAACATTTTTAACTCCATAAGCTAGGCCGTCGCGCCGCAATGTAGCACTGGTTCTGTTGCCCCAGCGTGTTTCTCTTTTTCCTTTCCTCTCTCTCTCTCTCTATCAACCTGTCAAGGTCGCTTCTCCAGCAGGGGGATTACACTGCCGAGCGCTTTTGTTTATTTAGGCTTACTGCAATCTCAGGTGTCTAGAAGTTGCAAAAGTCAAATCGGGGTTTCAGTTTTAGTTTTAAACGAAAGGTTTTTGTTATGGTATTTCACTTTGTGCTATCTCTCATGCGCAAAATCTACAAAAAGTGATTGAATAACAAAACTGAACGAAACATAGTCCTTTTTGAAATAATGCCATCCTAGAAAGTTTCCAAGGGGTGGAGAGCCTTGGCAACATAGTTTTATTTGTAAAGTTAGTGACCTAACCTAATATGCTTTGTAGGGATAGGACTGATATCATGAATTAATTAATTGCCAGCGTGACGATAGTATACCTGTTTATGGGATAGCGAAGAACTCCTCCAGAGTCGTCAAGGCAGTGGAAATGGGCCTTCAGAACTCCAAACATCCTTTCCACTCATACTCGGGTGTAGACAAGGCTACGATTGTACCTCTCCTCTGCGTCGTTTCGAGAACGTAAGATGGGTGTAAGAAACCACGGTTGGAGGGGGTAGCCACTATCTCCTATTGAAAGTAAAGGAAGAATAGAAAATTTATTTTGATTTGTATGTATTGTTATGGCAACATTTACAATGAACCGGAACAGAAATTGTTTTTACTCACTGATGCCAAATGATTTAGAAGATAAAAACAAAACAGGTTTTCTCATTATTTTCTTCAAGCCAATAATAAGAAAATGTGTGAATAATTTCAATGGGAATCAAATACATCACTCCAATTACTCTACGAATTGTATTGATCTGTTCAAAATCTCCATTTAAACAACAATAGATTATTTTCCTTAATACACTTAAATCCTCACCAAGTAACCATCCAGCTGGCATCCGCCCCTTTCTGAATTTATCATGGAGGAGACTGTTGTCCCATATGTAGGAGTATTGTGTAGAGCCTGGCCAACGGAGGTCCACAACTGCCTGGATGTCCATTGTATATCTTCCTTTTCTATTGATGTAGACGTGTGTTTTCTTTTGGCGATCTTATCCCAGTGTGGGTGCAGTCAATGCATCCAAGGGTATTTGCCATCCCTGCCATGGCTGCAAAGGATGCCTTTTTGGTGGCTGCGTTACCATGTCGCCGAAAGTTTATGTACTGGTCAGCTCTGTTTGCGATGGCGTCGGTAACGGCAGCAATGCAGCAGCTCTGGGAAGGCTGGCTTATTCCAGTCACGTCCCTGATGACAGTTTGGAAAGTCCCGCTCGCTAGGAACCTTAATGTTGTCGCACCCTGAAATTCAAATCGAAATGAAAAAGTTATACGTTCATAATTCAACAAGGAATATGAGTCACTATTTTATGCATAATAACTAACGATGTAACTATGATAATTAGTGTAGGTCTAGTCTGGTCAAAAAAAATATAATTTATGAATGATTACATAGAATGTAAAGCGATGGAACTGGAACACTACAGGATTAGGAGAGAAGTCTAAAGGCGCGTTCAGATATGAGGCGACTTTGTGGCGCCAATTTGTGTGTACACATTTTTTGTGTACAGGGGGGTGTTTCATCAACATTTGTCCGCTGACAATTGTCAGCGCTGACAAAATTAGCATTTCATGAAACTCTCCGATAAGCTCTGACACTTGTCAGATTTTTATTTTTAAATAATCTTGAACGAGGTTCTCTGACTAATTAGGCCACGCCCACTCACCGAGGCGCGATTGAAAATGACCACAAATCACTTCGTTTGTTTTGATTGTTATGCGCCGCGACGATCAAGATCATGAGTGGAAACAAGGAGCTTGGTGCGATGGAGGAGGAAGTTACTGTAAGTAAAACCGTTCAAAATATGTTTAATACTGTAGAAAAAATATTGTAAATATTCGTGGTACGTTGTTCTTCAACTTTATACCGAAGAATGTATCGAGAAGCGGATCTTCAGGCAGCAGCCCCAATCGGTAACGCATATTCCTGTCCAGTCCCACATATGTGGTTCTGTGTCTGTACTCGGGTCAGTTTTTGTCCGGACAGGTTTTATATCCGTACATGACGGCAATTTCAAGAATTTTGAAAGGAGTATTTCTGAAATTGTTATGTCAGGCAATATTACAAAGCACAAATGTTCCAATTTTCTTTATTTTAGTAAATTTTTTTTTAATTCCAAACTCCAAACGCAGAGCCAGAGCCAGGTAGAGGTGGTTCTTCAGTCATGTCAGTTTGTTGGAGGCATGGGCCATGGCATAACTTAGCATTAACATGATTAATTATCAGTGCTGTGTCCGAGTCTGAGTCCAAGTCATCACCTCAGAGTCCGAGTCTGAGTCCACGAGTCCGAGTCAAAAAAAAAAAAAATCAAGTCTGAGTCACAAGTTCACATTAGATCTAGATCTAGGCTACATTGGACATCTTCCTAAACAAAGTGCGGCAAGACTTCCTTTTGCGACAGCCAACCAATATGCAATGTGGGCTTTATTCTGTTCATGTCTGTTAGCAAATTTGGGTGGCTGTCGCAAAAGGAAGTCTTTCCCAAATTACATCTACAGTGGAACCTCATAATAGAGAGTTGAAATATAACAAAACACTTTTATGACAAGATAATTTTGCTGGTTCCTACTCTGTATATTTCTTGGATAGGCCTATTTTTTTTTTCAATCCTGATATAACGAGGCAATTTTCATGGTCCCAAGGACCTCCTTATAAAGAATGATCACTGTAATTCCCTCTCTCAAAATAGATACCAATACTTCAGATACCCTCTGTCATAGAGTTACATGGAACTAAATGCCCTCAGCTCAGTAGGGGCGAGCGGTCCAACCTCAGGTACGTCCAACCCCCCTACCCAGAGGACGAGTGGTCGACCAACCAAGGTCATATATAATTATGCACGTGCAATTTTTGTAAGTTTTGCAACTGATATAGAAAGCAGCACAGCTCATGCATAGGCTACCGATCAGTGATGCTGCTGCGAGGTAGCTGCTGTATGCTAGCGAGCATAAATTATGCATGCTCAGCTCACAGCTAGTGCAACACTAGTAGGCCCGGGGGGGGGGGGGGGGGGGGGGGGGGGCATATGCCTCATTGAGGCCTGTACATCATCTGCGTATCACTTTCTGAAAAGCACCCTAAACAGGGATTAAAGTAGGACAGAAATAATGTACCCTTAACGGGTATAAAATGCAAGGATTGCATCACAATCTCCTAATTGAGTAACATTTTACCGGATTTTCCTGATATTTATACCCTTTTTTTTTCTAATTTTACCCGTTTCGATACCCTTAACTGGATCTCCGGGTTCCCTGTCCAGTGCTGAGAAATGACCCTTTTTCTACGTTTTTGTTTATGCGGATGATGTACAGGCTTCAATATGACACATCCTCCCGGGTAGGTCGCTGAATGTAAAACACACTGAATAATGAGTAGTGGAGTACATTACAGTAGGCCTATACGTATTTCATGTCATCTAGCAATTCATCAAGCAACAAAATACAAACAAAGATGTTTCAATGTCAATACTTCAGAAAAGGCGCAACACGGCACGGCCGCTACTGCTTGGACTCGCCGAGTCACGATTTCTGGGACCGAGTCCGAGTCTATACTCACAAAACACTATTAATTATCACATTAGGCCTAACGATAGGTCTACATACACTCACAATTATTGCGAGCTTAGTATGATTGCCTACATAGAACTATGGGAAGTGCTTCAATGGGATTCATTGTACACGACAAGAGCTTAGTTAACTTATAGCTATATCTTTCAATATTAACAATTGAAAAGTCTTTGGTATCTCAATTTAGGTTTTGATGTGTGGATCGAAGCACTCGTAGCGAAACTAATTGCTGACGCGAACGCAAAATATGTTGACTTAGATCTTCTATAGAGAAGGAAAGTTTTTATTTTACTTACCAGCAATGTTCCTGAGGCTCTCAATCTTACCCTTTCTGCTTCATATCTGATGAATGAACTGAAAATGGTGAATTTTAAGAAAAAAACTGACGCTTATTGGACTCGTAGGTCTACAGCATGCCGTCGTGCCGTCGAGTAACACACACAAAAGCATGCTATTTAGTTTCGCTACAGACTTGTCACTTTTGCAGGATGAAGTTAATTTATTGATCGAGTACACAGGATGAGTGGATTGAAGAATGGTTAAAGGCATTGGCTAACTTTGTGATCAACTGATTTAAAAATTTCTCAAACAAAGATGAAACATGTGTATGAGTACTTGTATTTGTACTCAAAATCCCTGAAACTAACCATAATTTGGAATGAAAAAGTGTAAGTTAAACGCAAACGGCGATTTTATTATCCTTTGTCTCATGAGACAATCACTAAGAGGGACCGCTTTGCTTGAATTTGAAAATGCCGTTATGTGCCTCCCGCTTCGTGATACGCCAATAGTAAATAAAAACAGTACAGTAATATTAGTCATATGAGCATGCGCATTCCTCATTCTGTGCAACCGACCCTCGTATATTTTTCAAACATTTGTTCACATTTTTTATATTTAAAAGTACTTCCTGTGGATATTATACTTTGAAACTTTCAGACTGGTATTTTTACACTATAACCCTTATGTTTATCCCACTTTCAAGTAAAAAACGAGATTTTTAAAAATTAGAACAATGTTAACCAATGTCTTTAAACATGAGATAACGACCAAAGATGTGAAACAATGTTGTCTTTTGACATTGTTAATCAGTAATATATCTGGCGCATATAGTTGGCCTAAGATGCGAGCATGTGCTTACAATCTGTCAATGTTCCTTCTTTTCCCCCTCTTCTTGCTCTTAATTTTTGCTTTCAATCCCGTTTTCTTTTCTTATCTATTAGCAGGCTCCTGCTTCCGCTGGTCATGAATTAAACATTATTCAAAGAATTGGTTGACATTTTATTTTCAAATTATTTTTGTTTTTTTTTTGTTTTGTTTTTGTTCTTTTTGCACAGGAAGTAGGAGGAACATCATACAAATTTTCAGTTATCGAGATGCTGGCAAGTTACGTCAGGACACATTATGCAGAACTTTATCCCACTGTGGATAAACCAAATGTGAGTATTTATCCAATTCATATAAAAGCCATACCTTAGGATGGGAGTTAAATCTTTAACATCAATATTTATATACTTAAATTGAAATACATCTAAAGTGAGTAGTCATTTCATAGGAAGAAATCAAGAATGAAATTTTAAATCACTACACTTTAAAATTTTAAATGCACACCCCAGCATTGTATTTCGAATTTGAGGTCCAATGAAGGTAGCTGGAAATCTTATATTTTGTTATCATGAGATCAAAATGTCAAGGTGACAGGTCACTATCACCATATACGTGTAAAAGCTCTTGAACATAATCCGAGCATAATTATGTGATAAGTTTCAGATTTAGGAACATCGGTGGTCTACAAATCAATTTCGCGCAGTCATGAATTCATCATTTCTTTAATCTTTTTAAGAGTTACTTGGGACCTTAGCCCTGAGTCATTGAAAAAAAGTAATAACTACAGTGGAAACTCAGTATAACGAGGTCCTTGGGACCATCATAATTACCTTATTACAGCAGGAATCTTGTTATATCAGGGTTAAAAAACAGTAGAATATAAGGAGCTAGGACCAGGAAATTACCTTATTATAACAGGAATATTGTTGCATCAGATCTCTTTATACCAAGTTTCCACTGTATGGTGAGTCAGAAGAAAAATTAAACCTTTTTTTTTTAGTTTCAAAGATATCATAGTGATGAAATGCTATTAAAGTATGTTTTTATAGAGTAAGCATTCAAAAATGAAAAAGTGTGACTGCTTTAGCAAGTAATCATATGTCTTCGGTTAAATGGGTTTCGACTCTCTTTCGACACTTGATTGCAACAGCAGAATGAAACCGAAAATGTTACCAAAAAACAGTAAAATAAATTAGTCTTTTAAAAAATTGGCAATCCAACATTTGTGGACTAATACTCAAATATGAAAGTGTAACATTTCTGCTGACTCAATGTGTAAAACTTGATAACATTTACATAGAAGTGATTGTTTCCAATTACAGACGAAAGGAAGACTGGTAGGAGCGTGGGAGAGGGCGGCCCAGGAATTGGGAAGCCAGGGCCTACCCCTCTCCCATGGAAAAAAGACTGCTGGGGCCCACCTTCGAGACCTGTGGCAGAAGATGGTCTCGAGGGCCAAAAAGTACCGTGACCAGCGGACAGCCACAGGTGAGAATTAATGCCATCATATTACTTACGGTTGAAAGGTCTTTGAATGGTGGGTTGCACTAGTGGATATCGAGATATGTAAGGGTAAACTAAGACATTGTATTTCATGCACGATCAGAGAAATCCACTATTATAACTTTAAGTTATTTCTCATATAAATATAAGAAAAATATTACTGTCAAGAGAATAATTTCCCTGGAAAAATAAACTGTATAATGTTACAGTTTGAGAATGCATCACTCATTCTTTTACATTGGACAGTCAATGCAGCAACCTTGCAATGAGTTAATGTATAATAATTATACTTATATTATAAGTATGAATGTGTTAATGCATCAGTGTGCAATGAACCACATGATTTCTATTTTCTTCCCTGCAGTGTTTCATTGCCTTAAGTTTGAATTTAACATTCACTGCATACACACATTTTCATTTCTCTCTCTACCTCTTTATATTTGTGTTTGTGTGTGTATGTTATATATAAAACATATCATATGTTTTGATCACAATATTGTAAACTTAAACCCCCCCCCCCCCCATGATAAAGGAATGAAAAAAATATATATATAAACAATACAGTGGTAATATGATGCATTTTTTTGTATGATATACCTATTTTAGAAATGGTAATTGTGTGAAAGATTGACGAAAGCAATCTTAATATTATTTATTTCATGAGGTGGTGGGCCCCGGCCAAAGTTCCATGAGAGACATGAACCTGTCTTGGAAGCGCTCCCAGCTCCTGGCATAGAAGGCTTCTCCGGTCCTGATAAGGAAGCTGGTAATGTGATATCTCTGGTGAGTTAAACATTCTTTGTTATAAATTTCCAGACTTTCCACCTTGACTATACTCCCCCCCCCCCCCCTTCATTGTGTGACATGATCAATCGCCACACAGACATTGAAAATTGTGTAAAGAACTGAAACCGGTTATTACTTTTTTTTTTTCAAATTTCTAATCATTAGATATCATTTTTGCTAATTTTATGAATAAATGTACATGTATATATAACTTTATGGTCAAGCAATGTAAAGCAGTAGCTAAATGAAATGTTCTGTTAAAAACATGGAAAGGAGACACATGCATTGGGAATCTTCACCTACTTTGTAATATTTTAAAGAGCTTCTATATCTATTAAAGCAATATTTCCTTCTCAAAGAAAATGATTTTTCATCACTAATCTCAGAAATTTAGCAAGCATACTCCTAAATTTGAAACACATTTGTATTTAACTTAAATTCTACTTGATTACTTAACAGATTTAGTGTTTTTTTTTAAATGAGATTCTCATCCTATCATACTAAAGTCAAGATAGATTTGCTGAGGTCAACTAATGACATGAGGCAAAGAATCATATTAGCATTTCACTGTAAGAGCAGATGGGCCTATATTGAATAAGCATTTTTTGGCCCAATAAAGTTAACTTTGCATTTACCTGACTTGTATATTTGGCTTCATTTTTAAAGTAAGGAACTCTATAAGACTTGCAAAAGACACAGTTCACAAATTTCTAATTGATGGTAAATATATATATATATATAGATATGTTTTTAATGAATATACACGATGATGTAGAATAAGATAATGAGTCCAAAATCAATGATGAACAATGATAATGAAAGTGGAAATGATAATAACATCAATTATACAACTAGCATCATTAACATTATACATAACAATTTATATCATGTTCTTCTTTTATCAGTAAGATGTTTGCAATATAAATATGAATTCCATTTGCAGTTAATTCAGTCACAACATGAAGAACATCAGCAGCAGCAACAACAGCAACACCAAAAACCTCAGCAGCAACCTGGACCACATCAGAAGCAACAGAAATGGGAGCAGCAACAGCAACCACAAGGACAAAAAAGGAAGCGCACAGTTGATGGACAGCTGGAGCTGTTGGAGATTGAGAGGGAGAAACTTGAAATAAAAAAGCAAAGACTCGAGGTTGAAAAAGAAAAGTTACAAGTGATGAAGGAGATACTTGATGCAGTCAAAAAGATCGCAACATTTCAGAATGAACTGTAATTTCCTTCATCATTTCCATCTATATTTTTCAATCTTTACATTTGTTTTTTCTCACACCTGTAATCAGAAATACCCGTCGTAATATTTCTATGCACAATATTTTCACTTCATTTGTGTTGATATGCCTTGAATATGAAAACTCAACCTTCTAAAAGTTGATGATATAATATCATGCACATCTTTATCCATATAGGGCCATTCTCCATCACTTGTGTGACCAAAATCCTGCAAAATAGCAGGTTCAAAACTAATTTGTCAGTATTTATCTTGTAGCAGAAGTCTCCCATTTTAGAATTTTGAATAACTGTATTATCCCCAACAGAATTACTTTAAAAGTGCGTACATCATTTCACTTTCAGAAGTGAAATCAGGTCAGTCACGGTCAGTCACATGTGTGACTTCGCACAAAAATTGGTCTTACTTGGTTGGTATTCAGAAATATTTTTCTTGGATTTCCCTGGGAGTGTAAGTTTCCACTTTTCATCGCTGTGTGATGGGGATTGTTCTAAACAATTTTAAAGCAATTTTCCATAAATGAAAGAACATTCTGTTCTTTCACAGGTGAAAACTGGCTCAGTGTGACCAGTCAAAAAGGGGGCGTTTGGAATCTGTAAACACTTCATAGTTGAGATATTGTTTATTCTTGTCAAATAAAAGGGAGAATAGAATTCTAAGAAGAATAACATTAAAAATTTGATGATTTACAATCGAAATCAATGCATTTTTGACTAATTTTCTCTTAAAAAGTCAAGAGTTGACCAAAAAAATTGAGTATGAGGTATGACGTAAAAGTGGGTACCCAGTTTCGCGCTAAACTGTACAATATGTATTATAGTTTGCGCGCATTTTGCTAGAATTGCGCGACAAGGTACCCACTTTGATGTCATTTTGAGGTAAAAGTGGGTACCCAGTTGAAACTGGGTCACAGCTGAGGGGTCAAAAATATCCTGGGGTGGTATTCTGAGACTGTTTTAACTCTGTTTTAAGTCTGTTTCAGCAAATCGGTATTCTCAACGTTTTATCTCTGTTTTAACTTC
This sequence comes from Echinometra lucunter, assembly GCA_029962745.1. Taxonomy (NCBI): domain Eukaryota; kingdom Metazoa; phylum Echinodermata; class Echinoidea; order Camarodonta; family Echinometridae; genus Echinometra; species Echinometra lucunter. Next base: position 17,317,330 of record CM057170.1, read on the forward strand.
TGTTTTAAGTTTTGTTGTAGGTTGCAGGTATTCATTAAAAGTGTCGATAATAAATTGAACTCCCTGGCGATTAAATCTATATTTCTTAAACATTTCCATGTCATCATACAAATCTATCGGATTGCTCCTATCGCGGAAAACACGCTCCCTTCGGAGGGCAGCACCCCCAAGGATGTTCAACAGTGCTGCCATTTTTGTGGTTGCTAAGGCTCCCAAATTGGATTAGTCGGTGAAAATTGGGTTTGTCGGGAGGTACAAGAGCACCGACAACTTTATTGAAATTAGTCGGTGCTCTTTGGGAAATTAGTCGGTGTTTTCCGACTAATTTTCATGAAATGGAAAATAGTCGGTGACAGTAAAATTGTCGGTGAAAATGAAATTAGTCGGTGAAAACCACCGACTAATTGTTTCATGAAACGCCCCCCAGGTCTATGGGGTGTAGGGCGACAAAAAAATGTCACAGAGGCAGGACACATTTTCGTTTGCTGCCTGGCTACAAAAAAATTTGCACCAATCAGATTCCTAAAAAGTTAGCGTAAAAATTGTTGCCATGAGATTGTTTGCGCAAGTTTTGACAAAATGCTCTCTTATTTGAGAGATGACACGTTAATGCGCGTTCATCAGCATAAGTGGCGACACAAAGTCGCATCAAATCTGAACACAAAAAATGTTTGCACACAAAGTGGTGCCACAAAGTCGCCTCATCTGAAAACGCCTTTAGGATTCAACTTAGGGGAGATGACGAAGGTATAAGATATAATGTCAACGGATACAGAATGTCAATTTCAGAATCAAATCTGCCATTGCAAATATTAAAAATAGACTATTTTATCTTTAGGCGCTGCAATACAATAACTTAATATGTCACTGTACTAAAAACTCTGTTGATTCAAAGATGTTAATAGGAAAAGAAGTCAAAAATGATATAATCACTATATAGTCATATAATTTAATATTCTTCATCATGCATATTGCAATTATCATTAATGAAATACGTATAAATGTACTGAAAAAAATGGCATACCTGCAATTCAACAGAGAGGTCTCTGTCGGATTGTTACACAAAAACATCATCCTTCCTGATCTCATCCCAGAGGTTGCCGAATTCCTCCATTCCCAGAGGATAATTCTTGCGAAATGTTTCGGGAATACCTGGAATGTTTATTCGGTCTGTTTCTCCTCTCTCTGCATCCAAAAACAAGCTGAGCAAGAAAGATTGCCACCTTGACATACCACATACAAGTTAAAAAACCTTCCACCCTTTTCTATCTCAAGAGCATAAATTGTCATACGAAAAAAGTTGAATAATCCTTCACACACTTTGCAGCATCAACACTACTTCCAACCATGGTACTCGGCAAACCTCTTCGCACATAACACCACATCACACACAGAACAGGACGTCTTCGTCTCACACCTTACACCAACATTCTTACATCCCTGACAACGTCGCTTCTCCCCACCTTGAATGCGATGCCCCGTTCTTCATCTTCCTGATCTTCCCGATCTTGCTCATCAGCGTCATCTCGTGTCTTGGCCATGAGCTGCTTGGCGAGCCGCTGTCGAAACTCCAGCATGGTGTATGGTATATGGTTACCTCTCCGGTTCACTCTACGATGTGCTGCTGATTCATTCATCAAAACCAGAGCATTTGACACAGACACATCGAAGAGGAACCAGAACAGGTAGACCCACCATCTCCTGCTCTTGCGTGCAGTTGGGAGCTCCGTTCTTTTCTGGTCTACACGATCCACAACCATTCATGAAGATGTTGTACTGCTGGAGGGCCTGGGGACAAGCAACCTCTCTCTTACTACCATCATGCTGCGTCCTCTGCACTACTTCCCCCCTGGTGGGATCATCAGCTGTAGAGATGAGATTTACCACACGTTTGTCCTTCCAGGCGCATGGCGACATGCTCCCTTTCTGGGCGATGTTACAGTCACCTTGCTCCCTCAGAGGAGCCCTGGAAAGGATGTCGCATAGCAAACCTTTTAGATTCATTCGAACCGTCCCTCGAGCATAGATCCCCATACCACGCAATCACTCAAACAGATCAACGGAACCAAAATAATTGTCCACGTTGATCACATGATTCCTCCCCCTAAGCCTCTCACATAGATCAAGCACAACACGGGTAGACAGTCCTCTCTCTTGCACCTCACGTTGTACTCTTCCAGAGTAAACCTGGAACTCATTCGCATAACCATTCACAGGATCTGCCCTCATCCACATTTTCACTCCATACTTGATCGGCTTCTTTGGCATGTATTGGCGAAACCCAAGACGGCCACGGAAGGCAATCATAGCCTCATCAAAAGAGCAGTTTTGGTAGCCTCATCAACAGAGCAGTTTTGGTGCGGGTTGTACTTGCACAGGCAATTTGACAGAACTTAATCGAGAATTGGCCTAACCAAAAACAACTTGTCGAAATTTGGATGGTCCTTAGGGAGGTTTTGTTCCCTATCATTCGCATGAAAACTTGTGCTAATTTCTTCAAAACGCGTCCGTGTCATGACCTTCTTGGGGTAGAAGAAATCAAAAACTTCATCGATACTCCAATACATGCGCAAAGTCAGGAGAGGAACCACACTCATGTACACTTGAATACCCAAAAACTTCTTCATTTCCGACAATGACACCACTTTCCATGGACGAAGATTTGGATTGGCAGCCCGTTTTTGCTGGGCATACCGATTGGTTCCCGGACCAGAAGCTGGATGAGTGCCAAAGGAAAAAGTAAGAAGAAAAAATCCAGCTCGCTCTTCGTAGCATCTAACTGAGTAGTTGGTCCGGGAGCAGGACCGGCGAAGTCCCGGGGAGGAACACAGTGAACATTTCTTGTCCACTCTCCGTATGGATCGGTGTCAGAGTCGGAATCATCACCAACATATTCCATAATCACATCATCGACACCATCATCATCTACAGCTGCTAACACATCCCTATCAAGCCTAGCCTGATCATCGCCTTCGCCAACACATCCACAACACTAATATTGGCATCAACATCCAAATCATCATCAACACCAATCTCTATTTCATCAGCAGGAAAACCATCAAAATCACCCTCTTCATCATCAGTCAAAGCAAACACATCCAAATATCTAGCAACATCACTCCGATCATCCAAAAAATTGGCCATAATACACTGACTATGTTACAACTTGCAAGAAACAAAAACTAACGTAATGGACTGTTGTGTAACAAAACTTAACTTCAAACGCTAGATTAGATATACAGGGGAAACTCGGTATAACGAGGTCGTCGGGACCGAAGGGTTTTCCTCGTTATAGCCGTTACCTCGTTAGATCAGAATAAACAAAAAAAATATATGTATGGGACTACATGTACATACATGAATGTACAGAGGTCTGCTGCTGCTATTTATGAACTCATTTTGCAGCTACAGAGGCATTGATAATAATATCATCCTCAGATCTAGCTGATAATATTCTGGATATCAGAAAATGTGTTTAAAGTACTAATTTCAGACGCCAAAATTACCGGTGACATGAAAGTTCATCGCACCATCGGGGTTGCCTGTTCCGCGGTATGAAAAAAATAGTTGCGCGCTGTACTATGTTACAATTAAAAACACGTAATCTGCGTGCATCGGCCACCAGCCCAGTTGAGCCAGCTGGGACTTGTGCGTGCCAGTAGCGGTGCCGTTATCTCTGCTGAATGGTTTTTGTTGATAAAGCTGCAGTGAAATTTGCTTGCTCGTTATAACGGGAATGATTATCAATGTATTTCTTTGTTTAAGGGGTTCAGGATTTAGCTCATTATAGCCGATATATCGTTATAGCCGATCTCGTTATAACAGGTTCATGCCACCATGGACTTACACGTAAGTAAATTTGGGACCGTGACAAAACCCTCGTTATAGCCATTACCTCATTATAGCCGAGCTCGTTATATCGAGATTTCCCTGTACTAGATGATAGATCCAGACCTACACCAAAAATAACAACGTATGGGACTGTTATTGTGTAACAAAGTTCAACGAAAACTCACATACAACGACAGGCGCAGGCAAGACACAAAGTCATTCACTCACTCAGTCATCTACAATATCAATGCACACATGCATGCATTCAAATATAATTAAAGATTCGCTCCTTCACGAGATTCTCGGGTCAAACAAAATCAAACAAAATCGGAAAATCCACACAGATAATCGTAATAAAACAACCACTTCTAAATTCACTCAAACAGACACAGAGTGAGTGAGCTATAAACAAACTCAAAGCTAAAATGACAGGGCAGAAACGCAAATCTGTGAAATCACAACACTCGTTACTGCATAGGCAATACAAGTACAAGCAGGCAGACACTACGGCAAATACACTGTACACAACTCGCACTCGAGTCACATTCGTATTATACACGAATAGGGTTGTGCGATTGATTCGCTCAAGTCACCTAAAACTCACCAGATTTTCACCGCAAACAAATACAATCACAAACTACGTATCCACCAAAATGAAATTAATGACAAAGCCTTCCGACAAAAAAGTGTAAAAGAAGAAGAAGTGAACAGAAGAGCACAAAAGATAGAATAGAGAAATTGGGCGAGCTGGGTTGTCCGGAATCTAACTGAAATGCGAATGAGTGGTATCATAAGAGGTGCTATCGATATCGCCGAAGGGCGCGAAAATGCCCATGTCGCTAGGTAACTGTGGCGAGAACAAAACATATTAATATTCATCGCAGGCTCGTACATTTTTGAAATGAAATGTCCAATAAAGGGTCTTCTAAAATTCATCAGGCTAAAATGGGTCGGTCCTAAGACGAAGTAATGAGTGCTCTGATTGGCCAAAATTATTCTGTATCGGCAGGCGATGTTTCAGGTGACAAAACTTTCTAGTTTTCTTGTAAACACGGCAAACCACAAAACATGGACCCTCTGTCGCGAATGGGTTAAGAAGGTAGAAATCTGGCAGATTTCTATGCAAGTTATCTCATAACTACCCCAACTTTTCAGAAAGTGATTTGAGAAGATGATGTGCTGGCCTCAATGTGACAACACCCTAAACTTTCCCCTCATTTGCATAATTTTCTCATCTCATTTGCTCCCTGAAGCATAAGAGGTCGGGATTTCGACAAAAATCAAATCAGAGGAACTCCTCAAGAAGATTTATGATGATTAACCTCATTAACCCATTCGTGACAGAGGTCCACATTTTGTGGTTTTGCCTAATATCTTTTGATGCAAAGCCCTAAAATCATACCAAATACATGAGCAGAAAGAGCAAAAAATTCTACACAAACTGTGCCCATTTTGGTTGCGTCAATATTCATTGATTGATGCTGAAAATTTTTTAAAAGGAAAATAAGCATTAAAATCCTTAAATTGGCAATGTGATAGAAAGTTTAAAATCACTGTTTTCCCCTGCAAATTGGCAACTTTTTGACTTCTCATCATAATTTCTGTCAATTTATATTCATTTCAGATACATGACGTTTTATAAGAAAAATGTAGCACTAAAATAAAAATGTTGGTGTTGCCAATTTGAATAAAAGCTGATCAAATTAGGCTTTAAATAATTCCTGTCACGAATGGGTTAAGCAATTGAATTTTGGTCGAAAGGTGAAAGAAGAGCTTTTCCAGTCCCATGTGCTCATTAAAGCATGAACTTTCAATTAAATGCTGTAAGATCATTGATACATGTACAACGGTCATATAAACATGCTAAAAATGATATCAATAAGATTTTTAGTGCACGAGGAAATAATTACTGGATAATTTCAACATGGTGATATTTTGTTTTTTATTATGTGTTGTCTCTAAAAAATTCAGAAGATTTTTTTTAACGAAAGACTATTTTTTTTTAAGAAAATCAATTTTTCTCTGGTCCCTTACATCACGCCGCTTGTCAATTACATAAAACCTCATGCAAAGGCCTACATTAAAATTTCTATGAATTTTAGCAAAAGGTCATAACTATCTATAAAACCTTTGAAAAGTTTAGAATTGTGCATCTTATTTTGCAATTTGACTGTTTTATAGGTTCTGATATGTCCCGTAAGTCACAGGTCAAATAGCTTGACTTGCCTGAAAACTCCCTGCTGAGTCGAGGGGGAGGGGGGGGGGGGGGAGGGACTGGTACCCTGCTTCAGTCCCAGGTAGATCTCCATCAAAGGAACTGCAGGAACTGCTATCCATGTCTCTGACCATCAGTAACACCAGAATCACTGTTGTGCATGGTGACCCTTATATGTAGGGTTGTATTGCTCTTTGACAGAAGTTGTCTGTGGGGAACAAACATTCAGAAATTTAGAAGAAATAAACATGCATGCATAAAGTATAGATTTCAAAAGAAAACACTACAATGAATGGTCCAATAATAAATCACAATGCTGTTCCCAAAAATCCATCGTTGAAAGAGAGATACTCATTAAAAAACAGGATGGTTCAGAAAATGGACGGGTCATAATGTCACATAACCCCGAACCTCCCCTCCCCCCTCAAACTATCATACACACACAAAGGGTCCATTTATTCCATGATAAATAACTGGGAAATTATACCTCGATAATCAATACAGTTGCTTTCATCCTAGTTCTTCCTCAGAGACATACTGAGGAGTGGACTCCATGTGACAGGAACTTAGCTCCATGTCAGCAGTACAGGAATCTACAGTTGAATCTCCTACAGAATGTTTAAGAAATGAAACAAGAGTTCTATTTAAGCATTTGCATTGAAAAAGTAACTGGGAAAGGTAGATTAGTTGTTATTAACAGGGATGCCAGCTGGAATTGATCAGAAGGCCCGAAGATCGCCTAAAATGAAATATTTCTTTACACAAAAATGCCTTAACTACAGCCTGAAAATAAATTGCCCGGGCCTGAATTCAGGCTTTTGCCTGAAAACTGCATCCCTGTAAGAACAGGCGTCCAGCATGAGCTTTTGGAATCATCAAATCAATCAGATATCGACACTTTCCCAAAAAGACAAATGCACTGCATACAACAAGGCAAACGCCAAGCGTTGTCTCGCCTGCATATTGCAGTCATGAAGAGACTGCATGTCAAAACTATGCTATATGACTTCTGACTTCTGAGGCTGTCAGCAGTTTAGGGGGTGAATTGTGGTTCTGACAGTTTACATATGCAATAATGGTATAGGCCTACTTTATCCCTAGGAAATCAGATAACACTAAGAATGCTGTTAATACTATGAAGCTATAATTATTTCCATGCAAGTAAGGAAATGAATGTTAGTGAAAAAGAATGTAACTGATAATAATGTGAGTAAAATTGTAAAATTAAATTAATTATTAAGGTGTTATGGCAAACTTATTGTTTGAAAAATGGAGGAAAGGTTGTGCATGAAAGATAAATATAAAAACTTATTGTGTGTGATTTTTAGCCATCTTGCCTTCACTTTAGCAGTAGGGTTTTCTAAATTGATCTGTGTGCATATGATAAGTAAATGATGCAAGAGTGAAGTACTACAAGATAAAATAAGTAATAGGGTATGAGTAGGAAGTTTGAAAGAGTGCAGTATTTGGTGATTCCACGTCAAAGCTATAGAAAGTTATTAGGTGTACAACATAGCACAGTGCCAGTTATGAAAAGTTCATTGACCTTTGACCTTTGACCTTAATCAAATTCAACTCACATTCGAACTTGACCTGCACCTTCAAGAGATGGACCTCTCATATGAATTTGGCAATCCTACCTCGAAGGTATAGAAAGTTATTGTGTGTACAACATAGCACAGTGCCAGTCATGGAAAGTTCATTGACCTTTGACCTCTGACCTTATTCAAATTCAACTCATACTCAAACTTGACCTGTGCCTTCAAGAGATGTACCTCTGGTATAAATTTGGTGATCCCACCTCGAAGCTATAGAAAGTTATTGTGTGTACAACACAGCACAGTACCAGTCATGGAAAGTTCATTGACCTTTGACCTTTGACCTTAATCAAATTCAACTCACATTCGAACTTGACCTGCACCTTCAAGAGATGGACCTCTTGTATGAATTTGGCAATCCTACCTCGAAGGTATAAAAAGTTATTGTGTGTACAATATAGCACAGTGCCAGTCATGGAAAGTTCATTGACCTTTGACCTTTGACCTTATTCAAATTCAACTCATATTCGAACTTGACCTGCGCCTTCAAGAGATGGACCTCTGGTATGAATTTGGTGATCCCACCTTAAAGCTATAGAAAGTTATTGGGTGTACAACACAATTGTTGACGACGACGCCGACGACGACGCCTACGCCGACACCGGAAATAGTGATACCTATGTCTCGCTCCGCTACGCAGGCGAGACAAAAATGAGTATGAATGTACCGGTATGAGACACACATAATGTAGCATGAATGTTTGGTCAGAACACTTCAGCCAATTCTCATCTTATACTGAATATGAGAGCATTTTAAGACCTCAAGTTTCTCTTTAAGTGACAAAAAGTTCACTTTTATCAAAGGGCAGTTCTCTAGACTTAACATGGTGATTCCAGTAAAAGCAGAAATATCAGTGAATAATAATTTAAAAGAAAATTTAAAAAATACATGCCATAGAAAAAAGAACATGAAAACTTGACAAAGTAATCAAGGCAAATGTTCTCATCTCACATCATTGGATTATCAGTAATGTTCATTTGACAATGATCTAATGGTGGATTACAATTCTTTAATAATTTCATGTCTACCATACAGTTCAAATTGATATCTTTCTAAATATTTCAGCAAGAAACCTCATCTAAAGTTCTCACTCTTCCTTCGTACTTCCTCAGACAAAAAATCCTCATTACATCCCTGCTCCAAATGTTCCCTCCCCCCGTAAGTTGTATTTTGCACTATTTCCTGTGACATTACTTTTTTTGTATCTGCAGTTTTTTTGTTGAAAAAAAAAAGTCTTCAAGAAACAAGAATGACAAGCACGGTCCAGACTTTGAAGTTATACCAGTGAATGTGTGCTCCAGAGTCTGTCTAAGCCCCTATTCTATCACTTGTTACTGAGAACAAGTACTTGCCGAACTCTGAACATTGTTAATACTAATCAAAACCAGACTGCAACCCTGATCAAGTTTTAATTTATCTATCAAATCTATCCAGCAAGTCTAAAAATTAAAAAATAAAATTAAAAAAAAAAAACAGACAGTTTTGGGTCTGAGCAAGTAATTACACTAGGCCTACTGACCGTCTCATTTGCAGAGACTCCAACTCTCAAGTTTTTGGCAGAGATCGAACTCCTGCTCTGAGTCCATTTTCACAAAATCTCCCACTCGAGTTTGAATTTCTCTCGCCCTAGCCGTGTTTCTCCTTTTTTCTCCCACCCAACCGCCTTTTCGAAAAAAATGAATCTGAATCATCGGATTTTACCTAGGTCTAGACTCTAGATCTAATTTAGTGTTGTCATCACTCAGTTCAAAAATAAGCCTTAGAAAGCACAGGGAGCTTCTATGACCCTAAAAGTGGCCTCTGGGCTTCTGGCTGGAAGGAATTTTGTGCTTTGCGCTGGTGATGTGGGCTACGCGCACATTGACTGAGTCGGAGTCTCCCGTTTGCTAGGGGGGTCTCAGCGGGAGAATCTCCCGCTTAAGAGGTGCTTGGGGTTGGAGTCTCTGCATTTGCAGTGGCGGCAAAACGGGGGGGGGGGGGGGGGGGGGGGGGGCATGGGGGCAGAGATGCCAAGTTCCCCCCAATTTTACGAGTGAGATTTTCATGACTCGGCGTCTCGGCGAGGGAGCGAAGCGACCGAGCGGGGGGAGGGTGTGGGAGGGGGGACACCCCCCTCCCACGGTAGAGAGCTTTTTCAATTTTCAGCTCTTAATCATGGTGCGATCTGGTGCATACTTAAGTGACTATTTTTTACTTATTTTGAAAGACAAAAAAGGTAAAAATACCTTCAATTGCAACTATCACTTTAATCAGTGCGTATAATCTAGCGAATAATGCTACTTTTTTTTTTTCTGTCGGGTCCCGATGCATGAGAAAAATGGGTGCCATGCGTGAGATCGTGAGATGGACCCTGAATGCGTGAGTCTCACGCACAATGCGTGAGACTTGGTAGCTCTGTGGGGAGGCATTTGCCCCCCCCCCCCAGTTGCCCCCCCAGAAATTTTGAGGACTGAAGTAACAGTAATTTGTAAATAAGATGTTGTCATAAGCATCATATTCAAGCTGTGAAGTGCTCTAAAATACCATTTTCCGCTCTTCAAAAAAAGTGGTTATTTTTGGCTCGCTCGCTTCGCTCGCTTGTCATATTTTTAAATTTCTTTTCTAAAATGCAATTAAAAACAAGAAAAGTAGCCAATTTTAGCTCGCTCGCTTCGCTCGCTCGTCTTATTTCAGAATATTTATTTGAAAATGTGATTAAAAACCAAAAAAGCGGTTATTTTTTGTTTGCTCGCTTCGCTCGCTCGCAAAATTGATATTAAAATGTGTAAGAGGAAAAAAAATCCAAAAATTCAATTATCCCCCCCCCCCACTCCTCAAAGTGGACTTACGCTGGCGACTAAAACTCACGCTTCACGCTCGATTTTTCCATACACGCAAAAAAAAAATTGACTGCCCCTGCCCCCCCAACATTTTCTTTTGCCCTCCATTTGCCCTCCATTTGCCCCCCCCCCCCCACTTTAACAATCCTGGTGCCGCCACTGTGCATTTGTCAATAACAATTAACATAAAATTGCTTTCCCACATGTGACATGCAACCGTTAACAATCAACCTCCAAAATAGAGCTCACGATCAACTTCAAGTTCAAACGTCTAACATTAGACCCAAGTTCAAACAATAATCTAATGAAGATGAGAACACACTCTGAACTTGTACTAAAAAACCCTGTGTCTAGCCAATTCCAGAATCAGGCAATACAAAAATCACACACACATCTTGACCTCCAATGCATATACATGTAAACACAATACAAATCTAACCAATTTTGTTATCTTGAGTTTTAATTGTTAAGTTAGAGTCTACATATTATTATTTTCAACACCAGTACGAACCCCCATCACAAAAGCACGTGGTTAATTTTGCCCAGTCACAGAGCAGCGCGCGCAGCGTGTATGCCATGCAGTCGGTTGTGCATGTGCACGTGTGGTTTGCTAGCTCAAGCGCCCAAGTTGAGTATCAACGTTTTGCATGCAATAATGCCGGAGTCATGCCGTCCCGACAGATATAATTTTCTGCAATAAATAATGTACAATATTACTTCATAAGGTTCCATATATGGTGACTTAAATGAACTCACCTATCCTCAGAATGCTCGCTAAAAGTTAAAGTACGCCGCATGCTCCAAAGTACTTTTAGTACGGTATAAGGAAACTTTTAGCTGCTGTGCTCACGACGTCATCATCACGTGATAGGATGATGCTAGCTAGCGCGGGAAATTTTCGTCGGATCGGGCACTCAAAATTGCGCGTTGCAAGCATGCAGGGCGCGGCGCGGCATGGTATGCGACCACATGCACACCTCATCCACCTTTCTCTCTGCCCTGCGCTAGCGTCTTTTCTATACATCACGCTTTTTCTCTCTCACTCTCTGCAATTTTCACCTCACGATCTTTAGCCGTCCTCTCCACCATGGGGCGGCACCGGCGTCGGGGGGGGGGGGGGGGGGGGGGGGGGGGAGGGGGTCATGTCCACCAACGAAATTAGGGATGGGGACTCATTAGGGTAAATTCCCTCCCCCCCCCCCATAAAAAAAACACCAGAAAAATGCATGATACCCGTTAAGAGACGCCAGAGAAAAATTTGTCATCAAATTCTTTGTATGAAGAGTTCCCAAAATAAGCTTTCTTTTATTTGTTTGGTGTATCCCCCCCCAAAAAAAAATCAATTAAATTAAATATAAAATGAAATAAAACAACAAAAATATTTTTTTCAAATAATAATAAATAAAAAATTAAGCTTTTCCCCCAAAAAAATTTGAAGCCGAAGATTCAGACCTTTCTTCCCTGCTTATCGGCAAATTTTTGGACACTGTGCCCCCCCCCCTTTCCCCGTATAAAACATGCGGATTGACGTCCATACTCTCGCCTTTAGACTTCTTTCCTTAGTCCCAGTCCTTAGTATGATTATTCCCCTGATTGATTAATTTGGCTTTCTCTCTCCTCAGTTTCTCCTAGCTCTCCTTTCGATTTCTCTCTGCTTCTCTATATCTGCCTATCCCTCCATCCGTTACAGTGGTGTTAGCTAAGATTTCATTTCGGGGGGGGGGGGGTGGAGGGCAGTATAGTGAGCACGCGAAGATGTGCGAAACAGGCTCCCCAGAGGGCTAGGGAGGCCGTGCAGGGAGGGGGGAGTTTCGCGAGGATGCTCTGATGTGTCTTTGTAATCATTCCTTGTCTACTCCCAGCCGCTCTTCTTACTTATACGTCCTCTCACCTTTTCTCTATTTTTTTTTGAGGGGCATTTTGGGGGGATGCCCCCCCCCCCCACCGCCTACAAAGGTGACCCTTCTGTGCACCTTCACACTCCATTATTCCTTGTGCTCCAGTCTACACCTCTTTCATCTCAGTCATGCAAACTTCTCTCTCTCTCTCTCTCTTTCATCAGGGGCGGTATTTTGAAAATCATTTTATCTTTTATCTTATCTTCACTGTGTTAACCCATTCGTGACAGGAATTATTTGAAGCCTAATTTGATCAGCTTTTATTCTTCAAATTGGCAACCCCAACATTTTTATTTTATTGCTACATTTTTCTTATAAAACGTCATGTATCTGAAATGAATATAAATTGACAGAAATTACGATGAGAAGTCAAAAAGTTGCCAATTTGCAGGGGAAAACGGTGATTTTAAACTTTCTATCACATTGCCAATTTAAGGATTTTGACGCTTATTTTCCTTAAAACAATTTTCAGCATCAATCAACGAATATTGACGCAACCAAAATGGGCACAGTTTGTGTAGAATTTTTTGCTCTTTCTGCTCATGTATTTGGTATGATTTTTAGGGCTTTGCATCAAAAGATATTAGGCCACAAAATGTGGACCTCTGTCACGAATGGGTTAATTGTCATAACAAATTTTAAAGGCATACTTTATGATTGGTTTGAACTGCGCAAAATCAATGACCAGCATGCGAGACAAAAGTGTGTGATTCGAGCCAATGCTATACGCTATTTCTGATTGCTATGGCAATTAAAATAAGATAAAAGATAAAACAATTTTCAAAAAAAAAAAAATTTAGCTTTGCTGTTGTTAATTACACTTTCATTCACATAGTTTAACAAAGCGTATCTCCATTTTATTTATTTTTTTCTGTACAGGTTCAAAGAAGATTTTGAAATAGTTATACATTTCTAATCATCGCATTAAAGGAAATAAAGTAGTGTTAATTTGATTTTCATTCAGGATAGCTAATTTGCAATGTAAATGTGAAATAATTTTGAGAAATTTTTTTGTAAAAAGGACCTAAAATCAACATTTTTGGTGCTTATATGCATTGTTAAAACCATTTCAGAATTGAAACCCCCTTCCCCTCTCCCCATCTTCTATCTCCTGCCCATCCCTCGGTCACAGTCTCTATTAATTCAAAACTTTTTTATCCCGCAAATCATCTTTTTACCCCCTTCCAATCTTTCTCTGCTCCCCTGACTACCCCCTTTCTGTCCCTCTCTTTCTATCTCTCCCTCTCTCTCTTTCCCCTCTTCCCAAGCAAGTTTTAATATTACTTCTAGCTGTTACTATTTCGTACCATCTCTCACATTCAATGCCCTTCTTTGTCCACCCCTCCCTCTCCCCCCCCCCCCCCCTCTCTCTCTCTCTTTCTCTCACTTTGTCACTTTCCAAACTGTATTTTCAAGGCTATCTTCAATTCATATACCTCTCCCTTGCTTTAGATGGTTTGGAGCACGTAACTTCTTTCATTATCCTGAAAACATTGTTGATATTTTAATCCACTATGTTCTATGCAGCAAACAAAACAATGGAAATCATAAAGAAAGTTTACTGTTTGTTCAAGTTCAAACACAAGTACACGTTTAGTTCATTATTTTTCCTTTAAAAAATCTCTTAAGTACACCATGCAAGTTTGTGTAGCATTCAATATAAAGTGATATCAATGAATGGAATTTTCAGGCATACATTTTTCTAATAATAACAAGTAACCTTAATTTACAAGCTGGTTGTTTACTCCCTAACGCTGGGTTCCCAATGCCGATCCGATCACCTTGACTGTCTCGATCTCTCAAAGCCTATTCTGCAAAAACAGGCATTATTTCCACACTTGAATACAATCATTCCATGAAGCCCTGATTAAGCCTTGTCATGGCAAGTCACTTGCAGTTTCAAATTATTTGACTGTACAAGAGACTTGCCATGGCTTCATGGAATTAATGTGTTTAGGTGTCAAAATTATGTCTGTTTGTGCAGAACTAGGTTTTAAGAGATTGGGACAATCGAGTTGATCGAATTGGCAGTAGAACCTAGCATAATGGCAAGATTTGTCTGAATGAATTGGGAAGACTTTGCTGCAAATAACTAACTTGGTTCATGTGCCACATCAAAATATAAACATTCTCACCCCAATTACTATTTTTAACCAGAGATGCAGTGTCAAATGTTATGGTCTCAAGGTGCACAAAGATTTTTCCAAATCTTGAAGGTTCATAGTTTTGGTCATTTCAAGAAAATTAAATACATTACAGATAATAAAGGCATTTATAAGAAACTTTGAAGTAAAATTTGAAAGGGTGATGTTCGTTATTCCAAAGGTCCATTATTCCGAAACACGCGAATTGCATATACCTATATGTTCATTAGTCCTAAAAATGAAAAAGGGTTTGTTAATCCAAACATTTGTGGCGTAATTCCAAAGGTTTGTTAGTTCAAAAATAAAATAAGGTTCGTTATTCTGAAGGTTTGTTAATCCAAAAATGAAATAACGTTCGTTATACTGAAGGTTCTTTAATCCGAAAATTAAATAAGGTTCCTTATTCCAAAGGTTCATTAATCCTAAAAAAAAATGAAATAAGGTTCGTTATTCCAAAGGTTCGATAGTCCAAAAATGAAGTTAGGTTCGTTAGTCCGAAAACAACCAACAAATTAATGAACCTTATTTCATTTTCAGACAAATGAACTTTGGAAATAAGGAACCTTATTTCATTTATGGACTAACAAACCTTCGGAATAATGAACCTTTGGAATAACGAACCTTTGGAATGAGGAACTGTAACCCTTTGAAAAGGCATCGTTTGCTTGGACTCCTTAGAGAGATATTATCACATTATGTAGCTACATGTAATAAAAGCCCTGCACTCAGGTAAAGAGAATGCACCTTTGCCATAGAAAATAAGTTTTTAAAGGTGTGCACATATACATACATGTACATTACGACACCAATACAAATTTTATGGAAATCTCTGTATTTTCTGTTAATATTTCCACGGATGTGTCTAGACAGTCAAGATCGTTTTCTATATCATAAATGGAATATTTCATATCCTGATCGAAACGAGATGAAATACTCTCTAACTGTGCTAGCTGTTTTGCTAGGTTTTGCTCAAGAACTTTGGCCTTCTTGTAAAAAGCATCTCTAATTTGGATCTCCAAATAGCCAAAGTAACAGTTTATCATTTCTCTCTCTTGCTCAGCTTCTTTCTTAAACCTTTTCATTTCAATTTTCCTCATCCTACCCTTGTCAATGAGAGCATCTAGATTCTTTTTCATGTCTTCTTCCACCTCTTTCTTCTTCTTCATCTCATAGCGCTCATGCTCGTTGATGTAAAAATCAAAACACATCACTTCAGAGCAACTTTTACACATAATGTCTTGGCGACGATAAGGGTGCCAGGTACAGAAACTTATGAACTGATCCTCGATTACAGGTACATCTAAAAGCCCTTTGACCAGCAAGTTTGGAGTTAAACCAGCAATGCGGTCTGGTCCCAAGCTGGTTGTCTTCCGACATATTGGACAAATGATGTGATTGCAGTCATCTTTGTGCTGCTCCTCATAAGATATTACGCATGTCTTACAGAAGGTGTGCTCACAACAGGGAAAAAAAAATCATTTTTTCTTTTCCGGGGCTACTTTTTGAGCCTACCCGCCAAAATTTTCTACATTGTATTACAGTTTACATTGGACCCTATAAGAATTTCAGGGGCTCTTTTTCAGTTTTCAAGGGCTCTTTTTGGTGTTTCGGGTGCGAATTCGGCCCGAGCCCTCGTGTATTTTTTCCCTTGGCTCACAACTAAGGATGGTAGGATCCTCAAAGACATCTATACACACTGGACACACCAAATCATTCTGTTTCTTTTCTGCCATCCAACTAGCCATTGCTCTTCTCAGCTGGAGCTCAAACTGTATAATTCTAATGGAGTTTAATATTTCCCCATAAAAAGAAGAAAGGCAATGCATTATGATATTTCCTTAAGTTCAAAATATATGCACAATGCTCACATTTAATAATCATCATCTTAATTCTCAATAAACTTTCAAAGGCAAGTGAAAACTATTATATGAAGGCCGTATCTCATTGGCGGAGACATCACCGCAACTGCTGCAACTGATCAGATGTGGCGACTCTGGAGACATTGGTGACAACCAATTTGCCCATAAGTTGTGGGCACATCGCCACGACGTCTTCGAGACTTCTTATCAGTCACGGCCAAGTCTCTGAGACATCTTCTCGGTCGCGGTGATGTCTCCGTGAATGATGGAGACGTCATGGAGATGTCACTGAGATGAGCTGGAGACTGGAAAAAGTCTCCCCCCCCAAAAAAAAAATTGAACGTGTTTAAATTTTGGGCGACTCCCAAGAGACCCATCTAGTTCCCAGGAGATGTCGCAGAGACGTCTCTGCAACCAGTGGAGACTCGAGTCACCACCAGGTCGCTCATTAATCTCCAGGCCAGAGAGATACCCCCTTTATTAACCAAAATTAGAATTATCAAGATCATGTCATTTCCATCAATTCAGGCTTATAATTCTATTATTTGGGTGACTGAACTTTGATTAAAAGGCTGGCCTTTGTTGACCCCACCCCCCCCCCCCCCTCTTCCACACACACAGAGTATATCAGTATATGTTCTTTTTAAAAATTTTAATTCATGATTAATATTTTTGTTGATTATAAAAGTCTTATTCCATCTGTAGAAATAAAGTGAAGTGAATAATACTTGTGAGACATTGGACATGCCATGCCCATGGGCAAAAGAGAGAGGAGGAAGGATGCCCCCCCCCCCACCAACCTCCACGCAATTCTCACATTAAGAGCCAAAGACAATTTGGGGTAAGTCAATACAAATAAAAGGAGAGCAATGCCAAGAGGAAATCAGAGGGTTGTCAGTGATGCTGAAATATAATTCTCAAACATTTATTCCTCATATTTTCATGTTTATCGAGCTTCGTTATAAAAGTTTTGTGTCTGAACAGGGGGAAAAATTCTCATCTTCCTGATTCCACTTACCAAAAATGGACTAGCATCAATCCTTGCCAAGGCTGATCTGCCAAGCTAGTTATATGGCAGGAAATAGAATTGGAACTGATGAACTACATGTAACTACTGTAATTGCAGAATCAAAAATGCGGATAACTGGAAAAGAGGGAAGAAACAAATGATAGATATGTTAAACAAAAGACTGTAGTGGGCTTTCATTCATGGGAAATTTGACACTACATGTATACACACTGTATTTGGGTGTTTACCCAGCAACAGGTGTTGCCCACCACCACAGGAGGGGGGGGGTCACTTCCATTGAAGAGTGGACAGCATCCACGAGAATCGTCCTTTAAAAAGCACCCTAAACGAGGATTCAAGGGCAGGCCGCTAGGACACCCTAAACACGGATTTTGTGCAGATGTCCCAGGTTTGCATGCCCTATACCCTAAACGAGGATATTCCTATTTTCATACCTTGAGAGTGATAGTGGGGTCCATTGAAAGTTTGGAGCCATTTTTATCTCGAGATAATTCACTGTCTCATTATGTTTTACACAGGTGTTATAGAATTTTCCGTGGCACGGGTCTTGTTACAGTCGGTGCAAATTACATACCCTTTTTGCGTTTTAGATTATCGTGATTTCCATTTTTGGCGTTTTTGACACTCTATTCGCGTTCCGCACGTTCCGCGCCTACCCCTGAAAAAATACCCTTTTTCCACGTTTTTTTTCTCACGGATGCTGTCCACTCTTCAATGGAAGTGACCCCCCCGGGCCCACCACCAGAAGTGCCATTGTGACTGCTTTCACATGAGTGCGTCATTTGAATTAAGGTTCTCGTGATGCATCACTAGAATCTTAATTCTAATTATGCAGTTTGGCCGTGTGTACACAATGGAGCATAATTTGAACTGTGCAATTCAAATGATGTTCCGGAGATGTTTTCCAGTGACGATTCTCCCGAATGATGGAACGAAACAGTTGTGTGTATGGATTGACCTCCAAATCGTGTTTTGGGGGCAGAGCTTATGGTGACCTTTCAACCACTTCCACAGAAAAAAAAACAAAGCTCGATGGTTTTGCGAGCCAGAATCAAGAAAAGGAAATTACACGCGTTAGAATAGGCACCAAAATAACTACAATAGTGTACCAATACTCTAGAGTCAATATAATTGCGCTTCTCCCAAGAGGTCAAATAATTGTGAGAAAATGAGAAGTAGCACAACAAAAAGGAAATAAAGAGAGGGGGATAGAGAGAGAGAAGGTAACAAGGAGAGGGAAAGAGAGAGAGTTCAGGTAAGGAGGAGAGGGAAAGAGATAGAGAGGAGAGAAACTAGCAAGCATATTAAAACTAGATGAACCTTCGACCACGCGTGGTCGAATTTTATGCCCCCGCCATTACCAAATCAGAAATAAATGGCACTTCATGTTGATTTATTTTCATTTACACAATGACATCTTCGACCTTGACCTCTGACCTTGTGACCCCCAAATCTAATGAGAGCATTGCCCTTTCCATATGCATACATGAGCCAAGTTTGTTGAACCGTCAAATGGTTACTGAGTTATCACAAGAACAAACCATTTCTATGTACATAATGACCTCTATGACCTTTGACCTTTGACCTTGAGACCCGAAAATCTAATCAGATCATTGTCCCTCCCATATGCATACCTGTGCCAAGTTTGAGGTTGATCGGTCAAATGGTTGTTGAGTTATGGTGAAAACGAACCATTTCTATGTACATAATGACCTCTATGACCTTTGACCTTTGACCTTGTGACCCGAAAATCTAATCAGATCATTGTCCCTCCCATATGCATACCTGTGCCAAGTTTGAGGTTGATCGGTCAAATGGTTGTTGAGTTATGGTGAAAACGAACCATTTCTATGTACATAATGACCTCTATGACCTTTGACCTTTGACCTTGTGACCCCAAAATCTAATCAGATCATTGTCCCTTCCATGTGCATACATGAGCCAAGTTTGAAGCCAATCTGTCAAACGGTTAAGTTATCGCGAGAACGAGCCATTTTATAATGTGTATTATTACCTCTATGACCTTGACCTTTGACCTTGAGACTCCAAAATCTAATCAGATCATTGTCCCTCCCATATGCATACACGAGCCAAGTTTGAAGTTGATCTGTCAAACGGTTCTTAAGTTATCGCAAGAACGAAAACGGGACGGACGGACGGACGACCCGAAAACATAATGCCTCCGGCAACCACCTACGGTGGGCGGAGGCATAAAAAGGGACAGATGGATGGGCAGACAACCCAAAAATGGGTACTTGTCACTTGGTCTAGTCTAATAAAGTAGTACTTAATGCCCATTTGGTCTCATCCCACATGGTCTATTCCCATTTCATCTACAACCTCCGGCAACACCTTTGGTGGGCAGAAGCATCAAAATGATGATGTTTATGAGGGAGGAGGAGTAGGTAAACAGCCGAAAAGAGTCAGAGAAAACAATAAAATGGACAATAGGCAGTGACAGCACTGACACATGGAGGGTAAATCTGGCCCCTCGTGAAAAAATTCAAGTGCCCCCCCCCCCCCTCTGCTTTTCCACATGTAAGAAGCACCAAACAAATAAGATCTATCAGCCATACCTTTTGAAATTCTTTTCTCTTTCTTCCCTCTTTTTTTTTTCCTTGCAAGCCAAACATTTTTAAAAGTGTGTCCCCCTCCATTTTAAACAAATCCTGGATTGGCTTGGCTTGTGAGGCCACTCTACGGTATCTGACCAAAAATAATTGAATCCAATATCATCATCATTATTATTCAATTATTATCATTATTATTATTATTATCATCATTATCAATATTATCATAAAGTAGTTGCCGTTATCTGTGCCTGGGAGGGGAAAAGCAAGCTCAATCACTGTGATCTTTGGGTCTCTCCTACCGATACCACTAATTGGGTTGTGCAGGTTTAGTTTCTCATCTGAATCTTTTCTGCGCACTAGTAGTAGTATTCATTTTCTAGATATTTACAGCTTGTCCTGCAGATTTATTTCATGTCTAAATAAAAACAAAAATATAAAGATAAAAACTTTACTTAAAAAAACATAAAAACAGGGAGGTGACAAAACAAAGAAAGTATATTTACCTGACTTTATTCCACGCTTTTATGTGGTTGAGGTGCACATCTCAAGCATGTATGCCACAATTATCGTAAACGTGGTAGAGCCAGGATTCTTCTACAAGGGGAACAAAAATTTAAAGGATGACTAAATACATATCAAAAAATAAATCAATAAATCATTAATCAATAATGAAAGAACAGATGCATATATAAATTGTATTTTACTTTGAAATTTAATGCCTCAATAAGGTATGTACATTCCATGCAATTCAGCTTTCAAACTGTAATGTGGTTTTTCATAAAACCTTTACAATTCAATTAAATAAAACAAGAAATAAAAATATATAAGACATCAATTAATCAATTAATTAATCAATGAATAAACATACATTATAAATAAAATTGTTTAGAAAACTTTACTTAGCTGAGTGTGTGCCTCTCACTCCTTCTTGAGGAGGCCAATACGCTTAATAGCAATTAACCTAAAAAATGAAAAGGGTGTCCAAACTACTCTAAGTAAAAGCTTTGGAACAATAGGTTGGGACTTGGAACAGA
Organism: Echinometra lucunter; assembly: GCA_029962745.1. Classification (NCBI taxonomy): domain Eukaryota; kingdom Metazoa; phylum Echinodermata; class Echinoidea; order Camarodonta; family Echinometridae; genus Echinometra; species Echinometra lucunter. The sequence goes on from CM057170.1 coordinate 17,338,331, forward strand.
TTTTCCAATGATGCAACAAATGACCTTAAAATTCACCTAAAATAGTCCATAGTATACACATCCACTAAGGAAACCATGGTGCAGCACTTATGCCCTTGAGGAAGGCATTTTATCTATAGTGCTTTTTTATCATAATCATACATCAAATAAATGAACATGCTATAGGCATCTGAATACCACCGTGTGCAAGTGTTTAAAAAAACCAACAACATAAACAAAGGAAACCCCGCTTTGGTGGGGTTCGGTCAATTTTATCTACAGTTGATCAGGCACCTAGTGATGAATTTTTCACTACTGGTGATGAGGAATGCATTTTCATTTCAAAATTCTCTTACAAGACTCAAAGTCAGTGAGGAATTCAGTCTTTTTCACTCGTCACTTCAATGCAATACCCAACACAATACAGGCATTGCCTTGCAGTCTTATTGTTAGTCATGTAGTAATGTGTCTTTTTTTTACCACGGGCAAACGCTCCTTGCTTTAACCCATTCGTGACAGGAATTATTTAAAGCCTAATTTGATCAGCTTTTATTCTTCAAATTAGCAACACCAACATTCTTATTTTATTGCTACATTTTTCTTATAAAACGTTGTGTATCTGAAATGAATATAAATTGACAGAAATTATGATGAGAAGTCAAAAAGTTGCCAATTTGCAGGGAAAAACGGTGATTTTAAACTTTCTATCACATTGCCAATTTAAGGATTTTAATGCTTATTTTTCTTTTAAAAAATTTTCAGCATCAAACAACGAATATTGACCCAACCAAAATGGGCACAGTTTGTGTAGAATTTTTTGCTCTTTCTGCTCATGTATTTGGTATGATTTTTAGGGCTTTGCATCAAAAGATATTACGCCAAACCACAAAATGTGGACCGCTGTCACGAATGGGTTAATAGTGAACCACTGAACCACATCTCTTCCCTTCCAGAGCTCTTCCTTTTCCGTCTCTTTCTTCTCTCCCTTACCTTTTTCTTCTCTCTTTATTATTTCATACTGCCCCTTTTAATTTCCTTCTTTCTCTTTCTTTCTATGCCTTTTCTTTCTTTTTCTATTCTGGATGGGAAGGGGTGTAGTTAATGTAGTTTTCTGGGAGTCAGAGCATAACAAGATTCAACCCATTTTTAAATTAGTAAATTGGTATCTGTGTTTTCATAGTATTATCGCTATTATCATTATAATTACTATTGATGTACTTTTTCTACATCTTTGAATGTATTATGTTGCTTGTTTGTCACTTTGCCAATGGAGATTTTGTATTTTTAATTCAGACAATAAACCATCTTGAATCTTCAATCTTCATTCATTTCTTTCTTTCTAATATTAGACAAAGAAGGAAAGAATAAAGAAAAATAAGCATTGAAATCCTTAAATTGGCAATGCAATGGAAAGTTTTCCCTGCAAATTGGCAACTTTTCAAATTCTCATCATACTTTCTGTCAATTTATATTTATTTCAGATACATAACGTTTTATAAGAAAAATGTAGCAATAAAATAAAAATGTTGTTGTTGCCAATTCGAAGAATAAAACTGATCAAATTAAGCTTTAAATAATTCCTGTCACGAATGGGTTAAATAAAGAAGGAAAGAATAATAAAGGCAGTGCATGAAAATTTGATTTCCTTAGGGTTTGGGTGGAGAGCATACATGGGAGCATACACGTATGGTGAGCTGTGCAAATTTATGTGGCTAACGACCTTCATACCGGTAGTTGAGCAGCCTGGACGAATCCAGGTGGTCCGGATTGGCTACCCCCCCCCCCCCCCCTTTTGCAGAGAGGATTTTGGGTGTAAAATACACCTGAAAATGCCGAGGGCCTTTTTAGGGGGTGGTCAGCAATTTTTTCAGGTAAAACTGATACCTGAAAAAGCTTCCCAGCCCCCCCCCCCCTTTTGAAAAAGTCTGGATCCGGCCCTGTTGAGGATAGAAATCACTACAATGATCAACAAATTCTGGGAAACTATTTGCTTACTTCACCCTAGGATGATAAAATATTTCATTTCCATCCCATTCCTTCAATCGGATCTCTTCATCTTGATCAAGAGAAGTTTTCAATTTTTTAATTTTTTTTAATCACCGCTCTTGCACCTCTGTCTCACATACGAGTCAGGGAACACTACTTTCCCCATCGTCAGCAATTTTCCCTGCATCTAGGCCTACGTGGGTGTAAGGTTATCTAATATCACCTCGCATTTGTGTTAGTGCATCCATAACATTAACAGAAATCATAGCAGCATCCCCTCCTGAAAACGGTGCATGCACTGGTGAGGGGATGCTGTGGCACTGATGCAGGTCTACACAGCTCAGCTGAATTGTTTCGCTGACTCGTTTCGCTGCAACGGCTCAACACAAACACAGTAAATGCACCATTTTCCCCTGTAATAATCTTCAAAAAGCATATATTTTCCTCCAGTGGTCATCTATATCTTCACGTTGACCACAGCAAACACAGCCCAACGACAACGTATTTCTTCCCAGTGTCACTGAGCCATGTGCAGACCTCCCAACCTTTCTGACTGAAAAATAGGGATGATTTTGCTCAAAGTTAGGAAAAAACAGCATTTCCCATAGGAGTGTGTAGTAAATTTATCTAGAAAAATAGGAAAATCATATCAAAACAAGAACTTGGAATGGTCAAAATTCAGATTCTTTCCTCCAAATTCAGAATGGTTGGGACTCATGGAGGTCTGCATGTGATACCGTCGAGTTTGATAATGGTCAGTCATGTCAGCCTTTTTTCTTTTTTCATATTTAGACTCTAAGGAGGAAATGTCTAGATCTATGGGTAAAAATACCTCCAACTCTGTCCAACAAGAAATCTAATTGCCTTATGTTATGGTTCACCTGCCTACGTAAACCTGTCTAGGCCAGCATTGTTTGCAACTGCATGACTATTCGCAGGACGTTCACCTTTGCGGCACGCGCAGCACCCCACAAGCCCACAACCCCGGTGAGCTACCCCGGGGGTTCCCCCGGCTGAATGACTCACCGCCGCGGGATGCTAAACATCAACGTCCATGAAGCCAGAGCAAAACACGAGACACAAACAATGATTTTTCTCAGCACAGAACCATTCAACCACTTCCTCAATTTGATCGGTGGGATCATAAGAGGCACGAAATAATACATCGAGCTTGGAATCTTTTAACAAAGCCAGATTTAGACAAGAAAGGAGACGAATAACAATTGCTTTATTGATCACATTTCAAAAGACTTTGGATGCGAGTGAACATATACAATTAACTGTTAATGCCATGGTGCGAATGCATCCGATTGGAATTTTCATCATCTCGCCGCAAGAGATGAGATGGAAAACTGTCATTTTCCTCGGCTTACCTCCCATGAATCACGATTTTCACATCATCTATGTATTCAATATAATCGAAATAAACAAAACTGAGTCGTGATTTTATTTCTAAAATTTGTAAAAATGATGAAAGCGAATGTTACTTACCCGTGTATCTTCAAGGTTGGAAAAAATCGCACGAGAAAATCCTCTCTCGCTCGCACGCTCATGTATACTACACGATCAGCTAAGTGTCAGGTGTTCGGTAATACTGGCCTGTGATTGGTCGATCAGCGGAGCACTGGCAATCTCCTTGTCACGTGATGAAACTTTCTCGTGACGTGCCTCTGAAAGTTTTAAAGGTGGAAATTAGCTCTAATTGATATATTATTAGTAAAATGAGAAACATCAGTTTTATCAATTAATATTTGAAACCCAGATATATAAAATGGAATGGATGTTCATAATCGATCATCATAGAGTAATCTACATGATCGACTACAGCATATACCACATTCTTTCGAGGAAAAAAGGACAAAAACACTACCTAAACTACTCATATGAAAATCATAAAAAAATTAGTTTTTATCCAATATTTGTCAATAATACTTGTTTAAATACATATGAAGGGGTAGCGACGCTAGAAAATTGGGGTATCTACCATCTTTAAAGCTCACAGGACTTTTGCATAAAGGTGGGCTGTGAATTTTCAACAAAAAAAGGTAGGTGATTGAGTAAAAGGGGGCTACTTAAAATGGGGGGCTCTAGGGCACTATCGTGTTCGCTTCGGCAACACATCTATTAAAATTGGAACGATACAGAGAAGATTAGCATGGCCCCTGCGCAAGGATGACACGCAAAATCGTGAAGCGTTCCATATTTTTGTTTATTTATCGCTAACCCTAACCCTAACCCTTACCCCAAGCTTAACGTTAACACTAACAATGACACTCGAAAAGGACTCAAAAAGGACTCAAATGTGGAAAGTATTCCGTGGTTTTGTTAATTTTATCAATAACCTTACCCCCATAACGCTTAAATTCAATCCTAGCCTAATCCTACCCCTACCCCTACCCCTAATTTTAACTCTGACCCCAACCCAAGCTTTGCTATACCTAACCATCACTATGTGATGACAGTGAGCAAAATCTTCACAGGTTCCCTTGTTTGACTGATTTTTATCTAGCCCTAGTCCTTACCCCAGACCAACTGAAAATCATAAAGATTATGCTAACCTGATAATGAGGAACAAAAGCATGGAGCATTCAATGATTTATTCATATCACTAACCTATAACCCAACCCTAACCCGAATCCTAACCCTGACAACCAGAGAAAAAAAGTAACATTAACCACAGGACTGATCTTCAGCATGGCCGTAGGCCGAGGGAGGGGTGGCCCCCCCCCCCCCCCGGAAGTTTTCATCCCCCATTTTTTTCTTTTTTTTCCCTTAAATTTTCTAAAAATGCCATGCACAGTGTGCACCATTTCATTCAATTTCAGTTCTAAAAATGCGAAAGCTCCTTCGTATGGGAGGGGGGATACCAGTGGCGTAGCTAGGATTTCATTTTGGAAGGTAGTAGTGAGCACGCAAAGCATGCGAATTGCATATCGAGCATGAAAAGTGCACTCCCTAGAGGAGAGGGTACAGGGAGGGAGTTTCCCCTCTCCCGCACGAAGCGCAGAAGCCCCAACGTTACTTTCTCATTGTTCCTTAATTGCTCCTGCTCTTCCTACGTTCTCTTACCTTTTTCTTTTCTCACTCATGCTTTTTTCCCCTTTTTCTTTCCTTTTTCTTTTTTTTTTTAATTTTTAAGGGGGGGCATCCGCCCCCACCCCCTGGCTATGCGAGTAGGGGATACCCCTTCTCACACCTCCTCACACCCTCCCCCGTTCAGTTGCCTTGCTCCCTCGCTTACGTGTTCCCTCAAATATCATATTATTGCCCCCCCCCCCCGAAAAAAAAATCCTGCGTACGACCTTGCCCTTCGGGTCTAACATTGGACATAACATTATTTCACATATTTGTATTGTGAAATAACATAAGAGATTAAGAGATCTCTGGTATACTAATGGAAGACATATGAGGAAATGTACAAGAACAAATAGGGTGAAATCATAATAAGTGAAAAAAATGAATAGAAATATATGTAAGTATAATGACCAACCAACTAGGTGAAATAAACTAAACGAGTGGGACATGCACTTATGACTGTGATAGATTTAATGATTTAATGTAAACAATATGAATGTATCATGAAATCTGCAGTGGGAAATGTGGAAATTGTAAGAATAGTAAAACAGAAGAATGTGATGAATTGAATAGAAAAGGGATATTGTAAATGATTGTGAGCAATAGCAAGAGAATATAATTTTTGAAACAAAAAGAATGGCATAATTCAATATTAACTGAAAATATAAACCATTTTGTTATACAATATCAAACAGAACTTTCAGAAGCTATTTTTAATTCAGGCTTATATAATATGCACAATTCTTATTTGCAAGTATTAGGATTTAGTATAAAAAATTGAGGGGAAAAAATAGAAAGAGAAAGAAAGAAAAAAGAGGGAAAAAAAGAAAAATAAAGAAGAAAGATGGAGAGAAAAAGAAAGGAAAGAAAAGAAAGGAAGAGAGCAGATGTGAAATTCAATGATCAGTACATGTACTCAACAACAACCAAGCACCGGTTCTCGAATTGGACTAGCGCCATCTATTGGTAAAAATCACTGTTCAGTGATTGAAAAAGTGCGCTGGCACCACAGAACTAGTTGGCTGGCACTATAATCGTTTTCTCTCTCTCTCTCTCTCTCTCTCTCTCTCTCTTATCTGCAGTACTCCTCCAGTACTGAGTACGGCTATAAACATCTGATAACTTTATTTGACTAGTATGGCTATATTTTGTAGAGAAGACTTAAAGAATTATTCACCTATAATTAAATTTCTTCCAAAACAGAATAATAATACTTGCGACAGCTTAAATTAGGATCTATTTATAAAGTCATTAATATAAACTGCATGTATACACATGTACTTATATCTGAAACGAGGCTCCTACGTTATAGTTATATGCTATGGAGTAACGATTATTTTTCTTGTTGATGAGGCGGGCGAGTTGGAAATTTGATTTCTACGTCTGAATTGGCAGGTGGAACATTGTAACGACCTTGTTCAATTTGTTGTTGATCATTCTTCCTATGACATAGTTTTTTTGATAGGCCTAATGTGATTTCTTATGACAAATATTTTCTTCTATATCATACGCTAGTTTATCTTAATACGCCCCCTCACAGATTTCCGCTCAGTATAACAGATCAATACATTATCACAAAGCACTTGATGCAACAAATTACTACCCTTATTGCTATCAATACCTAAATACATCTCTCTTAAAATGTGAGGGCATTATCTGAATTTTTCAGAAGAGCGAAAGGAAGTTCTTCGTCTTTCTTGAGTGTCTTTGTCCATTTATACTCCTTATCAGAGAATGAGAATAAAGCAAACAGATAATTTCAAAAGAAATAGAAAAGAAAATTCCCTCTTATAGTTGGGATGCACAGTTTTCAAAGATAATTGATTAAGAAATCACGGGGAAGACGCTCCTCTTCCCTACCAGTTTTCTGTACTTCAGTAAAATTTTTTGAAAGGCTATGACGGGAGTGACATTATTTACTTGGCTTGATTTTTAATTGGAAAGCTCCGTTAGATATAAGTGTTTTATCAATCGTAAATCAAGCCCAATTCATTGGAGTCTGGACAGGGAAAATCCAACGATTTACAAACCGCAAACTACAAACGGGTCTGCGATAACAGACTAACTCGAGTGTTAAAATTGGAACCGCACAGAGAAGAATAAGCTGGCCCCTCGGCAAGATGACTGCATGATATGATCGCAGCATTACGAAACTCGTTGTCTCGCAAGAGAGCAAGTGGTAGTCTCAACTCGCAATGGCGTAGCCTCGTTTTTACTTCGATGCAAACATGTAGCTGGTGTTGATAGGCCCCACGAGATTGTCATTGGAAAGGTATTGTTTTAGGCCTAAAAAGGACTGTTTTGGTCTCTCAATAATAACCAAAAACTCAAACATCTCTTCATAATTTACGAATGTGAGTTGATGAAATAATCCGTCAATTGAGAGCTGTACCTTCTCTTGACGATGATGCTGGACTCATGCAGCAATATCGATATCTGGAGTCTCATGATCATCCTGAGTAAATATCGCGCGTATTTCAGCGTATCTGCTTACCAGTGGCGGCACCAAGGGGGGCATGGGGGGCATTTACCGGTTCGGTGTAAAAATGTCAGAGGTAAAAATGTCAGAGGAAAAAATGTCAGAGGTAAAAATGTAAGAGGTAAAAATGTCGGAGGTAAAAATGTCAGAGGAAAAAATGTCAGAGGTAAAAATGTCAGAGGTAAAAATGTCAGAGGAAAAAATGTCAGAGGTAAAAATGTCAGAGGTAAAAATGTCAGAGGAAATAATGTCAGAGGTAAAAATGTCAGAGGTAAAAATGTCAGAGGTAAAAATGTCAGAGGTAAAAATGTCAGAGGAAAAAATGTCAGCGGTAAAAATGTCAGAGGTAAAAATGTCAGAGGTAAAAATGTCAGAGGAAAAAATGTCAGAGGTAAAAATGTCAGAGGTAAAAATGTCAGAGGAAATAATGTCAGAGGTAAAAATGTCGGAGGTAAAAATGTCAGAGGTAAAAATGTCAGAGGCAAAAATGTCAGAGGAAAAAATGTCAGCGGTAAAAATGTCAGAGGTAAAAATGTCAGAGGAAAAAATGTCAGAGGGAAAAATGTCAGAGGTAAAAATGTCAGAGGTAAAAATGTCAGAGGTAAAAATGTCAGAGGAAAAAATGTCAGAGGTAAAAATGTCAGAGGTAAAAATGTCAGAGGAAAAAATGTCAGAGGTAAAAATGTCAGAGGTAAAAATGTCAGAGGTAAAAATTTCAGAGGTAAAAATGTCAGGGGAAAAAAATGTCAGAGGTAAATTTGTCAGACATAAAAATGTCAGAGATAAAAATGTCAGCTCTGAAAATGCCGAAGTGAACGTGTTACAGGTAAGAATATTGAATTTGAAATTAGGAAGAGCACGAGATATTAAAAAAAGAATTCATACTGTATAAATGGAGTGATCACAATAATACTGCTCTCTGTAAGTGTGTATGTTTAGTCATTCGACTGGCCTTCCTGTCTTACTCATTTGATGTGAAAGTGATAATGCTGCCCCATTCAACCACCCTGTCAACCACGTAATGAGAGCAATCTTGTTTTGGCCGGGAGAACATCCTGGTATATGTGCGTATTGCCCAACAGTGTTTTGATCTTCCGAGCACTTGTTTAGCTGACTCCAAATATAGCAGCAAACGAATGCCCAGTTCCCTCTCTGTGTTTAAGATTTGGCCGGCTTGACACGATTGCACTGTGAAACATATTTATGACTATTTCAGCAAGCGATAAGTAAATCGCATGTTTTGGGTAAGAAATGTAGCATGGGATGATGTTCATTATTTTCTTTGTGAGATTAATTAAGTTACAGGATTATATCTACATGATTTAAGATCTTAAGTGGAATGACAGAATGGTAGATGAACTTAAGAAGGGATAACCACGTTCGATGTTTTGCATATGCTAACACAATAATCTAATTGAATAATTCTCTTTAAAAGTTGTAAATTCCGCAGCGTATCGGATGAAATAATACAAAAGGTCGAGAAATATTCTTCCTTACGTATAAGGACAATAATATTGAAGCATTCGTACTCGTATACCCCGCTTTATTGGAGTAGGGGGGGGGGGAGGGAGCTTATGAAGAGGAATGTACATATTAAAATCGCGCAGTCGTGCGAAATGTGTGTGGTCAGCTACTCGTGTTACCAACCCAGTTTTTTCCCACCATCGTTTTTACACTGCCCGTCCCCGCGGTGAAAACGAGGGCAATGCGCGCATACCAGAACGTTCACCCCGCCAACACCATAACCGTTATTTCCAAATGGCCAAGACAAGGGCATTCAAGTATAGACACAGTATGTTTACAGAAAATATTTGAATATATCCCACTTCCCATAATGTCTATAATTCAGTATTCGTACCTGAAACATGTCACTTAAACATTTCCAAATCTGGCATACCTCTGACATTAATTTTTTACCTCTGACATTTTTACCTCTGACATTTTAACCTCTGACATTTTACTTCTGAAATTTTTACCTCTGACATTTTTACCTCTGACATTTTTACCTCTGGCATTTTTACCTTTGACATTTTTACCTCTGACATTTTTTCCTCTGACATTTTTACCTCTGACATTTTTACCTCTGACATTTTTACCTCTGTCATTTTTTCCTCTGACATTTTTACCTCTGACATTTTTACCTCTGACATTTTTACCTCTGACATTTTTACCTCTGACATTTTTTCCTCTGACATTTTTACCTCTGACATTTTTACCTCTGTCATTTTTACCTGGCACCCATTTACCCCCCCCCCCCCCATTCAGAAGCTTTGCCCCCCCAGTTGCCCCCCCCCAGAAATTTTGAGGACTGAAAAGAAAAATTGTACAATAATTTGTAAATAAGTATAGATGTTGTCATAAGCATCATATTCAAGCTGTGAAGTGCTCTAAAATACCATTTTCCGCTCTTCGAAACTTCGATTGAAAACCAAAATAGTGGTTATTTTTGGCTCGCTCGCTTCGCTCGCTCGTCATATTTTTAAATTCCTTTCCTAAAATGTGATTAAAAACAAGAAAAGTAGCCATTTTCGACTCGCTCGCTTCGCTCGCTCGTCATATTTCAGAATTTTTATTTGAAAATGCGATTAAAAACAAAAAAAAGCGGTTATTTTTTGTTCGTTCGCTCACCAAATTGATATTAAAATGTGTGTAAGAGGAAAAAAAATAGTCCAAAAATTCAATTATCCCCCCCCCCCACTCCTCAAAGTGGATTTACGCCGGCGACTAAAACTCGCGCTTCACGCTCGATTTTTCCATACACGTAAAAAAATTGACTGCCCCTGCCCCCCCCCAACATTTTCTTTTGCCCTCCATTTCCCCCCCCCCCACTTTAACAATCCTGGTGCCGCCGCTGCTGCTTACCATTAGTTAAAGCTTTTGTGATGTGGTGTTTTGTATTTAGGCCACCATTCCATGATTTCTGAAGCCTTTCTGACTTTGTCGCAATTTGATTAATTGCACTGCATTGCAGTGACACGCGATCCCTATGTTTCACGTGTGTTATTGTGCGGTGATTGTGGATTTCAACAAACAAACAAACAAAAACCTTGGTCGTAAATTCTTATCTATTATAAAAAAAAAAAAATGTTTTTTTTTTGGGGGGGGAGGTGGCACCAGTACGCTTGTGTATATGAGGCACTAAGCAATTCAGTAGACCAAATATCTGCAATTAATATTCAAATACTCAATTCCATTTCATTTATTACATAATTTCAAATTAAGTTCATAACAGCCCGACGGTTCCACTATACCTGCTATTATCCCCAGCTATATTTTTTTTTCCAAGCGCCCATGATTTTTCTGTTTGTACAGATGGATGAACCTTGCTTCGTAGACACAAGCCTGTGTACAGCGACCCAAATATCTTTCCAATGACAATCTTGTGGGGCCTAGCTACACCACTGACCAGCTACATGTTTACATCAAAATATAACAAGGCTCCGCCATTGCGAGTTGAGACTACGAGCTGCTAGCTTGCAGCTTGATTCTAGTCTGCATACCTAGACTCATACTTGCTTATGCGGGTTAAATAAAAAGTTATTTCTATTCTTTAGAACATCGCCATGTCCCTTATGTCTTCCATGACGCAAGTTTTATCTTTAATAAATAACTTTTGTGTCTTTTCTGCCACATAAACCAGCTCAAACTACGTTTCTTTGCAAAGATAAACATGAACACATTACGAGGAATGAAGACTACGAGTTTCGAAACGCTGTGATCATGCCCTCGCCTTTGCCGACGAACCAGTCTATTCTTCTCTGTACGGTTCCAATTTTAACGCTCGAGTTAGTCTGTTATCGCAGACTCATTTGTAGTTTGCAGATTATAAAACGCTGGATTTTCCCTGTCGAGAATGCAATGAATTAGGCTTGATTTACAATTAATAAAAAACTTATATCTAACGTAGCTTTCCAATTAAAATCAAGCCAAGTAAATACAGTGTCCCTCCCGTCATAGCCTTGCAAAAAACTTAGCCCTTCTGGGGTGCAGAAATCCGGCAGGGAAGGGGTGTGATTCTTTCCGTGATTTCTTAATCAGTAATCTTTGAAAACTCTACATCCCAACCAATATAGAGGGAATTTTTTCTTTTGATCTGCTTTTCTTTTCTTTTCTTTTAAAAAAAATTATTTTCATATACTGATATACAGAGATTGTGGAGTATAAAGGGATAAAGCCAGTCAAGAAAGATGAAGAAATTCCTTTTGCTCTTCTGAAAAATTCAGATATTTGTCCCCCTTACACTTTGAGACAGATTTCCGCCCTAGCCTAAACAAAATAAATTATCAAAAACTATATCAAAGGAAGAATTTATCAACAATAGATTGAGGAGGGACGCCACGGAACCTAAATAAAGATTTTTATAATAATAATGATAACGATAATAATAATATGAACAATAATGAAGTGAAGTTGAAACTTTATTACCAAAAAATATATATACAAAGACAATGTTACTGATGTACAAACAAGAAAATAATATCTTTGGTAAAAGGGGACCACAAAATAGCAATAGCTGCTAATCGGGTGTGGCACCCTGATTATCATTACCAAAATGAGTAAACAAGAAAAAAATAAAAGAATAAATGAATAAATAGATGGAAATAAATATCTTTTAAAAAAAACACCCCACAACATTATCAACAACAGAATGCCGTGAGTAACATTTTCTGGGTGCCGTTGCATAAAACTTGCTATAATAGTAACTTCGCCATCAGTGGTAACTTTCATGGAATACTGGATTTTGATTGGCTGTTGAGCAACTTAACCATGGCAGTTACCATTAATGGCAAAGTAACTATAATAGCAAGTTTTAATGCAACGGCACCCAGATGTTATCTTATTAATGATTTTATTGGACATTATGCATCACAAAGTAACTTGAAAATTATTTTACAGGTAATTAGAGAGAAAAAAAATACGAATTTGATATTTTTAATCCGATGATCTATTAATATTTACCAACATTGTTAATTTCATACAGCATGTTATCTCATTTCAACAGATTCTAAACCCTCTGCTGATTTTTTTAAAAACCCGATTTGAAATTGTAAGACATAAACGATCATTAATATCCAGTGATTTGACTTATTGATTGCAAAAAATTATATATTACACGAAGATGAGCTTAGGAGTATGTTGATCGATTCAAAGATTGGCAGAGTGAGACTTAGTCTGAATAAGCAGACTCGTTTAAAATTTGTAGATGGCAAATCGTTATAGCTACACAAGCAGTGGCGACATAAGCCAGATATTTTTCGGGGCTGCGTTATCACCACCCCCCCCCCCCAAAAAAAAATAGGAGGGGTCCAGCTGATGACAAGCAAAAATGATAATGATGATAATAGAAATAGGTCCACAGACAAGGAAAATGAAGATTAACAGAATAAAAATGATCTAGTCGGCTAGGCATTCAAAAAAAAAAAAACAAACAATAATTTTAAAGAAATCCTTGATCTTTGGGAGTCTACCCCCAACCCCACTAATACGCCAGTGTATATGAGTGCATTGAATAATTAAGTATACCAAATGATATATCAGCAATTATTATTTTCATAGTCAATGTCCATTCCATATTTTATTAAAGAATTCCCCATAAATTCATAACAGCTAACAGTTATCGAAGCAAGTAAAAAAAGAAAAGTATTATGTCTATTCTATTTAAAAAATGAAACCCATGCCTTCCATGACGCAAGTCTTCTCTGTGATAAATACCGTTTTCTTTTCTTTTCTTTTCTTTTTTCTCCCCCCCCCCCCCCCCCTCCCACCGTAACCAGCTCAAAATACGTTTCTTAACAAAGATAAACATGACCTCGTAAAGACGAGTTAAGACTACGAGTTCAAAATGCTCCAAGAGCTTGACTACGACATCTTCTCTGCACGGTTCCAATTTTAACGCTAGAGTTAGTCTGTTATCGCAGACTCATTTGAAGTTTGCAGTTTGTAAAACCTTGGATTTTCTCTGTCGAGACTCCAATGAATTATTCTTGATTTACGATTAATAAAACACATTTAACGACATAGGCGAGAGCATGAATGCTGCATTACAAAACTCGTAGTCTTTATTACTATGTAGTCATGTTAATCTTCGCAAAGAAACGTATTGTGAGCTGGTCACTGTGGTAAAAGCAACAGACCCTGCCGTAGGGCCAACAACAGAAGGGATTTATCAAAGATATGATTGAAATGATAGAAATTGTTTTCAGAATGAAATAATTACTGATAAAATGTCTTCAATTCGCTAACTTCAACTCTCAACTTGTTCGAAGTGGCTCGAAGACGAAGGCGAAAGGGGGAGAGAGAGGGGAAGGGAGAGAGAGAGAGAGAGAGAGAGAAAGAGAGAGAGAGAGAGAGAGTGTGTGTGTGTGTGTGTGTGTGTGTAGGCCCTACGTGTTTGATGGTCAGCACAGAAGCACATATTAAGGAAGAGTTCTGATTGGGCGGCTTATTCCTAATCTGACACAGCAGAGCGATTTCATTTGTCGACTGTATTCCAACTCTATGAGGCTATAGTCTAGATTCTAGACTCATATCTTTATCCTTACGTGGTCATGTTTATCTTCGCAAAGAAACAAAGGGTGATCTGATCATTGTGCAAGTGTGGCAAAAAACAGTGGCGTAGGCTCGCGTGGCTAGGATTTCATTTTAGGGGGCGGTAGTAAGTACACAAAACTTGCGAAATAGGGGGAGGGTGCAGGGAGGAGGACCTCCCGTGCAAAGCGCGGTGCGGAAGCTGTGGCAAAAGCAAAACATGTTATTTGTCACGGATACGACTTGTGTCATGAAAGTCCAAGACATTGATTCCTTTTTTAGAACAAATGAAAATATCTCTGTTTAAACTCGAATACCTGATTCGGAGTCTGCGCCTGCAGACTAGAATCCATGGGCAAGAGTTGAAGCTCATAGTCTCAACTCGTCATGGCGTAGCCGTGTAACTGGTGTAGACCTCACGAGATTGTGATTAATTGGGCAGGTATTTTGGTCGCTACAAAGCAGGATATATCCATCTGCGAAAACAGAAAAGTCATGGGCGCTTGGCCACATTTTACATGTATAGCTGGGGACAAATAGTGGACTAACTCTCCTTTAATAGTACTTGCCTATATTTAACTGTTATGAACTTATTACCGGAGAATTCTGTCATAAATGAAATGGACATTGACTATGTATATATATATATATTTATATATATATATATATTTTAAATCCAGATATTTGGTCTAGGCCTACTTAATGAACTTATATACACTGGCGTACAGGGGGGGGGGGGCTTATAGGGGCTTATAGACTCCCCCCCCCCCCCCCCGAAAAAGAGGGAACATTACGATCTCGGATTTTTTTTTCAGTTATTGTTTATATCCCTTAAACATCATTGCATAGATTTTTTAAAAATGAAACTAGCCAACTGGACCCCTTTTTGGTTATGTTCTGTTCATTTTCACTGAGGATTTTATCCATATATCTATATATATAAATATATATATATCTATATATATAAATATATATATATATATATATATATATATATATATATATATATATATAAATTTAAAATTTATTTAATTTATATTCATTCATTTATTAATTTTTGCTTGTCTGCAGCGGGACCCTCCTATTCATTTTTTTTTTTGGGGGGGGGGTGTATCCTTCCCCCTCCCCCCCCCATATATGGCTTATTACACCACAGCTTATATAGCTCTAAGCCTACTATCATCTACATTTTTTGAATGAGTCTGCGTGCTTAGACTATCCCTCACTCGACCAATCTTTGAATCGATCAACAAACTCCTTTTCTCTTTTTTACATTTTGTAAGATTTTTTTTTTCATTTAAATCACTAAGTCAATTCATTGTATATTAATGATTCCATATGTTTAACAATTTTTAGTAAGGCCACAGACAATTTATTAGAGGTTTTAGAATCTGTTGACATGACAGCACAGGCTATACAATATTAACAATGTTGTAAGTGTGAATAGCTCCTGCCATTTAAAAAAAATCAAAATAAAATACAAAGCTTCCTTAAAGGCATTGGCTAACTTTGTGAGTAGCTGATTTAAAAAATTCTCAAACTAAGATGAAACATGTGTATGAGTACTTGTATTTGTACTCAAAAACCCTGAAACCAACCATAACTTGGAATGAAAAAGTGTAAGTTAGACATAAACGGCGATTTTATTATCCTTCGTCTCACGAGACAATCACTAAGAGGACCGCTTTGCTTGAATTTGAAAATGCCGTTATGTGCCTCCCGCCGCGTGATACGCCAATACACACAGCACGGTAAGGCGAGTCATACGCGCATGCGCACTCCTTATGTCTATTCTGTGCAACCGACCATCGTATATTTTTCAAACATTGGTTCACATTTTTGATATTTATAAATACTTCCTGTAGATATTATACTTTGAAA
>CM057170.1:17356758-17369217 GCA_029962745.1 Echinometra lucunter
ATAAAGAGTGATACACTGAGCCCCCCCCCCCCCCCCCATATCATCTGCAATTCAGTAAGAAAAAAATATTTTCATACCTTTTAGGCCACATTCTTATAAGCACTTTCACATGGTTTTTATCCAAGTCCAATGATTTATGTAAGGCCAAGTGTCAACCCCTAAATTCTATTGATCCCTATGAAATAAAACAAAATGAATCGGGTTCTACATCGTAAATGAAGTACCAATTCAATTGTGACAAGTTGTGCATCACCAAGTGGGATGACATTTAGCAAATTATGAATTGCTGTCATAACCTACCCACTAGAAACCCCCCCCCCACCCCACACACAAGTTTTAACATGGTCAGGTGCCATTTTAGAATAATGCCCATTGACCCTCTCAACACTGAATTAACCTTAAGCCCTACGCACACCATACGATCTGAATGTGACTCGATTTTTGAACAAATGGCATTTTGCATTCAACATGAAAGCTTAAACAAGTAAAATTATCTTATTTGAAGTTTGGAATAATGATGGGGAAAATGAAATCGAAATTTTGATTAACTGCAAGCCTTGTGGTCACATAAAAGGCCAAATTGGCTTGAAATCCAAGCACATCGCATGATTTCTATGACATGACTATGATTCAGAATTGAGTTAGCTTTTATTCCTACAGGGAGGTTTGCAATAACCCAGAATTTTTATTTAAGTATTCATACGACTATTCAGAACTTTAATTGTTAAGATTTTACATGTTTGAATGTTCATATCAAATGCTGTAACATTCTTTTTTTTTAATCGGATCACAGACAGATCGTATCGTGTGTGCAATGGGCTTTAGTCCTACGATTCTAAACGGTGAAGCAGCAGTACAAACACGTCCAAATCAAAAGCAAGAGAGTCAATATGGGAAGTATGGAGGAAAGAAAATTAGCTCAACATCTTAATTTATTTCTTTTTTCTATATACAAGTTTACATAAACAATCTGTACACATCAGTCGCTTGAGCTAAAGAATGTATGGATATAATTCATTCGCACACTTTCTTGCTAGAAAAAGAAAAAGAAGAAACATAAAAAGGAACACAAGTGTGACATGTACTGTCTAAAATACCAAGATTTACACAAAAACATGAATAATACGCTAGTAAAATACATTTTTTTTTGCAGGTGGTAACTCAAACAAAACGTTTCTCTCTTTCCCCCACTTTTAGTGAGCTCCACCTTTAATCAGGGAAACAGTGGTTGGAGGGATGACCTACACACATATAGTACAATTTAGTTGTGATAGAACGTGATTGAAAAATGTCAAGAAGCGAAGTTTTAAAGGAAACACATCAAAACACGTGAATATCATATCCAAAATAGTCCTAAACGTTTCATAAATACAGAATACACCATTGCTTTGCACTGGTTTCAAATTATTTCAAATGAGATAGACAAAAAAAATTCTTTTTTTTTTTCTTACAATGTTATAATGAATGAGTGACACAACAAACAGTTAACTTCCCTATTTAGTTGATAATGTATAACACAGCCTGTCTTTTGTATATAGTCTATTCTCCTTATGATACATTATATACATGGTTAAATGTACATCAAACCGACTTCGCTTGCCCAATCATTAGTCAAAAAATACATTTCTGTCATTTTTTCTACAATGGTGTATATCAAAACACAAAATTCATAAATACGAACCTACATATATATCTCAAAAGCATTCCCCATTCTTTTGTTTAGTTATCAAATCGATCAGATCCTATATACAGTAATGCCTCACCTAAATCAATGAAGTTTTCACAAGTGATAAACTAAGAAGCCATACATACATCCACGCAACTTCAATTTATACAATTCAATAGATATATATATTTATTTATATATATATTTCTTTATGCCACAAAATAAGTGGGCAAAAAATAAAACATATCTTAGACATCATGTTTTCTTTCTTTACTTTTTTTTTTTCAAAAGGAAGGATATCTTGCACATCATCCAAAAACAAAGAAATAAGACCAAATCGTAATACCTATAAAATCAGAAAAATTATCAATCTATTCATTTGTCTTCTACTCTTTTATTTTAAATTACTTTTATCTATCCTTGTTTTTTTCTTGATCAGATAGTGTGAAGACTCAACAAAATCAATTATTATTGTTATTTTTTTGTATTTTCATAATAAACACTGAATTTCATATGTAAGACTGAATGATCTTTCACCAGAGTTGTGTCAAGAAAAGATAACAAAAGTAATGAACAAAAATAATAAATCTTACACATAAATGTCATCTTTCACATCAAAAATGTACATCAAAAATGTATAAAAAAAAAAAAAGAAGAAATATGCATCCTGTGCTCCATTAAGATGAATTACGGTATGAAAAAAAAAAATGAACAGTAATTTAAAAGACATTGTGCTTGGCAAGGCTAAAACAAAACAAGAGATGAATACTTTTGAAATTAAAAAAAAAGTCAAGAGTTTTAAATTCTTACAATCAGGGTGATCTTATACTACTTTGCATCTTAATTTCAATTTACAATAAGAACAAAAAATGTAAGCCTTGGACATTTTATTTTTTTTTTCAAGAAACTGTCTGAAATTGTCAAAATGCAGTGTTGTATTTAATTTGTTACACAGCAAGAACTTTTCTGCAATCAAGACTACAAAAGAAATTTGTGAAAGCTTCATGACTTACAAACAATCTATGATTACAATTCTGTAAAGTTTCTGGTTCCATATGGGTGGCTTTGCATGAAAATACATGTACATAATGCCTTATCTGGGAAAAGCAAAGGATAACAGTATTCTAACTGAGCTACAAGTAAGTTTATGGATAATGGAATTGTGTTATAAAACTTAGCGCAAAATATGAAGCTGACCAACCTACAGTGATATCAAATTGTTTAAAACATAGGCCATAGTTACTTTACTTTTTCCATTGATCTGCAGTACTTTCACACATTACAGTAGCTGGAATTTGATCACTTAAAATACAATGCAACAAGTCAAAAGCCAGTAAAAACAAATCTGGGGGTCACAACGAAGACATGTCGCATGTTACTCCCAACATACTGTCCGGTGCACATTAAAATAGATTCAGCAATATTTATGACGATTGGCACTGATTTACAGAAATGTCAAAAAGAATAGCAAGATTTCTATTGTTATATTATATACCTGAGATATCTAAAGAGAGACGAAACTGTTGATGCTAATTGTTGCAAAGTTGTGGTAAAGGCCATGCAACTACACCATGAAAAAAAAAATATCTAAAAGTTACATAAGAATAATTATACACTGTGAAATTTTGGAATCATTTACATGATAACTGACCCTTGATCTAGCTAAAAATCACATTCAATAAAAAGCAAAACAGCAGATACGAGTACATCGAACTTGGAACCATACATGTATGCACATGTGGCATCAGAGTTTCACCAATGCTTTTATTTAAAAAAAAAAAAAAAAATTCTTAGCTTGTGTAAGTTCAGAATAACTTTTAGACAGTTATCTCCAGCAATGCACTTTCATTACCATAACCAAAGACTACCTGCAAGTAGCAAATATGTAAGGATAACAACACAGAAAAAAAATAAATAAAAGAAACAAATCGCTGTTATATTAACAATGAATTAAAACACCTCCTGAAAATGTGCATTACTTTTACGTAAATTTGTTCTGAACTCACTGTATAAGCAAGCGATTAAGAAAGAATCATATGGATATTAATGGTATTACCGTATTTCATGTTACTACAAGTATGAGTTTTCTGAAACAGTTCAATTGTATACAGACAAAATTTTTTAAAACTTTAAATTACATAAATCAATAACTGTAAGTACGTAATGTGAAAGGTGTACAGGTTTACGTCATAAGAAACATGAAGATAACCGTCTGCTGCTCTCTTAATTTGAACGTCTAATGTTCAAATTAAGAGAGAAGAAAGTGAATATTGGACAAGAAATGGTCAGCAAAATGATATCATGTTAAGAGCTATCCAGCACCAAGGGTGCATTACTTTAAAAGCAGGACAGAGTTTGTATCAAGATATGCTGGTGATAGCAATACAATATTGTAAGATTATGGGTATGTCCGGGAGATATTTCAAGTAGCTGACTATCACCTTCTCATCATAGACTGGCCTCCCATGGAAGGCTTCATGAAGCGATAGTTTGGGTACATTCCTGCCTGGTTGTGCTGCTGGCGAGATGCCGCCATGTGCATCTCCATCATTTGCACGCTAGGTTGCTCCATGAAGCCTGGCGTGCCCCCGGCATGGTAACTGTTGGGCATCATCCGGGTTTGCATGTAGCCGTTCATGGGTGCAGTAGGGTGTCGCGGAGAAGACGGATACTGGCCAAAGTAGTTGTAAGGCCGGGCTGCGTTGCAGTGCTGCTGGACCGCAGCTGCATCATGTTGGGGTGAGGGCTTGCTGGGTTGTGGGTCGGGTGTGTCCTTGGAAGTGGCCGTATGGTTTGTAGTTGGAGGGATGCATGTGCATTGTTCCAGCTGTGGGACCACTACCGATTTGCTGCTGAAGATGATGTGGAAGGTGTTGACCGTAATGTTGCTGCTGTTGCTGCTGCTGCTGTTGTTGTTGCTGTTGATGTTGCAAGGAGATAGGCTGGATTCATCTGATTGGGGTGTGCTTGTTGCTGTGGCATATGCTGTTGATGTAGTTGCTCTACTGCTGCAACTGCTGCCGCTGTTGCAGCTGCCCGTTGTTGTTGCTGCATGGCACGTCGTTCTTGCCTCAATGATGATGTTCCACTCGGAATGTGTGGTACCATTGCTTCATGTCGTGACCCAGAGACGGATTCCTGCCTGCGAGGGGTTACAGTGTCTTGGCGCTGCTGAGGAAAGGTACCCTGACGATGAGGTGTTCTAGTATCTTGCCTTTGTTGTGTGACAGGCTCCTGGATATGTGGTGTCATAGGAGCTTGCCTGGCCATAGCATCATGCCTCTGAGATGCCATGTTGTCCATGATATGAGGTGTCATGGCTCCTTCTCGATGAGGAGTGGTGGTGTCCATCCTCTGGACAGCCATTGGGTCCTGCAGATGCGGGTGTTATGTTCTCCTGACGATGTCCAGTCATAGCCTCCTGCATACTATGACCCATTGGGTCCTGCCGATGGGGCGTTGCTGTTTCCCTTCTCATGGCTTCCTGCACCTGCATGTGCTGTGCCATAGCATCTGTCCCATGTGGTGTTGCTGTGTCTCTTCTGGCATCAGGTACATGTCCTGCTACACTCTCAGGTCTGTGAGCCAACATAGGGTCATGCATGTGAGGGTTCATCATCTCTGGCCTCATGTTGCTGGACATGGAATCTTGATGATGCTGAAGCATAGGCTCTTGTTGCATATGACTTGACATGTTGGTGTCCTGCATGTGGGACGTCATGGAGTCATGACGATGTCTGTGAGGGGTCATTACATCTTGCCTCTGCTGTGAATGGACATTCTGCCTTTGCTGTTGCATCAAGTCTTGCCTCTGCTGCTGCTGCTGTTGCTGTTGTTGCTGTTGCTGATGCTGTTGCTGTGGTTGTGGCTGCTGCTGTTGCTGCACTACCTGATGCTGCATAGCTGCTGGGCCATGCATGGTGTCCATGCTATGCTGTTGCTGAATATCAGTCCTATGCTGGGTCATCATTTCAGCACCATGACGGGTCATGTGATCTCCTCCCTGTTGCGGTATTCTGTGATCAACCACAGGCTGTTGAACAGCTCCTTGCTTCATGCTAGGGTGTTGCTGCTGCTGCTGCTGCTTGTTGTTGTTGTTGTTGCTGCTGTTGTTGTTGTTGCTGGACATGGTCAACAGCAGCCATAGACACTCTGCGTTGAGGAGTCTGTCTGTGTGGTTGAGAAAACCGGTGGAGTGACATTTCTTGGCATATGTACCTGAGTGTTCTGTACCGGTGGAGTCTGCACTGGAGGTGGCGTTGGGTTCTGCGGTGGTGTGATATTAGCAGTTGGCTTGGGAGATCTTGGGACTGTCAGTGGATTATTTGGCAAAATATCATTGGTCAGCTGCTGAAGTTTGGCTAAGCTGCTTGTGGAACCTCTCTTGTTCTGCGTCTGCTGGCCTCCCTGCTACCAAACATCACGTTGTTATTGGAGTTGTTACCATTGTGCCCAGTGGGTGACCCAAGTGGAGGCTTCATAACACATCCAGTGCCAGGTTGCCCCATCGGAGAACATACCTGTGGGCTGCGCATCTGAGGGCTGCACACTGGTGCATTATGCATCTGTGGACTGCATGAGGTTGCTGAGGTAATCACCGGACTCTTGACTGGAGGATAAGTCATGGCAGGGCTGCAGGCTGGACCGCTGCTTCGAGCAGGACTGCATGTCTGAGTGTACACTGGGCTGCAAACCTGGTTGTTGTTGTTCAGGGCAGGACTACAAGCTGACACATTCATGACTGGGCTGCATACCTGTGTGTTGTTTAGACTAGGACTGCACAGAGGGTTGTTGTTGGTCATTGCAGGACTGCACATGGGAGCACCCATTGCCGGGCTACAAACTTGAGGACTCTGCAAATTGTTGATCTGGTGTGGACGTTCATTTTGCCCAGCTGAGGACTGTTGAGAGAATTCATTTGTGGACTGATACTAGGCACTGGCTGACCCATACAGGTCTACCTGGTGGGCTAGACTGCTTGGGACTGTACCCCTGTTGTTGTTGTTGTTGTTGTGGCTGTTGTCCTTGCTGTGGGCCAATGTTAGTACTGCAAATATCTCCATGTGGACTATTAAGATTATGGTGCATCTGAGGACTGCCAGGTTACCCATACCTCTTACTCCTGCAATACCAGGGGTAGGAATCAATTCTGACTGGTCTAAGCTATGATGATCGGCTATTTCCATACAGTTCCTGTACCTCCTAACAGGGTTACTGCAAGACTGATAACCCATCTGCATGCCACGTTGAGTCATATCACCTGAGCGTCCGTACTCCGGCATATTCATTGCCTGCATGCTCTCGTGGGTGCTGCCACCTATGGGAGCCTGCATGCTGGATTGACAGGAGGACATGTTGGGGCGGTGTGGCATCTGCTGTGGCATCTGTCCCTGAGAGCCCATCATCTGCTGGGGTTGCTGCTGATCAGCCTGAGGTGCCTGTGGTGCCTCTAGATGCTGCTGTGTTTCAAGGTGAACATTGGTTTCCATACACTGTGGGTCTACATGATGCATCCCATGGGAATCTATTTGTGGTGGGGTGGAATTCATCACAGGTTGTGACTGCTGCTCCATGACTGGTTGTTGCACTGTCATCATCTGCTGTGTTGAGTCCATGACCCCTGGTACACTGTCCATCATTTGCTGCGAAGTATCCATAGTCTGTGTGGCATCTATTGGTGGAATGCTATCTAACACAGGCACAGGTTCCATTGACTGTGGGGTAGGCATTGTGCTAGGAATATCCATCAACGATCGCTCCACAACCTCTTGGTTGTCCATGTTATTGTTGGACTCTTCTGCAGAGGACAAACCAGTGTTCATGCACATAGGTGATGTATCTAGTGACTGTGGTGTATCCATCACCGAGGCCACAGCCATAGCAGGTGCCTCTGATGATGCAGGAGGTACCATGGGTTGTTCATTTATTCCCAGGATATCCATGTCACTGCAGTCATTCCTGGACCTCATTTCCTGTGTATCACTGCCACTAAAATTTGGGAAGTCCGAATCAGAGTTGTGGTGGTACTGTTGTTCGTGATCATCACTATCTGCCATACACTCTGGAGATCTCCTACCCTGAGAGTTCATTTCCATGATGGATTCAATAGCCTCAGCAGTCTCCATATCTTCTGCTTCTGTTGGTTCTATACCTTTAGGTTCCGGAAAGTCCATCATTGCTCTGTCACTTGCTTCAGCCTGCTCTCCTTCGGTGTTCTCAAAATGACTTTCCTTGAGGGCTAGATTCTTCTGCAATCTCATGCTATGATCACTGTGACTACTGAAGCTATGCTCTTTCAAATTCTCCACATCGTCTCTGCTTTGAGTAGAAGGATGCGGTGACAGAATATCAGGTAACTCATCTCCATCGTCACCCTCCAAGGTTTCTTTCCTGTCAGACATTCTCAAATTATCTCCTTGATCTTCAATTGACTCTGTTTCTTTGTGACTGTGAGGGCTGCTATGAATCTCCTCGTCATAACGTTCTAAGAAAGGGCTTGTATGATTTAATTCTGGACTATTCACATGAGATTCCACTTTTGCAAGGGTAGGAGGACAATCATTATCAATCTCACTTCCCTGATGTTCATCATCTTCAGCAGATGAGAGGCCCCGCAGTTCCTCTTTCCTCTTATCTTCCTCTTCTTTTCGTCTTCAGATGATGACGAAGATGAAGATGATGATGTGAATGAGAGTCTAGACCCTTGTACAGCTGCTTTCTTTGGGTTATTACAGAAATGGGAACAATGGTACTTCCAGTTCTGGCTCCAGTCTATTATCAGTACTGTGGTTATCAAGAATATCATCATTGTCCGTTTTCTCATCACTGTCTTCACCTAGCTTGACCACTGAAGACCATCCCCTTGCTGGTTCTATGTGACCTGTCTCCTTTGAAAGAGTCTGTGAATGAGTTTTGATCATTGCTTTCAAGCTTAGGTCTGTAGGAATGTCCTGTTGTCCTGTGTTTTCAGTGTCATCATCACTCTCCTCATCATCACTGTTTCCAGGTGCTTCATCATCACTGTTAATTTGTGTCTGCTTCTCTCCCTTTCTCGATCTCCTCCTCATCCACTTCCATTTCAGCATCGAATCGTGAACATTATTTTTCACCACTATTGACTCATCTTCCATTTTGCTATCAGCAGTCCCATTATTCCAAAGGTTGTTTCCAGCTTTGCCGATTCCTCCGTAGTGGCTTTAGATGTTTCATTCTCACTGTCATGCTGGTGTCTGAACTACTACTGCTAGAGCAGTCAAGGCCATTTACACAAGCTTCCACACTGTGAGTTCTTTGTGGATTTGCTGGCAGCAGCAGATCTTGGATGCCTTGAACTAACGTTGCAACGCGGTGGTTTTGCATCGTTGTATTTTAATCTGCTTTTTTCTCAGGTGCAACTTTGTTCACTTCTTTGGTCCTGATTCAAGATCGGTATCACTTGTCACTGTCCGTGGTAGTGCTAAGATCTATTGCTACACTCAGTGGTTTACTTTTCACCAGTTTTGGTGGAACTTTTTTCTTTCTTGGTCTGACCACCTGCTTGGTGAGCCTCAGGAGCATGGCAAATTCCTCTTCATCTGACGATGATGTGGTATCGTCCCGAATCGAGCACAGGCCCGAGGGGTAATGGTTTTGGCACTCCAGGGTGCTTGGAGGTGTTGCACTTTTTGGCACAGCTGCTTGGAGTGATGGAGGTGTTGGGTTAGAGGCTTAGGTTTAGGTTTTGGCTTCGGCTTTTCTTCCGTTCCCAAAGTGGGAACACGGTTCTTTTCTCCTCCTGCGCTTCTTTACTGTGGTGGCCCATCTCCTGTGGTTTCGCCCGCTGAAGCCCCCTAGGCCACCCTCGCCTTGCTCTATGGGGGGGTCGCGGGGGCTCTCCGTTTTTTGGACGCCTTCTTTGGTGGATGTGCCGGGGGTAGAAACCAGTTCTCTGTGTAGAACCCTTGCCGGACGTGGTACTCGTAACTGGGAGGGCAGATTGCTTTGGGTGGTCTGCCAATTCGTGGCGGGTTGGGTTGGGTGGTTCAAAGTCATGTCAGAGCTGCTCAAGCCACCCTTTATTTCAGGACCAGCTTTGATTTCACAGCAAGTTTGCCTTTCCTCCTTACCTGTATAACAATGAAAACATAAAGACAAAAATAAGCCATTAAGATAAGACTATGATATCAATAAAGCAGTATGATTTTCAAAGATTCCTTCTGATCTCCCAAGCCTTATGAACATGAACTGTCATTTTTAAAATTTTAGTTGCTTCAACTATTTCATAGGAGTATTGGGTTTTCTGGTGCTTTATGGAGACTCTGAATCCAAACACAATAAATAAACTTATAACTGCAAATCTATCTCAAAAATCATGATCTATACATCATGATTATGATTGTTCTCTTTGCATGTTCTGTATTGTCCTGCCTGGCCAGCAATGCTCTGGGACCTGGACTACTCTTACGCTAGTCTCGTGAATGTGCAACTCTTATTATGTTTTCTACTATTTCCTTATTGAAGATGGACAATAAAGTGATACAATACTACTGTAAAAGTTTGTCCAAGATTTGAAGTTTCCCATACTGGCCAATCTGTACGAAGAACTCACCTGATCCTTTCTTGGTTCCCTTGCTACTTGTTGCCAGTTTGCCTTTTGATGCACCTTTGGATTTCAGTCCCCCTAACTTCAGCTTGGACTTGGTCATCTTCTTGGCGCCAGGTCCTGGACCTTTCTTCACCTGAAGGGAGAAGAAATGCATTTCAAAGAGAAACAAATTAGAGATAATCATACATAATAATAATGATAGTTACTTATACAGCACTTCATGATAGTTTCAAAGCACTTTACATGTAATTATTACCTCGGATTCAATTGCTCTTCCACACATAATCTTCACTCCTTGGGAGCATTCAGTCTGCGCCATTTTACAAGTGCACAATTACCAATTTAACCACACTGACTTTCACTTCCTGCTGGGTACCTATTTAACACCTGGTTGAGAGTGGCAAATTGGATTAACCCATTTGTGACAGGGGTCCACATTATGTGGTTTGGTCTAATAACTTTTGATGCAAAGCCCTAAAAATCATACCAAATACATGAGCAGAAAGAACAAAAAATTCTACACAAACTGTGCCCATTTGGTTGCGTCAATTTCGTTGTTTGATGCTGAAGATTTTAAAGAAAATAAGCATTAAAATCCTTAAATTGGCAATGCGATGAAAATGTTAAATTACCGCTTTTCCCTGCAAATTGGCAACTTTATGACTTCTCATCAGACATTCTGTCAATTTATATTCATTTCAGATACATGTTTTATAAGAAAAATTAGCGATAAAAGAAAATCTTGGTGTTGCCAACTTGAAGAATAAAAGCTGATCAAATTAGGCTTTAAATAATTCCTGTCACGAATGGGTTAACACACTGGGTTGAGAGTGGCAAATGTGGATTAGTGTCTTGCCAAAAGATGTTTGTGCCAGGCTGGGATTCAAACCATTTGCCCTTGATTGAGAGTCAAGTGAATGAACCACAACACTGCAGCACCTTCATGAGAAATGGTCTATTTGACGATAAGTCTTGTAAGGTATAAGGTGAACTGCAATGTACGTAATTACATGGTAAAATAACTTCAAAATGTATTACAAATTGTACTGTAAGAAGACCTAGGGTAAAAACGTTTTCATACAGTAATATTCCTACTGAAAGAAAAAAAAAAATATGACAGATGCATTTAAAGAAGCTTAATACACATAGGAGAAATAATAGGAAAATGTGATAGTTTGCATCAGCAATCAGTTAGCAATAGAAGCTTCTAAATCAGAGCTAAAAAAGTGGTGACATCTAAGTCTATATAACCAAGAGATGATAGTTTGCCATTGCAGACTAAAATATGAATGTCAGGTCCATTGTTCTGTTAAATTTGTGAGCCATGACTATCAATCAGAAAGCACATTACTAGAGAGCGAATTTGCCATTCTGAAAGATTCTAATTTTTTATTACTCTTTGTTTTTCCATTCTTCAGAAGTGAAGAGATTTCTTCCTAGATTCCTACCTTTGAATTTTTATTCTTCAAGGGCGACTTGAGTTTTTTCTTGGGGCCTGTCCTGACTGGAGCTGTCTTTGGTTCGCTGGGTCCCTCTGCGATGAAGAGCTTTGGCTGTACGTCATCGGAATCCGAATCGTCCATCGTGGCTCTTTTCTTCTTGGCGACAGGTTCGTCGGCCACCGATTGCAGGACAGGGATTTTTCGTCTCCGTTTCCTGACTCTCTTCTGCCTTGTATGGACCTGATGATACAAAAAAAGCGATAACTGTTATAGACAAAGAATAACCATATAAAGAGGTCAAAGACATTTGACCAATTCAATAGAAAGGACTCTATGGCCCAAATTCACAAAATAGGTTTATTCCAAACCAAGCTCTAAACCATAGATTAAACCTCTCTCATGGACCGGAATAAGTGTAAATAAGTGTAAATATGCGTAAATAAGCGTACATGAGTGCATACTGTCTGCCTTGGAACCAGAGTACAAGCATGTACTACTCTCATAGAGGTTTACGCCATGGTTTAAAAATAAATCTCTTTCATGAAGTCAGGTTCATATGTTCATTCATTGCCTATTGGAACTGGGCCCCGTTTTCATAAAATTGTTATCAGTAATAACTGCCACATTTCTATGAAAATTTGCTCTCAGCCAATCAGATGCAAGGATTTCAGCAGCTTATACAGTTATGCAACTTGTTACTGATAACAAGTTTTATGAAACAGGGCCCAGGAATTGCCTGTATTAAAGTCACTGGGAATAAGAGAATC
>CM057170.1:17369717-17381457 GCA_029962745.1 Echinometra lucunter
TAAATCTAATTGCCTTATGTTATGGTTCACCTGCCTGCATAAACCTGTCTAGGCCAGCATTGTTTGTAACTGCATGACTATTCTTCGCAGGACGTTCACCTTTGCGGCACGCGCAGCACCCCACAAGCCCACAACCCCGGTGAGCTACCCCGGGGGTTCCCCCGGCTGAATGACTCACCGCCGCGGGATGCTAAACATCAATGTCCATGAAGCCAGAGCAAAACACGAGACACAAACAATGATTTTTCTCAGCACAGAACCATTCAACCACTTCCTCAATTTGATCGGTGGGATCATAATTAAGAGGCACGAAATAATACATCGAGCTTGGAATCTTTTAACAAAGCCAGATTTAGACAAGAAAGGAGACGAATAACAATTGCTTTATTGATCACATTTCAAAAGACTTCGGATGCGAGTGAACATATACAATTAACTGTTAATGCCATGGTGCGAATGCATCCGATTGGAATTTTCATCATCTCGCCGCAAGAGATGAGATGGAAAACTGTCATTTTCCTCGGCTTACCTCCCATGAATCACGATTTTCACATCATCTATGTATTCAATATAATCGAAATAAACAAAACTGAGTCGTGATTTTATTTCTAAAATCTGTAAAAATGATGAAAGCGAATGTTACTTACCCGTGTATCTTCAAGGTTGGAAAAAATCGCACGAGAAAATCCTCTCTCGCTCCCACGCTCATGTATTTACTACACGATCAGCTAAGTGTCAGGTGTTCGGTAATACTGGCCTGTGATTGGTCGATCAGCGGAGCACTGGCAATCTCCTTGTCACGTGACGAAACTTTCTCGTGACGTGCCTCTGAAAGTTTTAAAGGTGGAAATCAGCTCTAATTGATATATTATTAGTAAAATGAGAAACATCAGTTTTATCAATTAATATTTGAAACCCAGATATATAAAATGGAATGGATGTTCATAATCGATCATCATAGAGTAATCTACATGATCGACTACAGCATATACCACATTCTTTCGAGGAAAAAAGGACAAAAACACTACCTAAACTACTCATATGAAAATCATAAAAAAATTAGTTTTTATCCAATATTTGTCAATAATACTTGTTTAAATACATATGAAGGGGTAGCGACGCTAGAAAATTGGGGTATCTACCATCTTTTAAGCTCACAGGACTTTTGCATAAAGGTGGGCTGTGAATTTTCAACAAAAAAAGGTAGGTGATTGAGTAAAAGGGGGCTACTTAAAATGGGGGGCTCTAGGGCACTATCGTGTTCGCTTCGGCAACACATCTATTAAAATTGGAACGATACAGAGAAGATTAGCATGGCCCCTGCGCAAGGATGACACGCAAAATCGTGAAGCGTTCCATATTTTTGTTTATTTATCGCTAACCCTAACCCTAACCCTTACCCCAAGCTTAACGTTATCACTAACAATGACACTCAAAAAGGACTCAAAGAGGACTCAAATGTGGAAAGTATTCCGTGGTTTAGTTAATTTTATCAATAACCTTATCCCCATAACGCTTAAATTCAATCCTAGCCTAATCCTACCCCTACCCCTACCCCTAATTTTAACTCTGACCCCAACCCAAGCTTTGCTATACCTAACCATCACTCTGTGATGACAGTGAGCAAAATCTTCACGGGTTCCCTTGTTTGACTGATTTTTATCTAGACCTAGTCCTTACCCCAGACCAACTGAAAATCATAAAGATTATGCTAACCTGATAATGAGGAACAAAAGCCTGGAGCATTCAATAATTTATTGATATCACTAAGCTATAACCCAACCCTAACCCGAATCCTAACCCTGACAACCAGAGAAAAAAAAGTAACATTAACCGCAGGACTGATCTTCAGCATGGCCGTAGGCAGAGGGAGGGGGTGCCCCCCGCCCGGAAGTTTTCATCCCGTATTTTTTTCTTTTTTTTTTCTTAAATTTTCTAAAAATACCATGCACAGTGTGCACCATTTCATTCAATTTCAGTTCTAAAAATGTGAAAGCTCCTTCGTATGGGAAGTGGATACCAGTGGCGTAGCTAGGATTTCATTTTGGAAGGTAGTAGTGAGCACGCAAAGCGTGCGAATTGCATATTGAGCATGCAAAGTGCACTCCCTAGGGGAGAGGGTGCAGGGAGGGAGGGAGTTTCCCCTCTCCCACATGAAGCGCAGAAGCTCCAACGTTACTTTCTCATTGTTCCTTAATTGCTCCTGCTCTTCCTACATTCTCTTACCTTTTTCTTTTCTCACTCATGTTTTTTCCCCTTTTTTCTTTCCTTTTTTTTTTTATTTTTATTTTTATGGGGGGGGGGGGGGGGGCAACCGCCCCCACCCCCTGGCTATGCGAGTAGGGGATACCCCTTCTCACACCTCCTTACACCCTCCCCCGTTCAGTTGCCTTGCTCCCTCGCTTACGTGTTCCCTCAAATATCATATTATTGCCCCTCCCCCCCCCCCCCCCCCCGAAAAAAAAAATCCTGCGTACGACCTTGCCCTTCGGGTCTAACATTGGACATAACATTATTTCACATATTTGTATTGTGAAATAACATAAGAGATTAGGAGATCTTTGGTACTATGGAAGACATATGAGAAAATGTACAAGAACAAATAGGGTGAAATCATAATAAGTGAAAATAATGAATAGAAATATATGTAAGTATAATGACCAACCAACTAGGTGAAATATACTAAACGAGTGGGACATGCACTTATGACTGTGATAGATTTAATATGAATATATCATGAAATCTGCAGAGGGAAATGTGGAAATTGTAAGAATAGTAAAACAGAAGAATGTGATGAATTGAATAGAAAAGGGATATTGTAAATGGTTGTGAGCAATAGCAAGAGAATATAATTTTTGAAACACAAAAAATGGCATAATTCAATATTAACTGAAAATATAAGCCATTTTGTTATACAATATCAAACAGAACTTTCAGAAGCTATTTTTAATTCAGGCTTATATAATATGCACTGTTCTTATTTGAAAGTATTAGGATTTAGTATAAAAAAATGAGGGGAAAAAATAGAAAGAGAAAGAAAGAAAAAAGAGAAAAAAAGAAAAATAAAGAAGAAAGATGGAGAGAAAAAGAAAGGAAAGAAAAGAAAGAAAGAGAGCAGATGTGAAATTCAATGATCAGTACATGTACTCAACAACAACCAAGCACCGGTTCTCGAATTGGACTAGCGCCATCTATTGGTAAAAATCACTGTTCAGTGATTGAAAAAGTGCGCTGGCACCACAGAACTAGTTGGCTGGCACTGTAATCTTTCTCTCTCTCTCTCTCTCTCTCTCTCTCTCTCTCTCTCTCTCTCACGTATCTGCAGTACTCCTGCAGTATTAAGTATGGCTATAAACATCTGATAACTTTATTTGACTAGTATGGCTGTATTTTGTAGAGAAGACTTAAAGAATTATTCACCTATAATTAAATTTCTTCCAAAACAGAATAATAATACTTGCGACAGCTTAAATTAGGATCTATTTATAAAGTCATTAATATAAACTGCATGTATACACATGTGCTTATATCTGAAACGAGGCTCCTACGTTATAGTTATATGCTATGGAGTAACGATTATTTTTCTTGTTGATGAGGCGGGCGAGTTGGAAATTTGATTTCTACGTCTGAATTGGCAGGTGGAACATTGTAACGACCTTGTTCAATTTGTTGTTGATCATTCTTCCTATGACATAGTTTTTTTGATAGGCCTAATGTGATTTCTTATGACAAATATTTTCTTCTATATCATACGCGAGTTTATCTTAATACGCTCCCTCACAGATTTCCACTCAGTATAACAGATCAATACATTATCACAAACCACTTGATGCTACAAATTACTACCCTTATTACTCTCAATACCCAAATACATCTCTCTTAAAATGTGAGGGGGCATTATCTCAATTTTTCAGAAGAGCGAAAAGAAGTTCTTCGTCTTTCTTGAGTGTCTTTGTCCATTTATACTCCTTATCAGAGATTGAGAATAAAGCAAACAGATAATTTCAAAGAAATAGAAAGAAAATTCCCTCTTATAGTTGGGATGCAGTTTTCAAAGATAATTGATTAAGAAATCACGGAGAAGACTCGTCTCTTCCCTACCAGTTTTCTGTACCTCAGTAATTTTTTTTGCAAGGCTATGACGGGAGTGACACTATTTACTTGGCTTGATTTTTTATTGGAAAGCTGCGTTAGATATAAGTGTTTTATCAGTCGTAAATCAAGCCCAATTCATTGGAGGCTGGACAGGGAAAATCCAACGATTTACAAACCGCAAACTACAAACGGGTCTGCGATAACAGACTAACTCGAGTGTTAAAATTGGAACCGCACAGAGAAGAATAAGCTGGCCCCTCGGCAAGATGACAGCATGATATGATCGCAGCATTACGAAACTCGTTGTCTCGCAAGAGAGCAAGTGGTAGTCTCAACTCGCAATGGCGTAGCCTCGTTTTTACTTCGATGCAAACATGTAGCTGGTGTTGATAGACCCCACGAGATTGTCATTGGAAATGTATTGTTTTAGGCCTAAAAAGGACTGGAACGGTCTCTCAATAATAACCAAAAACTCAAACATCTCTTCATAATTTACGAATGTGAGTTGATGAAATAACCCGTCAATTGAGAGCTGCACCTTCTCTTGACGATGATGCTGGACTCAGCAATGTCTGGAGTCTCATGATCATCCTGAGTAAATATCGCGCGTATTTCAGCGTATCTGCTTACCATTTGTTAAAGCTTTTGTGATGTGGTGTTTTGTATTTAGGCCACAATTCCATAATTTCTGAAGCCTTTCTGACTTTGTCGCAAATTAATTAATTGCACTGCATCGCAGTGACACACGATCTCTATGTTTCACGTGTTATTGTGCGGTGATTGTGGATTTCAACAAACAAACAAACAAACAAAAGCCTTGATCGTAAATTCGTATCTATTATTTTTTTTGGGGGGGGGGCGGCACCAGTACGCCTGTGTATATGAGGCACTAAGCAATTCAGTTGACCAAATATCTGCAATTAATATTCAAAACTCAAGTCCATTTCATTTATTACATAATTTCAAATTAAGTTCATAACAGCCCCGGGGGGGCACTCGACCCCAAAAGTGGTAGGTATATGTGCCGCGGGCGAGACAAAAAACGGGGGCTTTGGAACGGGCTTGTTGTGAAAAGGAGGGTCTTCGGAACGGGCTTCGGAACTACAAATGTTTGTGAAAACGGGGGTCTTTGGAACGGTTCGCCTGCGTGTGAGTGCGTATGTATCCCTATGGAACGGGCATGCAGCTGGCCCGGCGGCACGGGCGCCGGGTGCGCTCGCGCAGAGGCGATGGTCGGACAGCGCTCTGCGGGCCGCTTTTCACCAAAAATGCACCTCATTGTAGCCCGGGGGGCCACTCTATGTACAACACTGTAACCATGCGCGTGCACAAAAACGCGGAATAAGGGGTGTTTTTTCAGGCAGAGCACGGATCCGCGCGGATCCGCGATAAGGGTATCAAAATCGCCGATTTGAGAGAGAAAAAGGGGGTCTTTTCAGCGCTAAATCCGCGCTAAGGGTCATTTTTTGCATAATCTGAAGTGAAATAAAAATGTACCTAATTCACAGTGATTTTCCCCCTTTCCATCAATTTCCCCCAGTCTTGCTCTAATGATAAGAGTTATATTTGACCTAGTCCTAGTTAAGGGTGCTTTTTAAGTCCAATGCTCTCAATCATTGTTAAAGGTATACGGAGAGAGAAAAATCCTTGTTAAGGGTATGTGTGGAGAGAAAAATCCTAGTTAAGGGTATACGTGGAGAGAAAAATCCTTGTTAAGGGTATGTGTGGAGAGAAAAATCCTAGTTAAGGGGATACGTGGAGAGAAAAATCCTAGTTAAGGGTATGCTGGAGAGAAAAATCCTAGTTAAGGGTATGCTGGAGAGAAAATATCCTAGTTAAGGGTAGCTTTTTTGAGCTCCGCGAATCCTAGTTAAGGGTACTTTTTGAAAGGGTGTGCACGAGCATGGTTACAGTGTTGTACATAGAGTGGCCCCCCCCCCCCCCCCCCCGGGCATTGTAGCGGATCAATGCGGCCGGGAACGGCGTAACGAAACATATGCGAAGCTTTGGAACGGATTTCTTTCTTCTTTTTTCTCGATAAGAAGAAAATGCTATGCTTTGGAACGGCTTTCTTTACGGAAATTTGAGTGTAAAAATAGGGGTCTTCTCCGCGGCACATACCCACCACGCATATAGGCCTACTGAATGCCCCCTCCCCCCATAACAGCCCGACGGTTCCACTATACCTGCTATTATCTCCAGCTATATTATTTTCCAAGCGCCCATGATTTTTCTGTTTGTACAGATGGATGAACCTTGCTTCGTAGACACAAGCCTGTGTATAGCGACCCAAATACCTTTCCAATGACAACCTTGTGGGGCCTAGCTACACCACTGACCAGCTACATGTTTAAATCAAAATATAACAAGGCTATGCCATTGCGAGTTGAGACTACGAGCTGCTAGCTTGCAGCTTCATTCTAGTCTGCATACCTAGACTCATACTTGCTTATGCGGATTAATTAAAAAGTTATTTCTATTCTTTAGAACATCGCCATGTCCCTTATGTCTTCCATGACGCAATTTTTATCTTTAATAAATAACCTTTGTGCCTTTTCTGCCACATAAACCAGCTCAAACTACGTTTCTTTGCAAAGATAAACATGAACACGTTACGAGGAATTAAGACTACGAGTTTCGAAACGCCGTGATCATGCTCTCATCTTGCCGTAGTCTAGAATCTGGACTCTTTTTATGAAGTTTTATATTCCCCGAAACAGCTGCCAAACTCACTGTACGCGTCAAGTCGAGTGATGGCGCGATCCCGAGAACTTGTCGGCCCGACAAGTTCTCGGGATCGCGCCATCACTCGACTTGACGCGTACAGTGAGTTTGGCAGCTGTTTCGGGGAATATAAAACTTCATAAAAAGAGTCCAGATTCTAGACTAATCTTGCCGACGAACCAGTATATTCTTCTCTGTACGGTTCCAATTTTAACGCTCGAGTTAGTCTGTTATCGCAGACCCGTTTGTAGTTTGCAGATTATAAAACGCTGGATTTTCCCTGTAGAGAATGCAATGAATTAGGCTTGATTTACAATCAATGAAAAAAACTTATATCTAACGTAGCTTCCCAATTAAAAATCAAGCCAAGTAAATATAGTGTCACTCCCGTCATAGCCTTGCAATAACTTAGCCCTTCTGGGGTGCAGAAATCCGGCAGGGAAGGGGTTGATTCTTCCCGTGATTTCTTAATCAGTAATCTTTGAAAACTCTACATCCCAACACCATATAAAGGGAATTTTTTCTTTTGATCTGCTTTTTTTTTTCTTTTCTTTTTTTAAAATTTATTCTCATACACTGATATACAGAGATTGTGGAGTATAAAAGGATAAAGCCAGTCAAGAAAGATGAAGAAATTCCTTTTGCTCTTCTGAAAAATTCAGATATGCCCCCCCCCCTTACACTTTGAGACAGATTTCCGCCCTCGCCTAAACAAAAAAAAATATCAAAAACTATATCAAAGGAAGAATTTATCAACAACAGATTGAGGAGGGACGCCACGGAACCTAAATAAAGATTTTTATAATAATAATGATAACGATAATAATAATATGAACAATAATGAAGTGAAGTTGAAACTTTATTACCAAAAATATATATATACAAAGACAATGTTATTGATGTACAAACAAGAAAATAATATCTTTGGTAAAAGGGGACCACAAAATAGCAATAGCTGCTAATCGGGTGTGGCACCCTGATTATCATTACCAAAATGAGTAAACAAGAAAAAAATAAAAGAATAAATAAATGAATAGATGGAAATAAAAATATTTTTAAAAACACCCCACAACATTATCAACAACAGAATGCCGTTGCATAAAACTTGCTATAATAGTAACTTTGCCATCAGTGGTAACTTTCATGGAATACTGGATTTTGATTGGCTGTTGAGCAACTTAAACATGGCAGTTACCATTAATGGCAAAGTAACTATAATAGCAAGTTTTAATGCAACGGCACCCAGATGTTATCTTATTAATGATTTTATTGAACATTATGCATCACAAAGTAACTTGAAAATTATTTTACAGGTAACTAGAGAGAAAACAAATACGAATTTGATATTTTTAATCCGATGATCTATCAATATTTACCAACATTGTTAATTTCATACAGCATGTTATCTCATTTCAACAGATTCTAAACCCTCTGCTGATTTCTTTTGAAACCTGATTTGAAATTGGAAGACATATACGATCATTAATATCCAGTGATTTGACTTATTGATTGTAAAAAATTATATATCACACGAAGATGAGCTTAGGAGTATGTTGATCGATTCAAAGATTGGCAGAGTGAGACTTAGTCTGAATAAGCAGACTCGTTTAAAATTTGTAAATGGCAAACCGTTACAGCTGCACAAGCAGTGGCGACATAAGCCAGATATTTTCGGGGGCTGCATTATCTCCTCCTCCCCCCCCCCCCAAAAAAAAAAATAGGAGGGGTCCAGCTGATGACAAGCAAAAATGATAATGATGATAATAGAAATAGGTTCACAGACAAGGAAAATGAAGATTAACAGAGTGTGTCTCCCGTCTCTCCAATATATTGCTCTCCACAGCCATGACAAGTAATACAATAAATTAAATTCTGCGTAGTACAGTTGAAAGGAAATGATATTACGAATGGTTTATTTTTATTTTTAAAGAAAAGCTGATTAGTTTCTTTCATATATGGGCACGCTTTGCATCTTTTGTTCGTACATTTTTAATACCATTTTCCGACCTATTCTTATCTTGTATTTTATGGGCTGCTCTAGTTAACATGCGTTTTAAGTTTGGGCTTTGCCGTTTACCTAAGATTAGTTTTGTTCCTTTAAATGCCAGATTTAATTCTTTGTCATTTGAAAGTGTTAACAGTGATTCCTTAATCAGTTTACTAATATTGGGGTTATTTGGATTATGAGTGTGTATAAATTGTATTGACTGGGTATTGTCTTGTAGACAGGAGACACACTCCGACATCGACTCACAGTACATAGACAACAAAGTCGTCATGAACAATACTAACAAATAAAAGTAAGTTCCCATATTAAATCATGTGCTGGGTCTCAAGAACCAAACTTTAACATTGTCCCGTTTTATAAAATGAACGAGGACAATAAGATTAAGAGGGGCCTAAAAGAGAAATACTTTATCTCAAGATTTACTCCTTCTCTGAATGCACTGTAGTCAGAACGGGAACACCGTTTATAAATATCACATTTTGTGTAAGGTCTTTATTAACCATATTGTGCATCCCCTTATTTTGATGAAATTTAGTATGAAATCGTATTATGAATTAATCATGTTAATTACCTACTTCGTCGTATATATATATACATAATTTTCTGTTTATAAATCAAACTTTTCTCTTGTAAGACAAACATTTAATTGAAAAAAAAAACACATATACATACCCCCCCTCTCTCTCTCTCTTTCTCTTTGTCTCTATCTCCCACTCCCCCCCCCCCCCCATCTTCATCCGTTCTCTCCTTTTTTTCTCTCCCTCTCCCTCTCTCTCCCTCTAAACATAACATCCGCTTTTTTGTTTACTACTCCTAACAAGACATTTCCAGTTGTTTCCATTACCATAATAACATCATACTCCAATATCTTTTCTCTCCCCCCCCCCCCCATTCATGACATCATGTACCTCTGTCCAAAAGATTTAATTTTTATCATGATCTAAGTGAGTTGTCTTTATTTCATTGACGTTCCCACGAACTTAGGGCATTCTTTAAGAAGAACCTTTGTATTATAACCAATGAGAATTTGTTAAACATTACGGATTAGTCACTTAGAATAAAAGTTAACCACCTGCACAAGTGACACTTAATCTTGGATTCAAATAGAATGCTAATGAATAGAAATCGGATAATCCTAGTCTTTATTGTAATCTAACAGTATCTCCTTGCAAGTACATAACCATACTTTATCTTGTACCTGTATATAAACCATGTCAAATTGTAAAAACAACCACTTCACCTGAAGAGAATTAAATCGAAAGTGCTTGTGAAGTACAAGCCAGGTTACCCTGTGTATTCCATATATCGTTGTGAATCTTATATATATATATATATATATATATATATTTCAAATTTAAATTTAAATTTAAATTTAAAATTCAATTAATTCATATTCATTCATTTATTTATTTTTGCTTGTCTGCAGCGGGACCCCTCCTATTCATTTTTTATGGCTTATTACACCACTGCTTATATAGCTCTAAACCTACTATTACGGGTTTATCATCTATATTTTTAAAATGAGTCTGCGTGCTTAGACTATCCCTCACTCGACCATTCTTTGAATCGATCAACAAACTCCTTTTCTCATTTTTGCATTTTTGTAAGATATTTTATATTTAAATCACTATAAGTCGATTCACTGTATATTAATGATTCCATATGTTTTACAACTTTTTAGCAAGGCCACAGACAATTTATTAGAGGGTTTAGAATCTGTTGACATGAGAGCACAAGCTATACAAGATTAACAATGTTGTAAGTGTGAATAGCTCCTGCCATAAAAAAAAAAGTCAATATCAAATACAAAACTTTCTCAATTGTCAATCTCCGAATCATTTTGAAGTTTCTTTGAGATCCATAATATTAAAGAAAATTATGAATAAGAAATACATGAGAAAATATTACTCCCGATGCTATATACATATACATATATATATATATATATATATATATATATATATATATATATATATATATATATATCACTAGACCAATCTTTGAATCGATCAACAAACTCCTTTTCTCATTTTTGCATTTTTGTAAGATATATTTTTTCATTTAAATCACTAAGTCCATTCATTGTATATTAATGATTCCATATGTTTTACAATTTTTAGTAAGGCCGCATAAAATTTATCAGAGGGTATAGAATCTGTTGACATGAGAGCACGGCTATACAAGATTAACAATGTTGTAAGTGTGAATAGCTCCTGAGATTTAAAAAAAAAATCAAAATCAAATACTAAAATTTCTTAATTATCAATTTGCGAATCATTTTGAAGTTTCTTTCTGATAAATAATTTTAAAGAAAATTATGAATAAGAAATACATGAGATAATGTTACTCCCGTGGCATTATAGATTTATTTATTTTTTTATTTTTAGATATCTATTTTCATTTATTTGTTTTTTTATCCATTTATTTTATTTACTTAATATAATGATGATAATTAGTAGTTCATGTAGCATAGTAGTAGTAGTAGTGGTGGTGGTGGTGGTGGTGGTGGTGGTAGTAGTAGTAGTGGTGGTAGTAGTAGTGGTAGTAGTAGTGGTAGCAGTGGTAGTAGTGGTGGTGGTAGTAGTAGTAGTGGTGGTAGTAGTAGTGGTAGTAGTAGTAGTAGTAGTGGTGGTAGTAGTGGTAGTGGTAGTAGTAGTAGTGGTGGTGGTAGTAGTAGTAGTGGTGGTGGTAGTAGTAGTAGTAGTATAGTGGTGGTGGTAGTAGTAGTAGTAGTAGTCGTAGTAGTGGTGGTGCTGGTGGTGATGGTGGTGGTGGTAGTAGTAGTAGTAGTAGTAGTAGTAGTAGTAGTAGTAGTAGTAGTAGAAGTAGTAGTAGTGGTAGTAGTATTATTGTTTTTGTATTACTGTTATTTTTTTTAATCATTATTATCACCATCATTGTGAATGTTGTTAT